>WAAF01016181.1:154171-326254 GCA_013400475.1 Tricholaema leucomelas | reverse complement strand
TCAAGGTGTGGCCTGACCAGTGTTGAGTACAGGGGCAGAATAACCTCCCTCGGCCTACTGGCCACACTGTTCCTGATACAGGCCAGGATGCCACTGGCTCTCTTGGCCACCTGGGCACACTGCTGGCTCATCTTCAGCCTACTATCTACCAGTATGCCCAGGTCCCTTTCTTCCTGGCTGCTCTCCAGCCACTCTATCCCCAGCATGTAGCGCTGCTTGGCATTGTTGTGGCCAAAGTGCAGAACCCATAACTTCATTTGGAATAGCAGCTGCTTTTTCAAAAAACATTATTATTAAAAGAATATACCAATATTCTGGATCTTCCATGCAGATTATTTAATTATATAGACACACAATTTAGCAACCATGACCTTCCTGTGGTGACCCCTGACTATTTTAAGTAAAGCAAGAAAGGTATACTTGCAAGTTCTGTGATTAAAAAAAAACAACACAACACACCAGCTTCAAGTCATTATGAACTTAAATATAGGACTCCAGAGTGCAAAGATAAGCAGTCTCTTACTGTTTTGCTTTTTTCCAAAGAATAAAACATTCCTATCAGAGTAACACATCAAGTCAGTTTTGCCAGTATGCTTACTACCCATCTGCCAACAAGCAAATCAGTCATTGTGGTTCCCATCAACCTTCAGTTCCATCTAAAGCAACTTAAAATACAAAGTTTCACTAATGCTCTGTAGATCACAACCAAGTTTAATCTCTTCTTACCAGCAGTTTTAATTCTGAGTATTATTTCTCTCTAGATCTCCACCTGCCTTCATTTGTTCAGTTCCTTTCAAGGCAGCATTATCTTCCCAACCTATCACAGCAATTAAATCAATCCTCTTCCTTTTGCATCACCCTGAGCTGTGTTTAGTTCACCATTTAAAATAAAATTAAAATCATTTCAGAACATAGACCCACCCCAAACTTAACAGAAAGTTCTGGTATATCAGAAATTTCATATTTTGCTCCACTGTTGCCCTCAAGTTTGGCCATCAATGCACACACCAAAAATTTCCAATTGACAATGACAAGCCAAATACATAGCTGAGATGCTAATTTTCTCCAGGTCTTTACTGTTGAACTCTTCTGTTCACTGTTTGCCATCCCAAGTCTAAATTCTCTAGAGTGGAAAACATCTACCTCCATTGCTGCTTACTTGCACATTTAATACAAAGAAGAATTACAGGGAAAACTGACACATCTTTAATTACACATGAAAATTAACTCTTAAGAAGCATATCTGAAGAGGTCACTCAGTAATGTTCAAGACATCAGCTCCTTTCAGTTATCTCACGGTTGCGCATGATGTCCAACTGGTTTTTACTAAAAATGTATTCACCTTTACTTGAAAACACATTTCTCTTTGCTGTTTAAGCATGTGATTCTTTAATGCACTCTTACAGTGGAGAGCTGTATTGATAATTCTTATGATTTATCTGAGGAACACTAGCAGGAGTCAGGCCAATGCCTGGTTGCTTTAGATCAGTTCTTTATAGAAGGTCGTGGCTTCTTTTTACCATTACTATTACTTCTCTTACATCAGTTTAAAGAGCTGTGTGAATCAGAAACTTTGCAGTTGATTCCTAACATCTCATTGTAATCAAATGTAATACTTCAAGCATATGCAAAATATAGGGGTAAAGAAACCCAAAGATTACTTACAAATTTATTCTGCTGTAGCTTGTAAATTCAGTTTACTACTTCAAATGAATATGATTACATGTAGCACTATGAATGTCAAACAGTTCACATATCTAATCAATATCACTTTCAGTATCTTTGACATGCAGTTTCTTATCAGCTCCAGATTTGCTTGTAACTAAATCACTACTGCCTGGTTCCGTAAGAACATAAGCCTGTGTCCCTGCCCATGGCAGGGAGGTTGGAACTAGATGATCATTGTGGTCCCTTCCAACCCTGACTGATTCTGTGATTCTAACTAGCTTACTTTTCTTCACATACTTTGGATATCTGCACATGTGGATATTTTACAATTGCAACAAGAGCATCAACTCTTGAATCAGGTTCTGTCATAACACTGCTTGAGTGTGGCCTCATTCCTTAAAACACCTGTGCAATGACAACTTGGAAAGACTCTATCTGGTCTCATTGCTTGAGGGCATCACATCAGAATAGCAATAACAACGTGAACAATGTTCAGTGTTGCTCTAGACTATTATATGTAATTCTTAAAACATTTGTAGCTTACTAAATTACAGCTGGCTTATGCTGACAAGTTACTGACTAATCAAATTTCAGAGTTCTACTCTGTGCTAATCAGAATTGAGCCCATGACAGTAAACTGGTTGCTTATGACACCAGGAGGCTTGGCAATCTAAAGGCTACTGAATCCTGTCAAACTTTAAACAATATTCCCAAACCCATGTATCTGAAAATCAAGCATAAAATGACAGTGAAGCATAGAAGGGTTTCTTTTTCACTTCTGGGAGAGATGACCTCCCAGTCATCTGGGACAGTTTTCCCTCCCATCTTTTTAACATCGTCTGGTTAGACCTCAAGCTCTTTTTCAGAATCATCATGGCAAAGAATTTATCTAAACAAAACATAACATTTACACACTTGCACAAGACTCAGGAATGGAGCTTGCAGAAATTTGTAAATACATACTGTTACAGGTGGAAATGCTACTTTTACAATCATAGAACGGTTTGGGTCAGAACAGATCTCCAAAGATCATCTAGTCAGGGATATCCTCAACTAGATGCCCATCTACATAGCAACAAATGACAGGACAGAAAGAAAACAAAATAAAATAAAAACACACTTGCATGTCAGTAAAATGCAAATATGAACCTGTGCAAAGTCTTAAGTTAACAGAAAGACTCACACTGTCTTCCATGCCACTTGGATCTGGCCAACAATGAAGAAGGATATGCAAAAACTTAGCAATAGAGAGTATGATGCACCCTGCCAGGGAAGTTACCAAAGCACAGGATACTGTTAGCCAAAGGGAAAGAATGGCCTGTACTAAGAAAGAGAATAATGTGGGAGTCAGATCAAAGACTTCAAATGCAAACTTAAGTATATCACCAATACCACTATAGACCTTGAAATTAATTCACTTTTAGGAAATCAAATGTCTCACAATAAATCATTAAATCTCATGCCATACGGCAAACTTGGTTGTCCACAATGTCAGGTTCTTACCTGCTCATCACACACACAGTAATAAGTATTTTTCATGCACATCGTGCTTTGCATTCATAGACTGCAAAACACTCATTTGTATAACCTCCAGGAACTTACAAGCAGTTTATCTGTACACAGGACACGTAAAAATACAGATAATAAGTGGCAAAACCGCTTAAACCCTACACAGAGAAACATTCTTCTGACTAGCTGTTACTCCTAGGTTTTTAGGACTTTCCAGCAATTTCTGTAAGGCCTAATAATTTCTATATTGCAGGATTCCTATTAATAAACAGCCATGCCTGTTAGTGCAAGATAAATAAAATCCACTTCCTCCAGACCAAATATGCAAACTGTTGACATTTCTCAGCATCAGAGCAAAGCGAAGAAATTAACAACATCCAATTGTTACTGCATACTGCAGGCCAAAGCCTAACCTCCACCACAATTTCAAGTCTAGAAACACTTTCAAGACTAGTTACAAGGCAACGAAAGGAACAGGGCAGAGTTCTGTGAAGCAATACTGCAGGCCATGAGAAAACTGACAAAAGAGTGAAACATGGGAAAAGTTGCTCACTGCAACCTCCCCAGAGCAAGTAAATCCAGATTGAGTTGCCTTCCACTCTAAAAATTGAGTGGTTAGGAGGCTGCAGAGCCGGGAGCATGCTGGCACCTAGGTACCAGGGCTGAAAGCAGGGTCACTTCTTAGCATCTTGGCTTCGATACCAGAGCTTTATGTAGAGAAGCCCCTTAATGTGTCTGCCGGCCACATATACACCCACCGTTGAGTTACATTCAGCTGCAGCTCACACTTGGCCAGCGCACTCCACGAAACGCAGAACCGGAACACA
Organism: Tricholaema leucomelas; assembly: GCA_013400475.1. Lineage (NCBI taxonomy): Eukaryota > Metazoa > Chordata > Aves > Piciformes > Lybiidae > Tricholaema lacrymosa > Tricholaema leucomelas. Next base: position 322,250 of record WAAF01016181.1, on the reverse strand, counting down.
GGCGGAGTTAGCAGAAGCCTCCCCGCGCCCGCAGTATCCCCAGCTGCCCCCGCCCGCAAAGCAGCGCTTCACAGGTTCTCCCTGACGGGAGGCCCCAAAAATGTGCAACCTCGCTAAGCTAGCTAGCAGCAACAGAGTGTAATTGCGTGTTCTTGTCCGTGACTCAAAAAGGCTCACCCCCGGGAACGGATGGATGGATGAGGAGGTTGAGATGTGCAGGGGTAGGAAAGGAGGAAGGACGGAAGGAAGGAGAGTAGGAGCAGCCTGGCTTGGTGGTGTCCAGTCCCGTCCCCACCACCACCCTCACCCTGTGTACGGCTATGCGAAAGGTGAAAGAAGAGCGGGGCAGGCACTGAACCTCGTCCCTTCCCCTCCACGCGCTGCTTGGGTCGAGGCAAGAAATTGAAGAGGACGAAAAAAACAGCGGCCTCTCTCCCGCTTCTACCCCCCTCCAAGAGCCACCGCCGCAGCAACTCCGGCGCAGAGGCGCACACGCTGCGAAAGGGGAGGGAAGGAGAGCAAAATGGCGCCGCCCGCGGAGGGGAGGAGAGGAGCCGGTTCCGCCACACAGCGGCCGCGACGCGCCTCCACCTCCATCTGCTGTGTGGCAGCCACGGCCTCCCAGGGCGAGGGGTGGAGCTGGGGCGGTGCTCGCCCCCGCTTCCTCCCCGGCGTCGCGTCCCTCAGTCCGCTGCGTTGTGGCTCTACGCTGTCTGCCTGCCGCAGGTGCTGCTCGGCTGCCAGCTGAGGGAAGGGCCGTGACGCCCATGGCAGTCTCGCTCCCCCGTGGGCGCCCGGCGCAGCTAGAGGGTAGCAGTAAGAGGCTTTGGCGCTACTCTCGGTGCTCAACGCAGGGAAGGGTCTGGGGAGAGGAGGCCGAATCCTCCGCAGAGCGGGAATCCGCTTACACAGGTGTCTGGCCTCAGTGCAGGTGGCCGTGCACAGCTGCAGGTGCTTTAAAGTGGTACTGTGTCGTCTTCTCAGTTAGTAAAATACCTGCATACGTTTTTGTCCTCGGAAATACCAACATAGCAAGTTGCACTACTTAAGTATACCATTGATGATAGAATCGTTTAGGTTGGAAAAGACCTTTAATATCATCAAGTCCAACAGTTAACCCAGCATTGCCAGTTCTCCACCAAACATGTCTCTTAGCACCACATCAACATGCATTTCAAATACCTGCAGGGATGGTGACTACATCACTTACCTGGGCAGTCTGTGCCAAGTCTTGACAACTCTTTTGGTGAGTAAAATTTTTGTTATGTCCAATCTATATCTAGCCTGGCACAACTTAAGGCTGTTTCCTCTTGTCCGTTTGTTGTGTGGGAGAAGCAACTGACCTCTGCCCTCCTACAAGAAGTGACTCAAAGCTGTACCAGGGCAGGCTGAACATTAGGAAGCTCTTCTTTATGTAGAGGATAGGTTAGCACTGGAACAGGTTTTCCAGACAGGTGGTTGATGTCCTAGGCCTGTCAGTGTTCAAGAGACAGTTGGACAATGCCCTTAATTATATGCGTTAACTTGATCCGCCGTAAGTCAGTTGGCCTAGATGATCACGGTATGTCCCTTCCAACTGAAATAGTCTATTCTGTACTAGAGTGATTAAGTGCTTCAGGGTGGTTAAATACATTCCCTCTAGAAGCATGGGCTGTGTATTCCCTCTGATAGCTAGCAATGGCAGCTTTCCCTGTGTCCTGTCATCTCAACAAGGGAAGGTCATGACTGGACAAGCTGGAGCGTTTAACCTACCATTCCTTTCCTCTTTTAAACATTCCTTTTATCTTCCAGCCTTTTCTTTCTTCACCACCTCCTAATTGTAGACTTTTCGTAAGCTCTGCTCAGTCATTCTACACATCTGAAAGTACATGCACAGGTTTATTAGAATACAGGCTGATTTGTATCATGGTATAAACTGGAACTAGCAAATGTAACCACAGAGGTAAATGGAGTGACTGTTAGTGTTTTCTTCATTATCAAAATCTTGCTTTTCTTGAAGGTTTGCAGGGTGTGTAACTTCCAAAGTTAGTCTCTCTTGCTTTGCCTTTCTCAGTCTATCTTTAATTCACATGCCAGAAGTACTGGGATAATATGGCTAAGCATTTCCAGTGTGAGCTACGCAACTTCAGGAGCTTGGGTAGAGGCAATATGCCTTCGTGAGGTGCCTGAAAAAGCACTGACAGGATACTTTTTGACAAATTTTATTGCTGTTCAAAACTGGTTTGCCCTCAGTGAGAGGTTACCAGTTCAGCAGTGATTGAAGTTACTGTCTGATGATAAGTTGGGCTGATGAAAGAACATTCCTCATGTTGCCACTTCTATAGGTGATAACTTCTGGTGGAATAATTGAGCAAGACAGATACCTACAGGCTGAAAACTCTCAAATAAATGCAACAACAAAAAAAAACAACTAGAAGACAGGGGGAAAGAGGACAGGAACACAATGTCCCTTCTAGTACTCTGCCTTTGTGTAGCTAGTAAAAATGCAGCGGCTGCTCCCTGCTAGAGCTTGAATTCTCAATACACTTCACAGAGAGGGAGCAAAAAAAGATTTGAGTTTTTGTTATGCATTATACAGAACCTAAAATGGGCACATAAAAATTATTTCCCCTTTTCAGGTCACTGTTCAGATTGTAAGGTCTATATACTGCCTCAGCACTTCTACAAACTGAAGTCTGCTCAAAACATGCTTGCAAAGTTTAATTATGAATAGGCTTGATTTTCTCTATCATTTGTTTTCACTTTTTATTTCTCTGCAGAATATAAAAAGTCAGGAAAAGATTTTATTTTTCCCTACATAATATATAATTTACATCAATCATCCCAGGAGGTCAGTACCACTGGGGTGTCATTTAAATACAATGAATATAAAGTAATGAAGCTCTTGCTGGAGTGGATGGCCACAATTCTCAGAGAAAGAGAGAGAGAGTTTCCAAAGCATGTGGAGAAAACACAACGGGAGACCGAGTGAATTCATCACACCACAAAAATGTCTCCATCCTGTCGACAAAGTCATTAAAGGAAAATGAACCATTGTTACTCTAGATGCTTGCATTCCTTTGGCATAATAACCTCAGTATAGAGGCATTGGTGCAAAGAGAATTTGAACACATGAGAGAAAAATAATTAATCTACTTTAAAAAAAAAAAAAAATGGAAGTATCCAGATTATGTAATGAAGGAAATCCTCCATGCTCCAAAGAAGAGATGGAGCCTTAGCAGAAGCCACAACTAATAAGGAACCAAATGTAGTGGTACAGGGTGGTTTCTTTTCCTTCTGCCAACAAGTCAAAATGCCAGCATGGACAATTCAGATAACCCACAAATTTTCTTCTTTAATTACACAACTGTTTCTGCCCTTTGCTGATCCATAGCCATCCTGGATTTTAAAATCCCTTGTTGAGATTACCCCAGTACCATTTCCCTTTTCGTATTCATTTACTTCCATAATTTTTTCAGTCTCCATTGAAGCAATCTGTGAGGAATGTGGGGATTAGAAAGGTTTGCTGTGTTCAATTTTATTTAATTCTTTGGCAAAGGGTGTCCAAATAAGAGAAAGTGTCACATTCATACAGTAAATCGTGGCATATGCCAGTTTTAGAACATAGATTTTACTTCTGCAGATCTCCCTCAAGGAAATACCACTTTAAAGCAAACTACCATGCAACCCCTCGTAAAAAAAGGTAGTGTTAAGAGAGCTGCAGCAGAATTCCTGCCTTTATTACAAATTATTCCATTCCATTATTAATATGGCAAAGTTCTGCTTGCTATACTAATTAAAATAGGAATATGCTAATTAAATTTTCACCTTTGTTGTCGAAACCATATAGAAATATAAAACATAGATTACATTTTTTTTTTAAATACAAAAGCACTGTTCCTGACTGATCTGAGTTAATTCAAGAAAAACTAATCAGAGGGGTTCTTTTCCCAGCCACTGATTCCTGCAGCATCTCCAATCAACTGCCCTGAAACTATAGCTTAAATAATGCTAGTTTGTTGTATGCTATTCAAAACCATGGCTTCCACAAATGAGGTTGAGAGTTTCCACACATAATCAAGGAAACTTATGCTAGTAATTCTATATATTATCTGAAGTAGTGCTTCAGGTTTGATCTCAGTCAAGATAACCACCAAAGCAAACCATGATTTATACCAGTAAAGAACTGCCTTTTTAGCACTGATGCAAGACCTGGATAGAAGGCTCACTTGGCCATTGTTATTAATGACCTTAGAAATCTGCACATGTTTTTGTTCCTACCTACTTCCTACAGTGGTCACAGCATCTTGGCAACATCCTGCATCGTGCCTCTGTAGACAGACATATTCAAGGGTGACCTTGTGATCAGAGGGTTCCAGCCAAGACTTAAACAACAGAAATTAAGTCTTGGTGCAGTCCTCCTCCTTATGAAGCTGAATGTGCCCAAAAAACCCATGCAGGTTACTCATGCTTTCCTGCCTGCCACCAGTGAACTGAAACCATCCTTTAAAAAAACAAACAAACAAATGAACAAGACCCAACCCAACATGTTGCCATTTAAAGGCTCCAGAGCAAAACCTCCCCAGACAGATTTTAGACCTCGCACCTGTGGTCCAGTGACTCCCTCTGGAGACAAGTGACTCCCACCTGCTCACTGGCTACACCTTAACCCGCTACAACCCACAACTAAAGTAGCTTAACCTTGGTTAATCCAAAAGCATAGTGATTACTCTTAAGAACAGCATAGATTCTGGCAGCTATGATATCAAGAGTAGGTTTCCATTATAGATGCAGTCACCTAAAATTAGGTGCCTGCATGTGAGTTGTTGCTTAGATTCTGATTACAGCCTAAAGAGTAAAGGGTCTCATGTAGGTCCTGACTTACATGTGCCAGCCCCATGGCAATTTATAAGGTAGCCCAAGGCATCTGTAATAGAACTAGAGACTTTTAGGCGTCTCATGGATTGAGTATAACAGCTATCTTAAATATAAACATTTACATTATGAACAACCAAATGTAGGTGTCTGAGCCTGGAACTCAGCTCTCTTCTATCTGCCATTTGTCCGCAGGTAAACAGCATAGAATCATAGAATCATAGAATGGCTTAGGTTGGAAGGGACCTCAAGGATCATCCAGCTCCAACCCCCCGCCACAGGCAGGGACACCTCCCACTAGAGCAGCTCGCCCAAGGCCTCATCCAGCCTGACCTTAAACACCTCCAGGGAGGAAGCATCCACAACCTCCCTGGGCAACCCATTCCAGTGCCCTACCACCCTCACTGTAAAGAACTTCCTCCTAACATCCAGTCTAAATTTCCCCCCTTCCAGCTTATACCCATTCCCCCTCGTCCTAACATTACTAGACCGTGTAAATAGTCCCTCCCCAGCTTTCCTGTAGGCTCCCTTCAAATACTGGAAGGCCACTATAAGGTCTCCTCGAAGCCTTCTCCTCTCCAGGCTGAAGAGCCCCAACTCTCTCAGCCTGTCCTCATAGCAGAGGTGCTCCAGCCCTCTGATCATCTTCGTGGCTCTCCTTTGGACCCGCTCCAGCAGTTCCATGTCCTTCTTGTATTGGGGGCTCCAGAACTGCACACAGTACTCCAGGTGGGGTCTGACGAGAGCAGAGTAAAGGGGGAGAATCACCTCCCTTGCCCTGCTGGCCACACTTCTCTTGATGCAGCCCAGCACTCGGTTGGCTGTCTGGGCTGCATGTGCACACTGCCGGCTCATGTTGAGCTTCTCGTCGACCCAGACCCCCAGGTCCTTCTCCTCAGGGCTGCTCTCCAGCCATTCATCACCCAGCCTGTATCTGTGCCTGGGATTGCACCGACCCAGGTGCAGGACCTTACACTTGGCCTTGTTAAACGTCATGAGGTTGGCCTGGGCCCACCTCTCCAGCCTGTCCAGGTCCCTCTGAATGGCATCCCTGCCCTCCAGCAAGTCAGCTGTGCCACACAGCTTGGTGTCATCTGCAAACTTGCTGAGGGTGCACTCAATTCCTCTGTCCATATCACTGACAAAGATGTTAAAGAGCACTGGTCCCAGCACTGACCCCTGAGGAACACCACTTGTCACCGGTCGCCAGGTGGACATGTATATATAGTTATTGTTTACCTTTGTTAGATGTACAAATTGGAGTATTTTGTTGCTTGAAGAACATTTATAGATTTCTGAATCCTTTGCATCCTTAACAAAAATACATCTGGGTTCCTTTTGCCATTGATAGCAGGCAGAATCCTCAAGTTAATTATTTCCAAGTGACACATTTAGTTTGTTGCGTAATCCTATCAGAAGCCTTTGAAAGACAAGTAAGAATTCACCATAACACTAAACTTTCCCCTACAGAGCAACTATAAGCAGAGGACATTCGTTCTTTCTGGATTGCACATTAATGTAATCAAAGTTTCCAGAACCACTCCATCCAAAACAGTAATTTCTTGAAATATAGGAATGGTGCCAGGAATTAGCATCAAATTACTCCTGGGCTACAGAATAAATAACATCAGGCACAGGTTGCTAAGGATTTAATTTCTTCAGTGTTCTGAAATAAATTCATGTTATTTGACAGTGCAGAATAGGTAGAATGCTGAGTTTATGGTTCCCTAAAACTTTTTATCACTTATTATGGGAGCCCAATGGTAGTAATCTGTGTACATTAGATACGAAACACAAATGTATCAGAGAAGCTTTTTTCGCTCTGAATAAATGTTTAAAGTTTTAGGGCCAAATTCCATTGCTAAACATCTGAACACAGCTCTCTTTGAGTTCATAGCAGTTGTGTGTGTGTATCTAAGAGCTGAACTTGGCCCTTACTTTTTAGATTTTAGCACTAAGCTTCCAATGTAAAATAACTTGTGATCTGTAACACGCACGAACACAGTTAAGACCTAGTTTTTAAAAGAGGAGCACCATTACATGTTTCTGTCTTTCTTTTGAATAAGAAGCATTGCTTTCAGCAGAGCTCCTGGGAATATTTTTACCTGTTCTCTAGATAGTCTTAGTTTTGTAAAAGGTGCTTCTCTGTCAGCTTTGTTCCTTTTTGTATCTGGAAAACAGAGCAGGATACTTTCCTCAGTTTTCCCTCTTCTCTGCTATTTCCATTTGTCCAGTTTCAACTGGATGGAAAATACAGCAACATTTAAAAATGCTCTTAGATTAATGAATTAGATTAATTTTCAACATTATGAAAAAGATGTTGATTTTAAACTATAGGCAGTGTGTTCAGATCAGTCAAAGGACGTAGCTTGTCACCTTTTCCAAGGAGCAGTTGGAATCAGCTAAAGCATTTTTACTGTGAAGTGCTACAGAGTGCTGGTACCAAATACGTGAATTTGGAGAGATTCTTTCCCTATCCTTTCTGTCTTTTTTAATCTCTCTGTTACAAAGCATCTGTAAAATAATTAAATTCTTGAGTGTTCATTTTATTTATATGGCTCACATTTACCTGGCATCCAGGGCCAGGAAAGACAAAGGATTGCTGCATGGTATTTGTGCACTGCTGTGTGAATGCCATAGGACATGTAGTCTGATAGAAACGTGTACCAAGCCCAACCAACCAAAACCACACGAAAAATCCCCCAAGAATAAATGCAGTGACTGACCACTATGAAATTTCTCCAGGGTTTCAAAATTCCTTTAAAATACCTTTCTCCCATCTAACACAGCTCTGGATTTTATCACTATCAAAAAATACTCTTGACTGTTATCAACTCTGAGTGTACTGAACAGTACATATATTTTAGTGGGTTTTTTTTGAAAGTTGGATTCCTGATGAGGATTAAAGTTTTTGAGCGATTGGAAGGCTTTTGGAAGATGAAGTTCACTGTCTACTTTAGATTCTTTTTCTGTGGTAATATCCTAATGCTAATGGCATCCAGAAGAGATCTTGCACAGTTTTAAAGATGCAATTAGAAGTGAGAGTGAGCTGCTAGCTTCCTTAGTCTTTTTAAAATCCTGCACAGATAGATAGACAGACAGAAGACAGATAGATTAAATATTAATCCTTCTAAAAATGTTATTCCATTTGTGACCAAAATAGTATTTTAGGGCTTTCATTGCAAAGGTCAACTAGAAGTTGTTCCATACAAAACAGCTTTTCTTTTATCATTTTGAAAATAACTTCTGCTTCAGTTTACTTCCTCAAATGCTAGCTTATTCTTTGTACAACTGCACAAATAAACATCACAGGGAAAAAAATAAAACCAAACCAAACAAACAACCCAGTTTCCATTGCAATGCTCTTCTTTCACAAGCCATCCATGGAGCTGGTCAGTTTCTAATGAACATACAAGAATTAGTGCTACTTGATCCAGACTGGTTTGATGAAATAGTTTCTTATGCTTTTTCATGTAAGGATACAGAAGAGCACACAGTGTATGAAAGGGCTGCAAGATTCAGGATTATATATTATGGCATCAGCTTCATGGGATTGCTTGCTTATAACACAGGTACCTTATTCCACTAACTCTTCCATCAAAGTCAACTTTTCTTTAAATTAAGGTATAGAATCTTTTACATCATTCACTTTTGATTATTAGCTTGTGGCCTCAAATCCCATTATTTATGTAGACGATAAGTGACAGTGTATTAAAGGTCATCTGAGACTCTGCAAGTGTACATCAACACAGAAAGTCGTGGTCCATGCTGATGTTGCAGACTTTGCACTATCCCAAGTTTCTGGAATTGGGCCTTTTATAGCATCAATATTTCAGCAAGTGTGCACCTACCTCAGGCAAACAATGTGTTTTTGACAGTCTTAATACATTTATGAATGATTTGGATGAAAGGATTGAGTACTCTTTCAGTCAGTTTGCAGATAATACTAAGCTGGGAGGCAGTGTTGATATGCTTGAGGGTAGGAAGGCTCTGCAGAGGGATGTGGACAGGCTGGATTGATGGGCCAAAATCAACTATATGAGATTCAACAAGGCCAAGTGCCAGGTCCTGCACTTGGGTCACAACACTACGGGATTGGGGAAGAGTAGCTGGAAAGTTGCCCAGCAGAAAACAATCTGGGAGACCTGGTTGACAGCTATCTGAAAGTGAGGCAGCAGTGTGCTCAGGTGGCCAACAAGGCCAGTGGCATCCTGGCTTTAATCAGGAATAGAGTGGCCATCAGGAGGACAGAACTGATTTGCCCTCTGTGTACTTGGCACTGGTGACGTGGCATCTTGAATATTGTGTTCAGTTTGGAGCTCCTCACTACAAGAAAGACATTGAAGTGCTGGAGCGTGTCCAGAGAGGCCAACGAAGCTGGTGAAGGGTCAGGGGAACAAATCTTATGAGGAGCATCTGAGAGAACTGTGATTGTTTAGTCTGGAGAAGAGAAAGCTGAGGGGAAACTTTACCGCTCTCTAGAACTATATGAAAGGAGGTTGTAGAGAGGTGGTGGTTTGTCTCTCCTCCTAGGTAACCTGTGATAGAATGAGAGGAAATGGCTTCAAGTTGTACCAGGAGATGTTTAGATTGGAAACATTTCTTTGCTGAAAGAATGGCCGTTAGAACAGGCTGCCCAGGAAAGTGTATAGTCACTGTCCCTGGAGGTGCTCAAAAAATGTGTAGACATTCAGGACATGGTTTAATGGCCATGGTGGTGTTAGGTTAACAGCTGGACTTGATAGTCATTGAGGTCTTTTCCAACCGAAACAGTTCTGATTCTATGATTCTATGGTTTGCTACAGTGAGCAGTAAACCTACCTGGCCTTTTCCATACCTGGAAGGCTTCTATTTCTACTACTACTTAAGTGGATCTGAGGTTGGAAAACTAGTTTTGACATCCCTCATAAAAAAAGAGATCATTTTTCTAGACAAGGCAAAGCCCCAGTGCCATTACATAGCCTATGTGCTGAAGTGCAGTGGGGTGCATTAAGGACATGGGATCAACACTCAGAAAGACATGCACTTCTTTTAAGTTCAACATACTTTCATAAATAGAATGGTATTTACTAAAGGTTCTATTGGTGGCTTCACATGTGACAGTCTAAAGAAAATAAGCAAACGTATTGGGTACATCTATTAGACAAGGCAGACTTAATAGATAGTAACAGCCCTTACACTAGTGTAAATCAGGAGATGTAACACTGAAAACCATCGAGTTACTTGCATGTGAAAACCACTATTATTTCTGAAAATGTGATATACAGGCACTTAGTAAAGTTCCTGCTTCTTGCTTGATTTTCGTGACTGCCTTAACCAGTTATGTCTCCACTGCATCCAAAGTGTAGAATGGGGAGAGGAAGGAGAGCAGAGAGGGAGCATACCATGTGGGCAGCCAGGAGAAGTGACTGTCCCATTCTTTCTTACTCTGAGATACAGAGCAAACAATTTTCAGAGTTACTAAACATTTTGAATATACTGAGAGCTCTCTGTTTATTTCAGGTGGTTAAAATGCCATAATTTGCCAGTAAATGTAGTTAGGCATGCAAGTGCGTGCATGAAGATAACCTATTAGTTACAAGAATTGTACCTGTCCTGCCATTATCTTTTTTTTTTCTTTCCTGAGTCATAGTGGATGTGCCATAATCTAGCAAGAATCTCATTATAAGTAATGTCAGAAATGGTCCTTTCCTTTTTTCCTTTTTTTTCCCCCAGAGCTGCCAGCTGTCTATTTCAGACATAACATCAGCCTTTACTGTAGCCTTCCACATAAAAGCAACATGAACAGTAACGTCTCTAAGCAAGCATGAATGATTGGCTTGCAGATTCTTTACCAAAAAGGGAGTTTATTTACTCCACACAGGTCATAAATTTCCTTAGAAAAACTATCAGTGGTAATCTCTGTGTGGTTTAAGAAATAGAACTTTTCTCTGATTCCCTCAGTCCATGTTCTTCAATTGTTAAAAACAGTGGAAGATGGTTTTCTCCTGTCTAAAAATATGAATTATTCCATCTCTTTAAAATGGAATGAAAATGAAGAGATGAAATACTTCTTCAACAAGATGGGCATTTACACATGGAAATGTGAAAAGATAGAATAACCTGAAGTCACAAGTTACCTAAAGGCTTGCCTCAGCTTCTCTTGCATGAAGCAGCACCTCATTCTATTAAAACTCCCACTGAAGTCAGTGGAACTGCAAAAAGTTCTTTCTTACCACGAGAAAAACAACAATAATGAAAACACACACGAAAAAAAAAAGTGGAATCTGCCTTTTCATGTAACGGACTTTTATCTGCTCAAAAATCACACTAACCTCAGGGTACCAAGCACAGTATGTTTGAAAGCACTCCAAGGACGGGAATAGCTGCTCTATCTTCTTCACTACAAAGGGAAGCTTAGCAGTAATGAAAGCTGCTGTGGCCTTCCAAGATGACTGCTTTTCCCCCTCTGAGGACCTCTTACTTGTTCCTCCTGGATACTTCCAGGTTATGTCTTCCTTCTTATGCTTAAATAAGGAAAACGTTTGAGTGATTGTCTTCGTGATGAGTTTTTGCCATGAAAGGCCAGAAGGACGTCTCCCTTTTTAATATGTATGCATGTAATAAATTATCTAAATATTTATAAGATAAACTAGAATAACAGGTTTTGGTAGAACATCATAAAATATCCTGAAGTTAGAAGTCTTATTCACATTTGAGTGTCTGATGTTAGTGCTGAAGATATTTAATTGCTCACGTTCCTTCTAGGACCTGAACAGCATTTGAAACAAATAGTTTAAAACTTGTCACATTTATAACTGAATTATGAAGTGTATTATGAAAAAATGCCTAGAATTTGTACATGACTACTTTTTTTTTTTCTTTCTGTCTCTTCAAAATAGATTTAAAAAAAAAATCTGTAGAGAATTTTGACTTCTAAACTGAGAGTATAAGCCAGATTTCAGCCTGTAAGGAATTTTTATGGTTGAACTGTAGACTTCTAAAAGACACAACTTGAAACTGAGCTGCCGACAGTCATTCTGATCATATCTTATAAGCTACTATTAACTAGGATGAGACCATAAAGGAGAAATAGATCCCATGTCTATCTGCTGACTCTAGAGTTTCTTATCCTTTCCTCTAAACCAGTGCAGCCTACTGTCAGGGAGAATATTGGTCAGACAAGAATGACTCCAGATTCAATCCAGTCTAGCAAGCTCAGTGCCAGCTACACCATCTATATTGAGCACGCGCAAGAAAACCCTCAACCATTTTCAGCAGCTTCAAACTCGGCCAAGTTCAGGTGGATCATTTTGGTCAAGGGAAACAAAAGGAACTTACCTGATTTTTCTTCCTTATTGCTCTCCTAAGCAGCAAAATTTCCCATCCCAGCTCTGGAACAGGTATCTGTATGATTGTAAGAAATTTTAAACTGTTGTGAAACAATGTGTTTTCTCTTAATGCCAATCTTAGAGGCAGCAGAAGTATTTCTGCTGAAAGTTTCCAAAAAAATTCAGCTTAAGACAGACTCAGAATTGAAAAGCTCATCCTGAACAGTTGAAAATTGGCAATGTTATGTGAGTAAAAACAGGGCCTTATACTGGAAAGTGGTGGACAAGCTCAACTGCAGATACTTTTGGCAGCTTCGCCTGTAATATTTTTTCTGTCAGATCTTTGTCTTTTATTACTAAAGAGAATCATTCCTCTGAAATCTAATATTCTGTCATCTGCTCTTATGGCTTGTTTTTAACTGGTGGTGGTGTCCTGTATGACTTGGCTGCCAGTTCCGCAACAGACGATGAAGGGATTAATCCCTGCACACCCAAGGTCCCAAGGCCACGCTGACTGTGGCTCACTCATATACAATGCTAAAGCATGACCAGGGTGCTCAGCATTCTCAGGATTACAGTATGTCATACCACAAATACAGTTATGACCTTGATCCGCTGATCTGGCCTGCCTATACTTATTTCATCATTTGAGTGAATTTTCAGGAAAGAAAGAGCAAAAATAGACTAATTTTTATAGTTTTTCAAACAGCTGATTTCTGATATCCATTAAGTTTACTCAGTGTTTACCATTACTATAGGCTTTTTTCTTCTATTTCACACTTGCTAACTGCACCACCCTTTTCAGTGTTACATGTCTGCATCATTTCTAGAAAAAGTTATCAGGGGTGTTTTTCTATTGCTTCACCTTCAAGACTCATGTTACTGAGAAGAATCTGCATGATTTTTTTTTCTTAGCTTCATGCTACTGAGAATATATTTACAATGGGAATCCTCAATATTGCAACACTGAGAAAGCCAATGCAAAGATTTGATGCTGTGCTTGTGGTTGAGAGCAGATGAAGATTGGCTTACATCTTGTAGTGTCTTCTGCGTGAGCTTTAAGGAGCTTGTATCTGGCCAGAATGCACTTCATTAGTCTCTTAAATACCAGCATGCAAAATTCAGGGACTCTGCAAGGTTCCAAATGCATAAACTCTTTTTAATTATGATCAGTTATACCACCCACTGTTCCCACAGTTAGTCAAGGGGACCAGTTTTCATTGAGGTCAACAGAAAAAATAAGTGTGAAGTTTCTGGGTAGTGGTGGTTTTCTACATGGTGAAATAAGGAAAACAAAAATGGACAAACAAAACATTTAAATGCCTATTTTTTAGTCTTTATCTCTCTAGAAAAACATGCTTATTTTATCTGAATTCATTCAAAGAAAAAAAAAAAAGAGTGACTTCTTCCTCATTCTGAAATTAGTTACACAGAAGTTAGGAGGAGGATTAATAGAAAGGGACAAAGTCAGTCCTGTCATGAAATAAAAACCAGTTTGTCCCTAACGATAAGGACACTAACAACTTTGTACAGCTAATTTTTAGTTTGCATGTTGCAAGCGAAAGGGGGGAAAGAACAAAATTTACTTGAAAAGGGCAGGCAATATATTTTTCTAATTCAGGTTTTTAGTGCCAGAAAGCACAGGTCATGCTTTCTCTTTCAAGTAGGACGACGTTTCTTTCCTTTTCGTTGATGGCTTGGTTATTTGCTGCTTTAAACCTCACTGAAATACATGCAATTCCAATGGGGCATAAGAGGTTGCAGACAGGGAGGGAAATGAGAGAACCTGATCACAAAATCTATGGTAGGACTGAGACCTAAGCTTGCAGCCCTCATTTGTTAGAGAAGCAGAAAATACATCATTTAGGGGGGGGAAAAAATGAGAAGCAGTTCCTATTTACTTTGTTGTTTGTATAACGTGCATTTCACTGCATGCCATGGAAAAGCCGAGAGTTTTTTCAGTAAGGACATGGCAAGTTTCTTACCAGCTTTCAGAATTTTTCTCTTGGTATTACTGGCATGCTGCACAGCTGCAGAGCCCTGCTAATCTGTGGGCTTCTGAGAATTTAATGTGTATTTTTATATTTCGAAAGGTATATGGTAATAGTTAGTACCCCATTTTATGCTGAAGGAAAACTTGCCCAAAAGCTTGTCCGAGGTCACAGCACAAGTCAGCACCAAATACTGGGACAGAATGCAAGAGCCTCGTCTCTCAGTCCTCGTTTCCTAATGAAAATAACTGTGGAAAAGAAGTAATATTCTCAACACTGATTTTTTTTTCATGTAATCATTTTCTAGCCTGTCTCTCAAACATTTATGCTTATGTTTGTATCAGGGACTATAAAGGTTAAGAGCCAGTGCATGGGTGCTGAAATAGTAAATGGTTTTGACCAATTTTGGGACACAAAGAATCTTCTTTTATCTAGGCTGTAAATCAGTGGGCAGGGACACAGTAGTTAAACATAGAAATCCGTAGTCTGACTATAGCTGCTGTAGTTACAGAACTCATTATTACCACATGCCTACTTAACAGACCAAATAATGTGCAAATCTAGAGTTACTATTTGTCATACTTAAGAAAAGGCAAAGAATAGCTGGGCAAACAGTCAATTTACAGCCAAATCGAAAGTAAACTGCTGCCAAGAGACACTGGAGCTTATCTTGCCTACTGAAATGAATGGAAATTTGGACAAAACCTTCTGTAGCATTAAGCATACCTAAGATCATGGAGTTTGGCTCAATGCACATTCTCAGGAGTGAACAAAAAGCTTTGGGAAGGTAGATGCTGGAATGAGAATATTGGCGAGTTCTTACCTAGTAATAATTGCTGACATTGCTGTAGTGGCTCTGACTAAAAATATCCAATACAATAACAAACCCAGTGAATCCATTCATTTATTCCTACTTCACAAAGGCTATTTACATATACAGAGAAGCTATATTTACAGCACATTCCAGCTCAGCAACCTAGCTTCAAAAATATTTACTTAGGGAACATCATCCAGGTTAGAATCTTTCAAATCTGACAATTATTTTTCACCTTGGGCACATGATGCTTACAGCAGGGGCATGCTGGGCCCATGTTTTATAAATATAATGGTAAATGGTCTGGCTGCTCTTTAAAATATACTTTTGTTTTATCCAAAAAACAATATAATTATGGATGTATTCATAACACAGTTAAAAGTGAAAACGCTACAAGTCAGATGAAATTGCAGCAAATGTAGTCCTACTAATGAAAATCCTGTTTTATAAAGGGGATCCTAGGGTGTTTGTTAAGACATAATTTGCCAGGCAAGCACATATTTGTAACACTCTTTGTTTTTCACTAACCTCCTGCAATTCTCTACCATCTTAAAATATGACCCATTTTGCAACCAATGTTAAAATTCCAAGAAGTTCTGAAATAAAAGCCGAAGAAAGCCAAGCAGCAGGGTTGCTCTCCATTTCAGCCAAATCCAAGTCAGCATTCCAGATTACATACATCATGACTTTCTCTGAAAAATCCCATCCAGCTTTTATGCAGGTCCATAAAGATTACTGGTACTTTAATTAATTTGTCCACAACCATTTAAATAAAATTCTAGTGCTCTGAGCTCTGATCTTTTCCAGCCTGTTGTAAGCTCCTGTGAAAAGTGTAAATGTTCAGCAGAAAGGTATTTTTGCATGGAGACCGAAAATCAGCTGTGCCAGATACCTGAAACTTTGTTAGGGTGTTCAGTGGAAAATTTTCTTTTGCGATTATAAATAACCATGGACTATTTTAAGTGACCTTACACTGGTAGCTTTCAATAACTTTGTTTAGTTTATCCTAATTAACTTTATTTCAGTAGGAAGAGAGGAGACTATAAAACTTTTAGTATGTCGAAAGTGGCAATGGATCTTCTCTTTTGAAATAAGATAAATCACAATTGTCAGGCTTATATAGTATTTGGCTGTAAGACAACCTTTTGCCTTCTTTCTAGCACCTTTGGAATGTCTCTAATGGAACTATTTCCCCTCCAGCTAAAGGTGTGTGTGAGGGGAAGCAACAAACCTTTTGTCATATTTTACCGAGATAATTATGAGAATTATTTCTTCTCAATTTCAACTATAGAGAATCAGAACTTCTGAATATACTAGTCCTTGTAGTCGATGAGTAAACTGTCCTTTGGAGATGCTTATGAGCACTTCTGGGGGAAAAGCAGATCTGATTGTCAGAAAAGGTGGGCAAGCTCTGGAGGTTTCAGCATTATACACACTGACTCTGTTTTCACAACCCGATACAAAAATTCCACAGCCCCTCCAACCCTGGACCAGGAAAAGGGGGGTGGGAGGGAAGTGTATGTGGATGAGGGTGTATGGAAAGAAAGAAATAAGGGGGGGGGAGAAGGGAGAAGGAGGAAGGAGGAAAGAGGATAAAAGACAAGGATACCGATCCCTGCGAAGCAGTTGATCAGGATCACTTCCCACTGTAGCCGTGGGAAAGACAGAGAATCAGAGTCTTGGGGCAGGGTGCGGTGCCCACCGCGACGGCCCCAGCGGGACATGGAGCAGAGTGGAGGCGGCATGCGCGGTGCGCGGAGCGAGAGCTCTCCCCTGTGACTGAACATCAGATCTTTTCTTTAGTAGTGTTCTTTAAAAGCAAAAACGGAAGAAGCAGCGCTGCAGCCTAGCTGCTGCCTTTGCACGCACCTTCCCCCCGTGCACAGCCGGGGGGGATTTGCTCGCGGGGGGGTGAGGGGGGACGGGGGGAACAATTTGGGGGCAGAGGGGAAACGGAGGGAGACGGCTAGGAGGTGCGCGGTGAGCAGCGCGACGGAGGGCGCGGATACTCCGCGGGGCGCGGAAACAATTCCTGATGTGCATCTTTACCTCTCCTCAAATCACACTTTCCCCGTGCCCATGTACGCGGGGCCGCCGGGCATCCTGGCCGGGCTTCTCGCGGAGGGGCTGGCGCGACGAACCTGGCTTTTCTGCTGGGTCTGGGTGCCGGGCTTAAGGCTTGCAAAGGCTGCGTTAAAAGGACACATACAACCCTCTCCAACACAGAGACAACACACACCGCCCAGAGTCACACACAGGCGGCGACCAAGCAGCACACACGCAGCACAGACTTTTTACAAGAAGGTGGAAGTAGCAAGTCGAAGTAAAACCTTAGAAATTAGAGGGAGGGTTGTGATAGGTTGTTATCTGTCCTGGGAGGCGCTTACACTATTTTACGATTGGGTATGTAAATTGTTTTTAATAAGATCGGCCCTTTTTTTTTTTTTTTTAAGGGAGAAAACAAACCAGACTCTTTTACCTTAATAGTCTGAAGCGGGTTTTATAGCTTTCATTCATTCAAGGAAATGGTTTAGGCTTTAGAGTACCGGAGACTTAGCGAAAAAAAAACCCTTTGGCAGCAAATTATTCTTACTATTATTTTTTTTGCAAACAAGTTTTTTTTTTTTCCTTTTTTTTTTTTTTTTTTTTTAATAAACAATCTCAAAGCTGTTAATGGAAAAAAAAATCCGGAGAGAAGTGGAGATCGGTAGACCGTTTCCTGCTCACCCCCCCTCCCCCCCGCCCCTCTCCCCGTGGGTGAGAGCGACTTAAAGCGAAGTTTCTCCTCCTGGGGGGCGTGTGTGTGTGTGTGTGTGTGCACATTGTTTTATTTATTTTGAAGACTGCAGAAGTCTGAGGACTGAAGCACCACGTGCTGCTGTCTCTCATCAGCATAATGATCGCCTTAGCCAGAAAGCCCTGTATATATAAACCACAAAAACCTAATCATTAGAAATCCCAGCCTCCAAAAACCACACTCGGGACAAAAAACCTGTGGCGTGTGTTTTTTGTTGCTGGTTGGGTTTTTGGTTTTGTTTTTTTTTTTTTTTTCTACTTAGCTCCTTCATCTTCACCGACCTCAACTTCTGGAGACCCAAAAGAAGTTTCCTGATTTTGGTTGCCTTTTTTTTTTTTTTTTTTTTTTAAACACGATTTTTCGGAAAGAAAATCAGCTAAAATAAATCGACATTTTCATGATTTCCACCCCCCCCGCTGTTGTTCGTCAAGGACGGGGGGGAAAAAAAACACAACGATTTTGCTTAGCCTATTCAGCTCCACGGACTTGCACCCAGCAGCGACTTAATTAAAAGGACAGGACTGTACCGAGACTGCCTCTTCCTAGGATTTACTTGGTCACATTTTAGAACTCAGCCTAAGGAGAGTTTTTTTGGGGTGATGTGATGTTTTTTTTTCCAACTATACTCCCCGTTTTTTTTTTCTGGGAATCCGAAAGTTCAACTTAGTAAGTCCTGATCCTCCCGAAGGAACCGGCTGAAGTCTCTCTTTTGATTCTTAGTCGTGTGCCTTTTTTCCTCACCCCAATAACTGCAGTAACTTTATTTCCACTTCGAAAACGCTTCGGGAGCGCCTGCTTTTTTGAGGGGGGTAGCCACTTTTCCAAGCTCCATCCCGAGCCGTTCCTGAAGCCAAAGGCAATAAGCGGGGAAGCCCGGCGGCTCCTCGCCTCTGTCTCAGCTTTTTTGTTTGGACTTTTTGTTTTGGTTTGGTTTGGTTTTTTGTCCGGAGGAGGAAGATTTCTTCGGAGGAAATCAAGACATTCCCCTGAACACCCCCTCTCCGGGTTTGAGAGCTGCGCTCCTCTTCTGGCCGCCGCCAACAGCAGCAGCAGCAGCAGCAGCAGCCCAGGAAGCTGAACCAGCATTCTCATTCTCCCGAGAAAACATCTTGAAAATCCGAAAAAGAAAAGCGGACGGGGAGGGAGGGGAAGAAAAAAGGAAAGAAATTAAAGCATTTGAGGGAAGAAGCGGTGGCTAGAAGGAGGGAAAACAGCAGAGAGACGGTGCAAGAAGGAAGGAAGAGAAGCAGCAGCCGCAGCGTTTAGCAGCTGGGCAGAAGCCGGGACCATGCAGTTTCCAGCCGGACTTTGCTGAGGAGCAGCTCCGGACCCCCTAGCTAGACTCGTCTCCTCGCTACTCCAGGCTGCAGACACCATCAGACCGGCATCGCCCCCCGCCCCCTCCTTTTTAAAAAAAAAAAACAACAAACCAACAAAAACCAAAACCCTAAAGAAAAACAGACTGAGATTTTTTTTTTTGTGCGTTTAATCCGCACTTTTTTTTTAATTTTGTTTTTAATTCGCTTTTTTTTTGCCCCTTACCCTCACTCCTTCACTTTTTCATTCACCCCCCTTTTTTTTAACAACTCCCATCCCCCNCCCCCAATTCGCTAACTTGTGGCTGTTGTGATGCGTATTCCCGTAGATCCCAGCACCAGCCGGAGGTTCAGCCCCCCCTCCAGCAGCCTACAGCCCGGCAAGATGAGCGAAGTCAGCCCGGTCGTAGTAGCCCAGCAGCAGCAGCAGCAGCAGCAACAGCAAGAAGCGGCAGCCGCCGTGCCCAGGCTGCGCCCCCACGATAACCGCACCATGGTGGAGATCATCGCTGACCACCCCGCCGAGTTGGTCCGCACCGACAGCCCCAACTTCCTCTGCTCCGTGCTGCCCTCGCACTGGCGCTGCAACAAGACCCTCCCGGTGGCATTCAAGGTGAGACACCCCCTCCCGCAGCCGCCTCTGGATCGGGATGCCTCCCCCCACGCTGCGCCGCGCTTCCTCCCGCAGAGCCGCCTCTGCCCCCCTGAAGCGCAGGAGCTTCTCTGGCACCTCCACTCCCCCTCGGCCTGCAGTGCTCCCCCACCTCCGACCCGCCGGGGCCTCACTGCCCTCTCCACCCCACAGTGTCTCCTGTGTCCCCCCTCCCCCAGTCCTGCAATAGTTCCTGTACACCCCCTCGGCCCAATGGGGCTTATGTGTGTGTGTGTCCGGTCTTGCAGTGCCCCCGGCCATGCAGCGCAGCGGCTTCTGTGCCTCTCGTCATGCAGTGCCTTCTATACACCCCTCATCGTGAAATGTCTCCTATACTCTGCGGTCCTGCAATACCTCACCTACCCGCTCTCTCTCTCGCCCCCCGCTCCCCCTCCCAAAGTATTGGCAGTGGCCTCTCTAGCCGTCTTCGTCCTGCTCTGTCTCCTGTACCTCTCCATCCTGCAATGTCTCACTGCTCCCCCCTTCCTACTGTGCCTCCTTCCTACCTCCATCCTGCAGGACCCTCTGTACCCTCTGTCCCACAATGTCTCCTCTACTTCTCTCTACCCTGCAAGGTGTCCTTGTCCCCATCGTAGTCCAGTGTCTCCTGTGCAGCCCCGCAGTGCCTCCCATACCCCCCAACACCCCCGCCCCCCCTCCCTGCAGTGACTCGCGTACCCCCTGCCCTGCCATGCTTCGTGTGCCTCCCGTAATGCCCTCCGTGCCCTCCCACCTTGCAGTGACTGCTCTGCCCCTCTCCTTTCAGCGGCTCCAGTGCCCACCCCCCCCCGCGCCCCTTGTCATGCACTCCTTGCCCTGTCTCGCCCGTCCCGCCGCACAACGCGCACCCCCGGCTGGCATCCCGTTATCTGCACCCCCGCGGGGCAGTGCTGCTATGTCCCAACCCGCAGCCCCCGCGCACCCTGTGTCCCCTCCAGCAGCATCCCTGGAGGCACCCTTTTCTCCTTACAGACCTGAGCTTTCCTTTATTAAAAAAACACCAACCTACCAAACCCCCAAAAAAACATTCTGCTTTCCCTCCCAGAGGAAGGGGTATTCATTCACGGGCCGGAGCTCAGAGTCAGGGTGTGAAGTGGGTGCTCCCCACGAGAAACCAAATACTTCATCTACAGGAGTGCCCCAGCCTCCCTCTCCTCTCCCAGGGGTGAGACTGGGGGATTTAGAAGGATTTAGGATTTGAAGCGTTCTGGAAGGACTGAGGTCCAAGGGTCAGGCTGGGGGCACTGAAGTGGGAGACGCAAGGCTCGAACTTTTCTCCTTTACCCCAGAGGCAGCCCAGTTAGAGATGAGACTGGAAAGTGAGGACTGGTCTCCTGCGGGGAACGGGGACCTTTTCACTTCTCCTGGTGGACAAGCGAGGAACCGTCTGGGCAGAAATGCTCTCCTTGACAAAGCTCGCACTTTTAAATAATACATACCACCCTGGTCTGCATCGGGGATGCTGCTTTTGATTGTCTGTCTACATATCCATGGCGTGCTAATGGGAGGAAAAGATCTTCTTAAAAAATGTAATAATAACGACAGTAATTGCATGCTTTAAAGTGAGCCCTTTTCCTCTCCTGCCAGTATTTGAAAGCCTTGGAGTTTTCTCTCCTGTGGCCTTTGGTAGGGAGCAGACCATGGCTGGGGTGTCGCAGAGCACCTGCCCAAGAGAAGTGTGGGGTCAGGGTGAGGTGACCCTGAAAAAAGATCATCACTCCCACATTTGCTACATGAAAAATAATGTGCCTGGAGAACACTCAAAAAGGTAGAAGAGTTTGAAAATGATCGCACCCAGCACAATTCCAGAACATAGTTTGTCCTTGTGCCTCTTGATTGCTGGCTGTGTTATCACAGCCGTTTATCTGGGAAAAATTAGTACAAGCAGATAAATGAGCTGGTGTTAAAGTGACTGGTGATAAAGATGAAGTTTTAATTGAAAAATGTTAGAGGGGTGCAGATGTGAGTTGAATAAAGTGCTCTTGTGTGGGAGAGCCTGGAGTTGCAGGAGGAAACCTTTGCATGAAGCCTGCTTCTGGAGGTTGTGGTAGTTGTACTAAGTAGAAATGGCAAAAAACGGAGTGTTTTCTGGTTTTGTGACTCAGTGTAGTACTCAAAGGCTCTCTAGGTGTGGATCATGGGATTTCTGATTCACAGGAGCTGCAAGGTGAGGAGTAGCTTTTGGAGAACTGTGATTATAATTTAATTGAGCGTTGGATTAAGTTGGTATTATAGTTACTCTTTATAGAAGGGACACGAGGGCTCTGCATTATTGTACTTGCGTGGCAGTTTTCATTTGAAACATCTGAGCCTTCTGCTACCTTACAGCAATTCAAAGGATGCGGTCACAGTTCATTAGAATAAGGGAAAGATCTGAAGTAAATATTAAAGTATTTAGAATATTATTACAATGACAATGCTGACAGGATAAAAGGCTAGAAAAAGTTTAGAGCATCCAATCTTTTTTTTTAATGTGTGTATGTATACACACGTCAGACATTTGGGCTTTACATATGGTTGTTGATGGAAAGATGTAGATCTGACTGATCAACTGATGCATCAGGGGTAGGCATTGCCCCCTGCGCCCTTCTGCTGTGGGTGCCTCTGTTTTCACATGTGGTATGCAGTGCATACTTCTTAAAATATGCTGAAGATCCATAGGCCCTTATTTCCTGGTGGATTAGTTTGATGATGAGTTGAAATAATTTGGACAGTTTTAAAATGTAATTTCTATAATGTATCTTGCATTCAGCTGTCTCATACTTTAGGACCAAAGAATTTGTGTATATCATACAGTGAAACACTTGACTGTGATATAACAGAGTGAGAAGCA
The DNA here is from genome assembly GCA_013400475.1 of Tricholaema leucomelas. Classification (NCBI taxonomy): domain Eukaryota; kingdom Metazoa; phylum Chordata; class Aves; order Piciformes; family Lybiidae; genus Tricholaema lacrymosa; species Tricholaema leucomelas. Next base: position 299,683 of record WAAF01016181.1, on the reverse strand, counting down.
TCCGTGAAAAGGGGAAAAAAAGAAAAAGACAGATTTGGGCTATAGAAATCTTGGCTGAAGAGTAACTTGAAGTACAATAGCTCACAGACAACACGCTTTTTGAAGTTTTATTGGCAATAAATAACACGTTGGTGATAATGTTTTGAGTAGTGCGTTAAGTGTCATAATTCTCTTGCAAAGATCTCTAGTGAAAAATGCTTTGGATGTAGCACTGTTTTAATTTTTAAAAGCAGATATAAATCATATGCAGGAGAGGAAGTATGTTATAAACGGTGCTGTGTTAGAATTTTGTTTTAAATAATGCTGGCTTAGGTCTGAAATTTAAGTATTGATATTTACATGCACAGGGATACTAACTAGTATCGTTAATGCAAACTGGATTTGTGGGGAAGATTATTAGTACTTGTTGATACAACACTAGAAATCTATTGGTATTCTAATATAAAAGAAATAGACATTGTGTGCTCAGGTCCAAATCATATTCACTTCTTAATATAATAGTCAGCTGTACTTTATTTGAGTGGAGTCATCAGAATTTGGTCCTTGGTGTAAGTGTCTGCCAGAGAGTTCTTACTGAGAGTCATAAAGACCCAAATTGCGATGTTAGATGTTGCATGTTCTGTACCATGCTGATAATAGCAGAGTCTTGGTAAACCTAAGGGCAGGAAGAGCAAAAAAAAAAAGAGGATGCGAAGTCTAAAACCTCTCCCCAGTAGCACCACAGCAGTTAAGGGTCTGTCAGCATTTCCCCTCCAAACCCCAATTTTCAGAGTTTATAACTCAGCTGTTTTAAATAGCTTCAAGCTGAAACCTGCTGTATAAATTGTCAGCCCAGATGTATATTTTGAAACAAAAAGTAGTGCAAATCAGCTATTCTGTTTTAAGTTACAGAACATTAAAATATTTTTAATAGTATCAGATGCTCTTTTGGCAATCTCTGGAAAAGGCGTTGTCAGTATGGAAGATCTTATATTTCGAGGCTCTTTGATTTCAGTGTTTGCAAGAAAAGTTGTTGAAGTGGTAGGTAGCAGTGTTTGAGAGGAGCTGTTTAGCATGTACACTAAGATTTTTTTTTGTTGTTTTTTTTTTTTTAACAACCATTTTACTCTGCAGAAAGTCTTAGTATCTGCTTTTGTGTAGCAGTTTCGCTGCATGCTTTTAACTTCCGTCTTTAGGGTACATACTTTGACCAGTTCACATTGCACTGGACTGAAACTGGGCAAACAGGTTGCCTAGACAGATGAGAATTGTGTTATTAAGAAAACAAACAAACACAACAAAACAAGAACAACAAAATATTTGCAACTTGTAAGAATTGTTTTGATTTTCATTTGTGGCCTTTTCTGACTTTGTGTACCTTTCAGATATTTACTTTAAAAAAACCCAAAAGGCAAAACCAAAATTAATCAGCAAAATGTGTAGGTAGTTTTGAATGGGAAATATGAGTTTTGAAAAAGCAGAGATACTTACGTTTGAAGAATAGATGAGGAATGAGGACTATGTCTACTTGAAATCTTTATTTTTTCATGCAGTCCTTGCTCATTTCACAGTGTAGTCACAGTTCTCTTTCTAAGAATATGTAAAAAATTTTTGATTGATACATGGCATAAAATTACTGAAACAAGGTTTGTGCCAACAGTCTTCCAGTATGTAAAGTTACTTTTTAAAATGCTCCTGGTGTTGGATATATCTTGGGCTTTCAAACGTGTTTTTCAAAGCTTTTTTCTAACCAGTGCTATTATGTTTTCTGGGATTTTATGACAAAAATCATGATCAAGTATTTTACCCCTGTTGTGTATCAGGGGAGCTTCCCATGTAATAAGACTTTCTTTTATTAGCCAAAGCTGCTATTTCCACCTCTGATTTCAGTTAGTCTTTTCCTTCAGTCTTTTAATGAGACAAATAGTGGTATTGCATCATACTGCATGAAAAAGTTGTTGTATCTCAGTAATGGTGCAGTTCAGCCTAGTGACCCCAACAGTGGCAAGTGCAGTTTCAGGCTGATTTTTAAGCTGCCAAATTGAACTGGCTCACCTGCCCAGGTGTTGCAAGCTATATCCGTGTCTGGTAGACTGGGTTGAGATGGTTTGGTGATGCCACCATCTGCTCTGAGCTCTGGTTACCTGGAGAGAAAGGGGTGAACTGAGGCTGCAGTCGTTTTGCTCCCTCTTTGAGGCCCCTGGCAGACTTACACTTCCTCCTGTGCTCTCTGCCTCTTTGCATTTCTGGAGTTAATGTGATTCTTTTTGTTTCAAGAGATATAAAAAGCATAGGTTGCAACTCTCCTGGATGCTTATGTGTGTGACAAGAGGTAACACAGTCTATCATAATCCAGGACGGGAATGTTTTGTAAGTAGTCTCAAGTCCCGTGCTTTAGAATTTAAGCCTATATCCATTTATTTAAGTTTAGAGTCAGCTCTATAATCTGTTTAGCAGATTATTATTTTTGATTTCATTGTAATTTATTATTGCTTATGCCTTGCTTTGAAGCCGTCAGACCTGATTGCTGTCAGACCCAAGCCTGTGATCTAGTGGAACCTCAGATCTTACCCACATCGGTGGTTCCTGTGTTTTTTTGTTCAGAGTCGTTCATATCACTTCAAATAAGATCTTTGCTTGATACACAGAGACCTCACAGTAGTTTGTGGCAAACTCAGTTTTCAGGTTGAGGTGGTACTACCAGATGGTTTATAGAAAAACAGAAAAGTATCAAAGTTGACCCTTTCAATCCAGTGTTTCAGCTTTCCTTTCTTCTCTCTCTTCAATATTTATTTGAAATGAGACAAGCCATAATTTTCAGTAATATAGTCTATTTTAAATATTTTCTGATTTTGAATACCTTTGTTATTAATTTTTATTGTTTTAGCCAGGCACTGTACAGTGCAATGGGACACAAAATGCTGTCCTTATATATTCAGAACTTCTCATTCTTTCCACTTAAATAATACTGAATTGCAACCTGAAATTATTAGTTTCGGACAGGATCATTTATGGAAAAGGTATTTCAAGTCAGGCTTATAACAAAATGTAATAAATATTTCAGGAGACAGAATAAATTACTCCTGAGTAATGTAAAGAGTCATATCTAGCCATGTAAACTGGTAGAATCTGCAAGGAGACAGACTTTGAATATCATAGTGTTTTTTCTTTCAAAGTTCAAGCTCAGCCATGTGATATCTGTGAATCTGTTTTTGTTATAAGTTGTTCCCAACGTCAGTATTAGGTAATGGGGCAGAAAGAAGTTATTTTCTTGATCCTTTTGTGGACTTTTACCTCATATGAAGAAATGTTTATATTTTCATCCTCGTAAGTTAGTATTTCTGTTTATTTTTACCTCAAAAAGTCACAGTGCTGTAACAGTGTAGGTATCCTTAAGAGTTTTTTAAATTGGAGAACAGTAGCTGTCTGCTCTGTGGCATTTATCTAATCAAATGTTGGAGCACTGTGCAGCCACTAAGGCATAAAAGTAAGACTATCAGATGCTAGCTGAAATGTAAGGAGAAACACTTAGATATTTTCTGTTCACCCATCCTGGAATTTGAGGGAGGTATCAGCGCTAACCACATGCAACTCTTGTGAGTGCTGTGAAGATTTACATGCCTGTAAGGAAGTACTGCTTTTGTTTTATGTAGCATCTGCAAAGTTTGAATTCCATTTGTACAGTGCTCCATCACAGCAGTGTGTTGGGTGGAGAGTTTTGTTGGCTAATGCCCCTGGTGCCACTCCTGGGATGGGTAGATGGGGAGTTTCTCTCTAGCTTGAAGTCTGAGGAGCTCTGGGGACAGGGTGGTGGGTGCAGCCATCAAAGAAGTAGAACCAAATCCGAGTGATAAGGCTGCTAAAAGTAATGCCTAACTTTCCATTTCAAATGTGTTCCTGCATATAATTTATGGATTCAAGCCATGCCTCATGTTTTCTCGCTGGTTGCTAAGAACAAAATTGGCCTTCAGGAGGCATTAAAGCATGCACTCTACATAAGGATGTTGAGTGTTTCTGAAGAAATGTAGCAAAAAAGAAACTCCCTATTAGGCTATGAGAGAGTGAGACAATACAAGATGTTTTTTGTTTGATGTGGCACTTTGTTCTGTTTAGCTAATGCACCACAGTGGGTTGGAGGAGCTGCCACAGAGCTTTGTAATGAGCATGGCAGCCTGCAAAACTGGGATGATGATGCGTTTTTAAAGTGTTGCCTCACGAGCTGTGATTCTCTTCCACTTCTAACAGGTGGTGGCCTTAGGAGAAGTGCCTGATGGGACAGTGGTCACTGTCATGGCTGGAAATGATGAGAACTACTCTGCAGAGCTGCGAAATGCTTCTGCTGTGATGAAGAATCAGGTGGCCAGATTCAATGACTTACGATTTGTGGGCCGAAGTGGAAGAGGTAGGCCTCTGCATTTTACGTGTCTGTAGTGAAGTAAGAGTGGAGTTTATAAATCACATGTACTTTGCAACAAAATACTTAGTGATCTGTAACTAAATCACTGTGGGCCCTACATTTGGAGGGATGAATGCATGTTTTATTTGCAAACCTCGGCATTTGTGAGAGCCAGGTTAAGAATTTTTCTGGCTCCTCGCGTCCCTGGACGTTTTCATCAGACACAGGTTTTGAAAAGCAATTCACAAAATACCTGCTTCCCAATTAGTCAGACAGTGATGGCAGAAGGAAATGGAGGTGTTGGTGACATAGCTTATGTGGAGTTGAAAAGCATTTCAGGCAACGACAGTGAGAAACTGAGAATTCCCTTTAACAGTAAAGCTGTTTCTGAAGTTGTTGTAGAAGACCTGTAATTAAGGGGATTTTACATATCACTTGTGCTATAGGTTATGTTCTTTAAGGGCTTACATCTTTAAAAGCTTACAGCTATCGGTGGAAAGCATTCTAGTGACTTTCTTGCCTTTTACAATCAAACTGCATATGACCTGCGAAAACAAGCTCTACTTTTCAATAAGCTGGTTGCCTTTTTGTGAATTACTGGCAAGCTTGTCTTTGAACTAAATTTAACCTTTATTTTAAATGACAAGGTTACTTTCAATTTTTTATTTCTATTTTTTGAAGATGGAGAGTGCTGTCATTGGTTTCCAGCTTCCTATAAGCTGCAAACTGCACTACATTCATCGAAAGCCTTTGTAATTATTGCAGGCTTTCAAGAATTCCTCTTTAGGAGTCTTGCAACTCCTTTCAAATTCTAGGTAATGATTGAAAGGGTAGCTCAAAGGAAGCTGGCATTTCATTTTTTGCTGCAGCAATCTTCAGAGGGATTTGTTGTATCAGTCACTGATTCAACTTTTTGCTTTATGTATTTGGGGTAACTATTCATTGTTATAAAGTAGCTTTGCATGGGGCAAACCAAAGTGGCAGAAACCATACAGTTGTGCTGGGAAATTAACAATAAAGCTATTTTTGCTGTAATATTCTTTAGAAGTTGCAATTCATCTTAAAGAAAAGAAAGATTATTTGTCAAAAAAAAAAAAAGTTAAACATATAACAGAGGCCTAGATAGTCTAGATCAGTTGGCCTGTTTCCACAGGTGCTTGGTGTAAGTGAATTCGTGAGCGTGGCTTACTGTGTTGCTTTTTAGTTTGTTTTAGTGACCAGGCCAACAATTCTTTTTTACCATTTTACAACTTTAAAAGTATTGATAGTAAAAGGATAACTTGAAAGGCAGAGTAACTATTGCAACAGTAATGCAATATGAACATAGAGTTCATTGCCCTTTTGGATAAAGGTGTTACCTCTTTCTTCCATAAAAAACCAAACAAAACAAAACAGTCTGCTTTGTTATTCTGCTGATGGATTAGGTTTGAAAGTTCTCTGGCTCAATCACTACTGCTGCCTTACCGTAAAAGTTCAGCAGTAGAGTATCAGTCTTTCAGTAGTGCGGAAAAAAAACCTGAAATGTGATGTACTGCCTCTGATCCGTGAATTTCATTTGAAACCTATGATATATACTTTTTATTAAGGCATAGGAAATGAAGTAGAGGGCCTAAAGCCTGGGCAGATATGGCTGCAGACACAAACCTCCTAAAAAGGGGTTCTCATGGTTTAATTTATATTCGTATCTAGCAGACTTGGAATAGGCACTTTTCTGATCAGTCTGGGTAGAATCTATGGAAAAGTGATAGTGTACTTTTCAAGCCTTCAACATATTTATTTAAGAGACTTCAAAGAAAAACAAAGGGTGTGCACTGTTTTACTATATTGGCTTTCTGAGTTTTGGCTACTTTCCCAAATAGCAATTTTTATATTAAAAAAAAAGGGGGGGAAGGAAAAAAAAAAAAAGACAGACTTAACTGCTTGCAGACTTTTCACGCATGGAAGATGAAGAAAGCTTCTTTTGATGAAGTGTAATTATGTCCAAACAGAGCTGACCCCCTCCCCCTATATTTCTTATGATCTTAACGGAAGAAAGTAGGGCTTTTCCTTTGAAGCAGCCGGGACTCGGTGGAGGATCTGAAATGCTGCATTCTGCTGCCAGAGGCAGGATGGAGAAATTGGTCCAGACTTGTCGTCCAGACTTAGAACAGAGAGAGTGGGGGAGAGGGAGAGGAGAAGAGTTATCATTAGTGATAGATTTTTAGAACTCTGCTTAAAATAGCAGGTCAAGAAAGCAGCAGTTGCAAACAGAAGTGAGAAAGCTTCTTACATTGACAAGTATCAGTAGACATAAGTCTTGAAGTAGAACAGGAAAAATAAAGTAATAAAGAAATCATTTTTTGGTGGCAAGAAACTAATCCACACCTGCTCCTGACTTTAGATTTACATCTTTCTAAACAGCTTGCTCTTTGATCTCTGTATCTCTAAATTTGATTGTGAAGTCTGAATCATCAGCTTACCACTTCACCTTCTCTCCCACGTTTTTTCTTGCTTCCCATGGCTCATTGGAGAAACTTGCTTTTTATACATATTAATGTTGCTCGCCTGACAGAAGCTTCACGTTTTTGTTTGTATAATTTCTTTTAAACACCTTTTCTGGATTCATAGGAATAAGTAACCGTGGCGCTTCGTGTGAATGCAGAAGTTGTTTATGTGTGGTTTTGAGGCAGTAGCTCACTTTTACAATCCTGATCCACAGCACAGAGAAAAAAAAGAATTCCTGTCTTCAATAAGCAAAGGATCATAACCTTCATTTTGTTGCGTTCTGATACTTTAATCACATTAGCATCTAACTGAAAAAATATGCAACGTGCACAAGCTGCCGAATCACCTTTCAGGCTAATTTCTGAGGTTTGCCTTGTGCTTCAGCATATGTCCATCTCTTCCTCCTCAGTGTCAGCTCTGCTCACATGTGTGAATAACAAAGAATGCACAGTTTAGACACGCTGAAGCAACAGTGCCAGATGACTTCTTGGCTGGGGAATTTAAGAAAAGAGAACTACAATTAGTCTTTAGCCTCTAAAGGTGAATATTTTAAATGATTACAGGGAAAAAAGCAGGTGATAAAAAGTGCATTAAAGGATTTCTTAGCTGAGGAGAGATATCTGTGGAAGAAATAAGCCTCACTGAAACAGAGCACCTTAAAAAAGAATTTTGTTCTTAATCCTGTAATATGTAAATCATCTCTTGAAAGCGCTGGAAACTGAGCACACTGACAGAACTGTTGCAGCTCCCCACGATGGAGTGATGTACGGTTTCACTAAGTGCAGGGGGTTCATCAGTGTTGCTTCAGTAATGTTTTGGTTCGATAGAATACCAGTTAGAGAACAAAACCAGTCTCCTTTTCAAATTAGGTGCTTGCCTGTTCAGCTGAGGTTGGCTGTGAGGTAGCAGTTTAGAAGTGTTCACAGGCAAGTTGAAGATCTTAATATTAAGGAATGTGTGTTTTCTAACCACTGTATCCTGGTGAGATATATTAAGTGTAGATCTTGCAGTGCTTTTCTGTATCTGTAGAATGATTGTTACAAATGATGTGTTTTCCTGGTTTAGTTTTTAGTCATTGTCGAATTTTACACTGGTAGAATAGAATAGCATCAACAGAATGATAGCATCAGAAGGCCAAATTCTTCATTCAAAGGTATATGGAAAAGTCCTTTAGTATTTTTGTAACTAATACTATTCTAACCATTTTATATGAGAAACTGATCTGAATGTCATCATCATACCATTTCTTAGACAAGACTTTCTGGCTTGATGAACTGGTACCAAAGGAGGCCTTGAACCTGTCCCTCACAAATTGTATCTATCCAAGCAATTGGCTGAATTCATGCTTGAAGATGGATAAAAGGGCACGAATCTTTTTCTGCCTCAAACAAGCAGACATGGAGGCACTGTGTGCTTCTGTAGGGCTGTAGCTGTGTGTCTGAAGGCTGCCTACGCACATACTGTACACTGGCAGGACATGCAGTTTTCCTTTGGGGATGGTGGATGGGCTGGACTGGACAAAGACTGAAAATCCTACATAGACCACTCTCTTCCTGACATGATCACTCTGAAAAGATCTGAAAAGTAATTCGTTTCCTAATGAAACTGGGGAAAGCCACCCTCAGACATGCATTTCCACAGGGGCAGAATTCAGCTTCCTGAGACTCCAGCACTTCTTCTGGGGTCTGAATCTCCATCTTTCTGACCTTCATCTCTTAGCGAGGTGGGCACAGCTGGAGCACAGCTACACCTGGAAAATCATTTTACATCAAGTTACATCTTCTGAAAAAAATCTCCAAGTCACATTCTAGTTTGTGAAAAATATAGTCAAGACAGTTTGAAGTTGCAGTGCTTATAATAAATGATGCATGTCTCAAGCAGGTTTGGTGGATATACAACTTGGACCAGAAAGAAAGACCAATTACTGGGTTTGACAGCCAAAGCTCTGTTCTGTATTATGCCTTATATGTAAGCTGTTCTATATTAGGCTCGAAAAAACTGCATTAGGTTTGCTGTGTTTCACAGCGTTTAAGATTTGTGTCTCGATTGAATGCCTTGAGAGTTCAGCAAGAGGAAAAGCCCTAGCAGCAAAAATGCACGTCTGCACACACTGGGCGAGGAGGGGGGGAGGAATGGGAGTTTTAAGAGTCTGGTAAAGTAGCAGCTTAAATGAGCATGAAGGCCGAAGATTGCTGACTGTTTTATTGAGTCACTGTTGTACGCCCACCTTTTCCTGTCTTGAAACAGTTTTCAGTTTTGACTATCTGACATGACTAACCGTTGCATATCTAACAGATTACAACTGTCAGTGAGTCTCCCAAACGGGGGCCACAGCGCCTTGGGAGAACGGACACTCAGGCGCAGGCAGCTCCCTTTATTTATTTCTCTTTTAACATTTTCATTCAGCTAAAAGGCTGTAGATGATCTTGTGCAATCTCTGCCTGAATGTGAACTTTGAAAAAAGAAATGCACTAAGTGCAGACTCACCATGGCAACGTGTGTGCACACAACAGTTTCTCGCTCTCACAGGAAAGTTGGGGCCTTTCTTAATATTTCATAGATGGAACTTATGTAGGGAAAAAAAAAGTATGTTTGGGTGATAATGATATCATCCTATTACCCCTGGCATATGAGGGACAGGAGATGCTGATTCCCTGTTAAAATGACTCTCGGGAGGAAAACAGATTCTTTCCTCATCTTATTGTAGTCAAGTCAAACAAATGAAATGATAAAACTGTGTGGAGTAAATAACATGTGGTCACATTCTGCTCTCTGTCACACAGCTGCAAAACTGGAGTAAATTTTTAAATTGTTTGACTTGCTTTGGATTTACACCACTTTCAATACAGCAAAGAATTTGGCTTGTCCTCGACAGTGAATCACTTTTGTTCTGTCATTGTGTGATGACCCATTATTAAATAAGACACATTTAGATTGTCAACACATGGACATAGTCTTGACATGGAGTAAAACCGAAGGGGAGGAAAACTCCTATGGTCAGTTATGTTTTTAATTTTCACGATTGTGGTAACGACAGGGAATAATTTTCAACGTCTCTGATTCTTTACTGAACACGCATGTGACTGTTTTCATGTTGTAATCACTCATTCCTTGTTGTTTTTCACCCTTTGTAGGGAAGAGCTTTACTTTGACAATAACTGTCCTGACAAATCCCCCCCAAGTCGCTACATACCACAGAGCTATAAAGGTTACAGTGGATGGGCCAAGGGAGCCAAGAAGTGAGTATTATATTCTTATTTTCACACTTGATTTTGTTTAACAGAGACCAGTAAGTGAAATATATATATATATATATATCTTTGTCAAACATTGGTTCTTGCTCAGCAAAATATGCAAGCCCATGCTTAATTTGGAGTCTATTGGACCACACACATACTCGCATTAAACACACACTTGAGTGCTTGGCTGAATTTGGGCGATCATGAACCTGATTCTCATTCACATCAAGGTCTTTATACATTATCTGCCAGTGTAAATGAGAATTAAAGCCCATGTATTTATATATAGTCTGATTTAGGCATAATAGAAACAGTCCTGCGACATGCTGAATTCCCCCCTGAACTTCTTCAGCTTCCAGCTGAAGATGTTCAGAGCAGAATAGGAGACTGTTCTTTCAGGATCAGTCTTAGTGGAGGAAGAAAATATATAACATAGTGCCTGTTTGTTTGCCCTTGAATTCTTTTGCCATCAGATAATTAATGCACCTGGTTAATCTCATCATACCTGAAACTGGTTTTCAGCTACAGGCTCATCATAGACCCCTGGGGGCCAAAGAAAGATGAAAAAAAAAGCCCCAAAACATATCAACAGCATGGTCTTTGTTTCTTATTTGTGCACAGGAAGGATATTTTACTTAAATATAGTCCAGCAAATTTTCACTCAGCACATTTATCTCATAGCAGTGCACCTTCCCAACTTACTAAGAATCTATTTGTGGTGACCACTGAACATATTTTTATGACAATTGTGTTTTTTTTTCATGTTCTGGCAGTTTCAATGGTAGCACTTATTTTTAGATAAAGTCTGGTTAATCCATCATGATTTATACTGCTCTCTTCACCTAGCACATTTAGGTAGTAACCAGTCTCACATCATATAGGTATCACTGAATTTAGGTAGTAACCAGTCTCACATCATATGGGTATCACTGATGAGCCCTTTCTGGAGTTTTTTTCTTGATTTAAGTAGAATGAATCTTTCTAAATAGATGGGATTAACTAGGTATAGCTGCATTTAAATTACAGCTGGAGATTAAGAATTGCTTGATGAATAACCACATTAAAAAAAATCCCTGTAATGGAAGCATCTCAAATAATTATTTTGCCTTTGATCTGCACATACATACGAGACCTTAAGGAGTTCTGTTAAGATACCACAAAGGGAGAAGAAGGAGAAAGAAGCTAACAGAACTCATGCAGTTAAGTGTTTCTCATGCTAATACATGCTGCAGTGTAAACTCCTCTTACACTGAGAGATGGGAACTGAAATGTTTTCTGTAAGAACTGCCCAGACTGTAGAGTTTTACCATGAATAATAGATATGAAAAAGTAGGTAGTGGTGGGTAAATTTCATTACATAGATACTTGCATTACTACCTGCTTACAGCTGTGGTGTCCATCTGTCGCACCAAGACAAATTATATTCTGGCTTCTCTCCTGAGCTGAATCAGTTGCCATTTTTATTTTTCACCTGCAGCTGGTGCTCCATGTAGCTTACTTGGAGACAGTGGGCAAATTGCATTCATGGAGTAAAAAAAAGGAGTTAGTTATATGTCATTTAGCCATTTTGATTTGGAGGCTGCTCCCTCATATGTATTGAGACACGCAGAAAGGAGAAAATCACCCAGCAGAGGACACAACTGCTGTGAAAGAGCAGTTTGAAAAAGATATGGAGAATAGTGTGGACTACACCGTGCAGCACAGAGAGGGAACCTGCTTGGGACTAATCATTTTGGTGTTTGGTGGATTAAATGTGAGGTTTGGTCATATAACTTTTGATTTCCAAGTGTTTCTGCAGATTTTTAGTTTAGACATGAAAAGTTCTCTGTACGTGATACCTGTTTGCTGTTTTCATTGAATAGCTGAATAGGTGTACCTAGAAAACCTCAGTAACTTAGTTTTGTTACCTAGATGGAGTTACTGTGTCTTTCTTCACCTTTTTTTTTTAATTATTTTAAAAAAATTATTCTACTTTTGAGCTTGAATGCCTGTTTGAATTTTAGTATTTCGGCAAAACACTTTGTGAAACTCCACTCTGGGATCAGACTGGATCAGCAAGTTTTATTGTAGTCTGATGCTTTCAAGGCTATGTGACCTCCAGAGTGACTAGTTATTAAACATGAATTTTCAGGGAAAGAATAGCTTCAGTGAGTTGTGGGAGCTCCAATGAAAGTTTGCTTCCTTCTCAGCACCCTTACATTCCTGGAGATTTATTGTTGTTTCCTAGTAATCGTTCAAAAAGTTTATCTGGCATTTCCGCTGCATAAGGGAAATTAGGTGGTTGGGGGCAAAGGAATTCAAGTTAATGAGTGGCTCTGATAGCAAGTGTGTGTTTCTTAACAAATTATGTATCAGCAAATAGTGCCCCTCTCTGCCAGGATCTGTATTTCACTTTGACGTCTCAAGCACGTTATCCTAGTTTTCCTCTCTCTGGCAGCTCAACCAGAGCTGTCACATCACAAACAACTTTTTTCTTAATATACACATCTGGCGTTGGCAGTTGGACCAACTTCATAAGAGCACATGATCATCATTCATTACAAGATTAAAAAGTACCCCATGGCATCATTGATGTTTTTTAACTTTGATCTTTTGCAGTTGTGATTCATCTCAGTTATAAAACTTCCCTTTAAAGGAACACAACCGATGACTTATTAGAACCTTCATTCTAAGAAGCGTAAACATAAAATGATGCACATCTTGACAAAATGTCATTTACTTTGTTGCCAGCTTATCATTCTAAGATGTGACATCATGCTTTAGATCGCGAGTGTGTAAGGCTGGTTTATAGGCAAGGCACTCTGACCTTCTCTTGGCAAGTTGACTCGAGTGAACGAGCACTGTGTGCTTTCCAGGAGCAGTAGGAGCAGCAGCAATGCTGTGACAGATACCATGATCATTTTAGAGCCTGACTTCAAGAGTGCTGAACAGTCATGGCATGTAGTGACACAAGTTGATGTTTTGGATGCTCAGCACTTCAAAAAGTCAGGTTCTTAAATGTAAGCACCATTTAGTCATATTAAACATATGCTTGTAGAAGCTTGCTGCCTTGCCTCTCTTATTATTTTTAAATGTTTTAATAGAGATAGTGATGTCAGGTTGCTCTGTTAGGAAAACCTGCCCATTTCTATGTAGGAAAAGGTCTTCTGATGATTTTTCCTTGTTAGAGATTTATTCAATTATCTATTTTAGTCTGTCTGGATTACCATCCAGGGGTATCTACTGTGTAGCATGGTCTTTTTGCACTGAATTGAGACAGCACTTGCACTCGGAGCGATAGCATCTAGAGACTGTGTAAGATCTTTTGGAATCATTGGGAAATCCCACAGATATTTTTCTCCACTCATATCCAACAGGAAACCTCTGCCTTGTGCACATTTCAGCTAGCAGGGAGCAGAGCTGCCTTTCAGCTGGGATGACTGAAATAGGTTCTCCAGAGAAATAAGTTGTCAAGAAGTCATAACTGACCAGCAGATAGCAAGAAATCCCTCTAGCCTTTACCTAATCCCCATTTATAATGTATTTGCCTTATCTCATTATCAATACAGAATGAATGACTTGTCTTTCCTTAGCAATTCCTTTCAAGTAGGAGGCATGTCCTTCTTTCTGTCTGCTTTTGGTAGAAACCTAATCAGGAGGGAAATTATGAGGAAGAAGGTAGGAAAATTCTATATATTTTTATAGTTTGCAAAGTGTATTTCTAAGATTCCAAAGATTTTAGTTTGTCTCTAATTGATCTTCAGCATCACCAAACACATTTTCTTTATTGGCATGAGTAGAGGGATAGTTCTGAGCCTTGAAATGCAGCATTTTGGTAGGGAAAAAAAAATCTCCCAAATAGTTCTCTGCTGCCATAGCTTGCAAGGTGCACACGTGATGAATGGTATGAGCAAACATAGCCTTTTTGTCTGTGCATGCTGCAGAAGCCAGCAAAAGCCAGTGAGAGGTTCTGTTCAGCCTTTGTATTAACTGTTTGGCCGATCTGGCTTATAAAAGGCAGATAAGTGTGTGAGATTTTTGAGATTCCATGACTTAAAACTGTAACCGTTTTTAAGAAGTTCTCCCTCTTTTTCTTTCAAAGGCAGAGGGTGGAGGCATAAGTCTGGGGCTAGTGGAATGTACTTTGGAGTAGATCAGCTTAAATCTTTCAGTTAGTCTTTTTATTTTTTTTATATTATTATTATTATTTAAATTATTTTTCTTCCCTTTTTTTGTTGACTGCCTGTCAGGAGCTGGGCTGGTGGCCAAGCAGGAAATGACACATCGAGAGGCATTTGTGTTGTGCAACATTTTGTGGAACTGATGCAAGGATACATTGTCTGTTTACGCATTCTTCTGCTAACAGCCTGCATGGCAGTGATTTTATTCAGGGACACATGGCATGCTACAGCAAGGACCTAGATCCTCAGCATCTCTTTATGCAGAATTATCGCAGCAGTTAAAACGTGCTGTGTGTTCCCTCTTTAGAGTATTCTCTGGCTTGCCTTCAAAAGCGACTCTACCAGACTCCCTTCCTTCCTGAGAATATATTGATTCGACTGTGGGGGCTTTATGTGGCAGTGAACTGGAGCAGTGCAGAGAGAGAATTTGCAGAACAAAAGTGGATTTTACAGGCAGGTCCAACTTTGTGCGTTTACTTCAGATTGTAAATGTAGCATCACGCTTTTTTTTTTTCAAGTGGTGCGCTGCAGACACCGAGTGCAGAAGTTTGCACCTGTGTGGTTTTGGCATGATGAAGAGGTTTTTAATTAAAGTTATTGCTAAATAGCCTGAGATATGATGAACAAGTTTTCATCCAGACTGAAGTTAGAAAGTCTGTGATTCGTGCTGGTGTCTTTCAGAGTGACAAATCTCTACTAGGTTAGTCCAGATTTCTCCCAGTGTATGTGGGAGCAGAGGAAGGCAGAAGTGGGCGGTTTGGCAGTTTGCAAGTTGCTCTAAATGACTATGTGAAGCTTAATGTTTGCATTATAATGCCCCTTTGTGAGAAATGAAACAAAATGTGTTCATACAGCTGAAGAAATGATCAGTGTGACTATGCTATGGGGTTTAGGTTCTTTTCTGTGACTGTCATTAGCATTTTTTAGTATAAACACAGTCCACTTACAGGTTGAGACCTGACCTCCTGTGCTCCGATCCCCAGTAAGTAAGTGGTATGTTTTCTGATTTCAGTGATACAACATTGGGTCCTTTTTGCAGTGTGAAATACAGGACATCATAGATTGACTCACAGCCATTTACTGCTGGAGTTTTGGTAGGGTTTTTTTGCGAATATGTCATTTCACAGAACCATACTAGTTTGGGACTGGAGTTCCTGAACTTCCCCTGAAGCTGTAAGAATCTGGTGGGATGATTCAAGTGTTCCTTGTCAAAGGTAGCAGACTTCATATATTCTGGTGGTTTATTTGAGATAGGTGTGTAACCCATAGAGCAGGACTTCTTACAGTTACCCAGTCATGATTCATGCCTCTGGAAGAAGGTGACCAGGAGGCTGTTACTGGTGGTAGCTATATCGCGAGAACCAGACAGTTCTTGGTTTTGCACTGCAGCTAGAGAAGGGCTGCTCCATAAAAACTCATATTCTGAGGAACAGACTATGAGTGTGTGATCATAGCTTTTATCTATTGGTGCAATGTGTAGGGCAAGATGAAAGTGAAACCTACCTTAATTCACTCATGGCTTGAATTCATATGCTACGGTTCTGAAGTAATCAGTAATCAACCTGATGCTGTCTCTCTCCATGTGTGGACATTGCTGCCCAGAATGGTGACAGAGTGACTGTGTATTCACTGTTGTAGTGAGATGGAAAAGGCCTCAAGAAGACTATGTAAGGCATAAAACCATTCTCTCCGATGTCCTCCTTCTCCTTCCCTGGAGACTTTCAAGGCCTGTCTGGATGCGTTCTTCTGTGATCTGTGCTGGCTTGTGTGGTCCTGCTCTGGCAGTGAGGTTGGACTGAATGATCTCCTTGGGTCTCTTCCAACCCCTAATATCCTGTGATCCTGTGATCAATAGTAATGTAGTCTCAGTTCATTTTTGTCAACAGAACACATTGTTTCCATCCCATTGTAGAAGGAACATTCCTTCCAAACAGTCTATTCCCAGTACATTTGTTGTCTAAAATGAGCATCACAGTGGTGTTTGTTTGATACTAGAGCTATTACTGTTTGTATTCAGAATGTCTTTCTAAGACACAAGTAAAATCATAGCCCATCTGCATAGTTTGGTGCATAGTTGTGTGATAAGAGATTTTTGCCCTGAATATGTTAAAGTCTCTGTCAAAAATACAGATGGGAAAAGAAGCTATAGCTTCTTTCTAGTTATAGCTAGAAAGTAAGTTCACTGTCTATCTCCACATGACATGACTATGAGGAAAGGAAAAATGAAAGCCATTTTTATAAGTCTGTGAGTCTACCTCATGTACATACTATGGAGGAGGACAGCATTAAAAAGACACTAGAGTAGCTTTTCTCAGACCATTTTCTGAGAGAATTGGGATTGTCCAGCCCAGAAAGTAGAAGGTTCTAAAGAGACCTTATAGCAGCCTGTCATTATTTAAAGGTAGCCTATAAGAAAGAATTGCATGGATTATTGTAACAAGACAAGAACATTTTTAAATGAAAAACCTCTAGTTTGAACCCTTACCTTTACCTTTAGTGAAGCCTTTGACACTGTTGCCCAGCAGAAAAGAATCTGGCATGCTGGTTGACAGTCATCAACCAGTTATCAACCAGCTCTGAACATGAGCTGGCAGTGTGTTCAGGTGGCCAAGAAGGCCAGTGACATCCTGGCCTGGAGCAGGAATAGTGTAACCAACAAGAGGAGAGAACTAATTGTCTCCTGTACTCAGCACTGGTGATGCCTCATCTCAAATATTGTATTCAGTTTTGGGGCCCTCACTACAAGAAGGATGTTGAGGGCCTGGAGCATGTCCAGAGAAGTGCAAGAAAGCTGGGGAAGAGTCTGAAGAACAGGGCTGGTGAGGAACAGCTGAGGGAACTGGGGTTGTTTAGCCTGGAGAAAAGGAGACTGAAGGGAAACTCTGTTGCTCTCCACAACTATCTGAAAGGAGATTGTAGAGAGGTGAGGGTTCATCTCTTTCCCAAGTAACCTGTGATAGAACGACAGGAAATGTCATTTCCCTGAGCAAAGCCTTTTACACTGTCCCCCATGAAATTTTGATCTCCAAGCTGGTAAAATATGGGTCTGATGGATGGACCAGTCGATGGATAAAGAATTGATGTGGCAGCCACACCCAAAGAGTGGCTGTCATGGGTCCATGTCCAAGTGGCGGTCAGTGACAAGTGGAATCCCTCAAGGATCAGTACTGGGACTGGTCTTGTTCAATATCTTTGTTGATGATATGGACAGTGGCACTGAGGCACCCTCAGCGAGTTTGCCAACGACACCAAGCTGTGTGGTGTGGCTGACACGCTGGAGGGAAGGGATGTCATCCAGAGGCAGGCTGGAGAGGTGGGCCCAAGCCAACCTCATGATATTCAACAAGACCAAGTGCAGGGTCCTGCATCTGGGTCGAGGTGATGGCAGGCACTGATATAGGCTGGGCAGTGACTGCCTTGAGAGTAGCCCTGAAGAAAAGAACTTGGGGGTGCTGGTAGATGAGAAGCTCCATATGAATCACCAGTGTACACTCGCATCCCAGAAACCATATCCTGGGCTGCATCAAGAAAAGTGTGGCCAGCAGGTCTAAAGAAGTGAGCATGAGTATCACAGAATCACAGAATGCCAGGTTGAAAGAGACCCCAAGGATCATCCAACCTTTCTAGGTGATAGTGTAGTTTAAATGTCATGGCCCAGCACCTTGTCAAGCTGTCTTAAAATTGCCCAATGTAGGAGAATCCACTACTTCCCTTGGGAGATGATTCCAATGTCTAACTGTTCTCATTGTGAAAAAAATTCTTCAAGATTCCAAACAGAATCTCTCCAAGAATAACTTGCACCCATTACCCTTTGTCTGCCTTACTTCTGTACAGAGTACTTCTGTAGCTTTTCCTTACTTGCAGCCCCAAATCTCTTTGTAAAGTTTTGGTAAGATTTATTTTTATTCTCCATATAAACTTCATTCTCCACTGAAACATCTTCATCTCATAAATGAAACACAAATGCTGATTTAACCAGACAAGGAATGAGGAAGAGGAAATGAGGGAGAATATCATACTTAATTGAAACTTCAGGGTAAGAACCCTAGTAATGATCTCATACTTCAGTGTGTTTGGGACACCAGAAACCTCTTATGAAGAACTTGATTCCTTGCTGCATGGGTCTGCTCAGATGCCTTGTTACATATCTCATCTACAGTAGACCAACTTAACACCACAGCGATAGCACTGTTGACTGAGGATGGCTTTCAGCTCTACAAAAATTAGACATGTAGAGTACCTTTCCTCTGAAGTGAATGGAGAAACAGACACTTGCAGAGAGTAGTTCATCCCACCTATCTTAATGCCCATCTTAGAGTTCAGTGAACTGCCCTTTAGAATTATCTGACCATTTCCATTGATTATAAATGGAGGCTAGATGACTAGCCTAGATGAGGCACCCTGCTTTTGAGACAGCTGAAATCAGATGAGATTATGAAATATTATAGTTCTAAGGGGTAGTTAATGACTGCTGTGAAATTCAGGAGACCTGAGATAGCTTTAAAATAGGTACCTTAGGTGGTGTTAGCAGTACAGTCACAGATAACATGGAGTTCAGCATAGGTTTGCCCATCATCTTTGATGGGTGCTTTATCTTCAGTTGAACTGTGAGCAGTCCGTGCTACAATGTAAGACATTGTTTAAATCTGACTTTGAAGTGTCTGTACAGCTGCCTTAATGAGTGTAGTATAGACATACTTTAAAAAATTGTGCTATCTACTAAGGCATTGTTATCACCTCCCCAAGGGTTTTGGTAGCATGCACTGCTCAGCTCCTACTCAGCCTGGCTTGTGTGACCTGTATAGGTTAAAACTCAGGTCATTTAGCTGTAGGAATAATATTCAATATGATTCTAACCCTAATCAAAATAGTGTAGCTGCATAAGAAACAGTACAAAGATGATAATATACTTTACAGGTGTTACCTAGAGGTGAAGAATGCTGGGTAATACTCAATATTTCCAGTGTTCTTGTTTCACATCAGAACATATTAATTGTTCCTTATCCTTATCTGAAGTTAACATGCTGCTCTTCGCCTTTGGTTTGAGATGTAATCTTTCCCACAGTGTGGGAAGGCAAACCCTTTTACCTTATTATTCCTGGCATAAATATTTGTTGCTTCCATTGCTCTTCAAACTCTTTTATGAACCTTGCTTCCCCTTTAAAATACCTGCTTCTTTAGGATCTCTGCTGATTTAAATTCAGAATGCCAAACAGGTATTAATCAGGGTGCTTACAAGTGTAGAATCTGCTTCCTGCCTGTCTGTAATCCATGTGAGTAATGCCAATTACTTGTCTGCTTCCTGAAACCTTCATACACTTTCTCATTCTTGCATTCCTGCAGTAGTATACACAGTCTCAAATGTAACTTGCAGTCAGAGGTACTTGATGCTGTTTTGTTTAATTGCTCTTAGATCTCAACAAGAAAATTCATCACCTCCACAAGCACCACGGAAGTGCGCTGTGTGAGAAATGGGCAAGTGCAGCTCTTGCATTTGTAGTTTAATTTGATAGAAAGCAGAGATCTAGCTCATTATATTCCAGAGTATCACTTCACAGGTTGTCAGACAGGTAGGTAGTTTTTTACAGCAGTTTCACATTGGTGCAGCATCTTCTTGGAAAAGAGTAAGCTGACATGCACTGAGGTAGTACCAGGCATGTGTTTGTTTACGTGTCGTAAATGCTTGGTTAGGTTTACGAAAGAAGCCTGATTTTAAGTGATTGTATTAAAATGGATCAGAAATCCAGAGGTTACCCATCAATAAGGGATGGTACTCACAATTAGTTGTGTTTTGAAAACTGAGACTTAATTCTCAGTATTACAGAAATTGGAAAAGAATAGGGACCTAGAAATACAATACACAGTTGCTGTGTAGTACAGACCACTGGTTAGGAGTATGGAGGGTATTGTACAAGGACTAAATGACTGATACTTGGGGTTTTTGGTATGTACATAGGTAACAATACACAGTTGCTGTGTAGTACAGACCACTGGTTAGGAGTATGGAGGGTATTGTACAAGGACTAAATGACTGATACTTGGGGGTTTTTGGTATGTACATAGGTAATCAAGGACACAGATTCAGATTCAAACCAAACTCAAATTTATCTAGTGAATGAATCAAGCAGTGTGAAGATCTGAAGTGCAATAGAGTTGGTTCCAGGTTTCTAGGATATCAATTAAATTAAGAATAATCCAATTTTACATTCCTCAAGTCTCTTATTCACCATAAACTCTAGATCTATGGAACATACTTCTTGCTTTCAGATGGGACACTCTTCAGCTTTGATGATCTGGGCTATGGGCCCGCTCCCATTTTTGGTCTCTTCTGATGTCTTTGAACAATTGTTTGTAAAACCAGTGCTGCAGTAAAACTACCACCTCTGTAGTCAGAAATGTTAACCACATAAGAGGGCTCAGCAATAGAGCTATGAATATAAACTATTCAGTGTTTTAATTCATCAGCTAAGCAGACAAAATGAAAATTCTTTTTTGTAAAGGGACACATGGATAAAACTTTCAGAGATACACGATGGATGGACTCTCCTTATCTCCTTAACTATAGTTGTCTGACAGGTAGATACAGTGTCTCAGTGAGTCATCTGGCCCATTATGGTCAAGAGGCATGTGTGAGAAGCTGGTTTATCCCAGTCTAAATATCTACAAGTGTCAGTTCAAGAAAACATGGAGGTGAGTGGTGGTGAACACTTGACTGCAGAAGGAGCATGAGGCAGTACAGCCCACAGGGCTGGTGCTTGGTGCTGTGCAGAAACTTGCATTGGTTTTAAACAGGCTACCTGGCTTACTGGCAACTGCAGTAGCACACAGCTTTGAAATGACTCCTTATACTCCCTTTTATTGTTCTTTAAACCTTTTAAAAGGGACTTTATTGCCTGCTTTTTCAAAAGCCATGTTCAAGGTCTGCTCTCTGAAGTTTATCACAATTTAGGATGTTGGTGAGCCTCATTAGGCATAAATAGCCAGCGTGTGATCTTTCATTCTTCCATACCTGCTTGGTTGAAACTCTCAGGCATTTGCTAAAGAAGTATCCACCCTATTTTGAAGTATCTTTCTCCAAGGTAACGTGCTTGTTGCTGTTCGTCTTCCAAAGGCTGTGGCTGCTACACTCAGCAACAGTCTGGGTTTTATACATGATTCTCAGTGACTTTATGGCAAAGTCAGACAGTGTAATTAGCCTTTATCTTTTGCTTTGGAAGAGTGAGCCCAAGGTATGCCTGTTAGTGCCATGAAGAGGTCTCATGCAGCAGTATTCATTGCCTGCAGTATGACACACAGTCATAAGCATCCATGAGAATTAGTACAGTAGAATTACAGCACATGAAGAATACTTAGGTATTTAGGTAGCGTTTGTGCTTTGCATGTGTACAGACTTAACAATCTATGTTATTACTTTCAGTCTTCTTGATCTTTGCTGTTTCTGAAAGATGGCAGCAAAAGAGATACCTGATGACGACTGGCTTGTAGAGATAGTCTTTATTACAGACAAGTAGGAGAGTCTAGTAAGGACTTAGTGCTCACAAAATCCAGATAACAATGACTGTTCATTAGATCCAGCCCAAGGATGAAAGAAGCTCACAGGGAGATGTGTTTACTTCTGTGGGGGATGCAATGTAAACATCTCACTAACTATACATGCCATGCAACATTAAGAATTAAAATGAGAATTATTTTTCTCTGGCGATTTGGTGTAAAGGGAATAAACAGTAGATTTAAGATAACAAGGGGATACTTACACATCAGATAAATAGTAACTTGTTGATATAAAAAGAAATAGATGTTTTGATTAAAGGGCACATACCTCTACCTCTAATTCTTACATTATGCATATGTTATAGACAAAAATTACAGTAGGAAAAGTCCATGTGTGAACACTCAGAATTGGGCCGTGCCAAGAGTACATTTATCAGTGCAGCTTTAATTCATGGCTGTCATATGTGTGTCAGAACAGTCATAGAATCATAGAATCATAGAATGGTTTAGGTTGGAAGGGACCTCAAGGATCATCCAGCTCCAACCCCCTGCCATAGGCAGGGACACCTCCTACTAGAGCAGGCTGCTCAAGGCCTCATCCAGCCTGGCCTTAAACACCTCCAGGGAGGAAGCATCCACAACCTCCCTGGGCAACCTGTGCCAGTGTCTTACCACCCTCACTGTAAAGAACTTCCTCCTAACATCCAGTCGGAATCTCCCCTCTCCCAGCTTAAACCCATTCCCCCTCGTCCTAACATTACTAGACCGTGTAAAGAGTCCCTCCCCAGCTTTCCTGTAGGCTCCCTTCAGATACTGGAAAGCCACTCTAAGGTCTCCTCGAAGCCTTCTCTTCTCCAGGCTGAAGAGCCCCAACTCTCTCAGCCTGTCCTCATAGCAGAGCTGCTGCAGCCCTCTGATCATCTTCGTGG
The DNA here is from genome assembly GCA_013400475.1 of Tricholaema leucomelas. Taxonomy (NCBI): domain Eukaryota; kingdom Metazoa; phylum Chordata; class Aves; order Piciformes; family Lybiidae; genus Tricholaema lacrymosa; species Tricholaema leucomelas. Next base: position 277,005 of record WAAF01016181.1, on the reverse strand, counting down.
CTCTCCTCTGGACCCGCTCCAGCAGTTCCATGTCCTTCTTGTGTTGGGGGCTCCAGAACTGCACACAGTACTCCAGGTGGGGTCTGAGGAGAGCAGAGTAAAGGGGGAGAATCCCCTCCCTTGCCCTGCTGGCCACACTGCTCTTGATGCAGCCCAGCACAGGGTTGCTGTCTGGGCTGCATGTGCACACTGCCGGCTCATGTTGAGCTTCTCGTCGACCCAGACCCCCAGGTCCTTCTCCTCAGGGCTGCTCTCAGCCATTCCCCACCCAGCCTGTATCTGTGCCTGGGATTGCACCGACCCAGGTGCAGGACCTTACACTTGGCCTTGTTAAACGTCATGAGGTTGGCCTGGGCCCACCTCTGCAGCCTGTCCAGGTCCCTCTGGATGGCATCCCTGCCCTCCAGCAAGTCAGCTGCGCCACACAGCTTGGTGTCATCTGCAGACTTGCTGAGGGTGCACTCAATTCCTCTGTCCATATCACTGACAAAGATGTTACAGAGCACTGGTCCCAGCACTGACCCCTGAGGAACACCACTTGTCACCGGTCGCCAGGTGGACATTGTGCCATTGATCACCACTCTCTGCATGCCACCATCCAGCCAATTCCTTATCCTTCACTGTAAGAGCATGCACTGGTTTATCCATAGGATGGCAATGTCCCGTGGGTTAAAGCATGCCCATTTCCGCTTTATTTTTCAGAAATCTAGCAATACATAGTGCTGTATATGTTCAAAATGCCACTTTCAGGCTACATCAGTGGTAAATTGCCAGTGTTTCTGAAGAATGATTCTGAATGTCTCATACCAAGCATCGGAAGAAGTATGAACAGCGTGACTGTGATTTATTAACGCTGTTTTAAGCAACTTAACTATTGTCGCAACAAAAATACATGTAACAGGAGCATAACATCTGTGAGCCAGCTCTTTCAACTGATAAAATCTAAGGAATTCCTATTCTGTGAAATTTTGTGTTTCAAAGCTTTATAATTTTACCAAATCTGGATGGATTACCCTGGAGGTGCTGAAAAATAAAGAGCCAACCTGCTGAGCCAAGTTTCTAAACTCCGCTCCAAAATTTAGTGACAAAAGGAGATCAAGAAAAGATTGCCAAAAATGTTTTTTGAGGTGCTATGTTTTCCTGCAGCTAACTCATTTCCAGGAATGTCTGAGCCATTTTGATTGAAACTGAAGAAATGTGTTCCCAACTCATGCAAGAAAAAATGGAATGCTAACAGTCAAAGTTCAGTAAAGCTGCAAGCAACTGAAAATTGGTTCTTATAATGGGAAACATTGGGCAACTTTAATGATAGGCAGCCCTACCAGCCCCGCCTCTAACATATTTAATCCTCCATGGTATTAATTTGCACTGAAAAATAATCCATTAGCTTCAGTGGAAATCCTGCATAAGAAGTTAAATTGGCAGTTGGCAGGGTCTCCTCATGGGCTGCAGCAGCTCCAGCACTGACTTCAGCAGGTCAGGTCTTCGGCTGGTGACTGACAGGCGATGAGTGAGATGCTGTCTCCAGCAGCACAGAAGAGCACTATGACTCCTGCATGAGTGCCAGGGATGTGTTGGAGAAAGCAGCAGGCTTTGTAGATGAAACAAGGGCCACTACAGCCTGCAGAGCCTCTGGAGGCATTGCAGGTTAGAAGGCAGCATGCCTTCAGGCACTGGTGTTTGGCAAGACTCTCCTTCCCCACCCTTAGCCTCCTCAGAGGGGTAATTTGGTGTGTGTACACTTCAACGGAATTGGCACAGTCCACACAGGCAGTGCAGTCTGTAACATGCACGGGGTGTGAACCAGGATTGGTTTGGGCCACATACTGGGACTTCTCCAACGAGCTTGGGGTGTGGAACTGGGCCTCCAGCAACCCCCTCGCTGTGCTGATAGAGCCAGTGTGGGCAGTAGTGTTTCTGAAAAGCAGTACTTTTTGGCAAAATCCTTTTGCCTTTAAGCACAACAACCACAGGAAATTAGTATAGAGAAAAGCCCCAAATTCTGCCCTAAGTAGCTTGCAGTACACCTCTGTACTGCTGTCTGAGTCTCCTTTAGCTGAGGTATCAGGCAGCCACAACCTGTGTCCATACACCATCCAAACATCGGGGTGGACAAAAGCCAGAACCAGTCTCATTGTTGAGGTCACACTGGAGTCAGGAAACATGGAGAAAGACACTTTGGGTTTCTGAGAGCCTTCATGGTAGAATGTGGAACTATGTAAAACCTGGGGAAAATGACCAGTCTTTCTGCAGAAATAAGAGCGGGTGATAGGTGCATCCAGAGGTGCGGTCCGTGATGTTTTGGATGCTCTGATGTCAGCCAGAGCAAAAGCTCTTGTTGTTACCTTCTCCTATCTTTATGTGACTCAGAGCTGCTGAGGATGCTGAGCCCATTTTAAACCACCAGTGAGTGTTTTAAAAGATTTGTAAATTGGAGGAGCTGATCAGAAGCAGGCAGTGTTGCAAGTCGTACTTGAGCTCTTCCCCCATATGGAAATCTCTTATTTGAATCTGCCTCAAGAACTGGAGCTGCAGGGCTCTTCTTGTGGGGCTGTTTCCCATTCACCGAAGGGATGAGCAGTCTGCTGCATGGTTTTTGGAATCAGGTTGGAGTGCTGAGCAAAAGGCACCTTCACAGTCAGTTTTATTCCCCTCACTACTACAACTTTGTTTAAGCTTTTCCCCATGTCTTTTACTATCATGGTGTTCCCATCTTTGGGAGCCAAACAGCTTGAGAGCTGGAAGGGAAGTGTTGTCAAGAGGGTGATTAAAAAAGGGATTGATGCAGCTGGGAGCCAGGGTTCAGTCACCTCTCTGGGCCTCTGTGTTAGTGTTATGTCAGACACAGTAGCTTTACCATGCGTGGCAAGTTTATGTGTTTTTTTTATTGTCATAGGCTGCCAGAAAATGTTGACCCTGAAGTAGCTGCACTCTGTGAGCAGTCGGTGGTGGAGGGCAGTGTGCTCTGCAAACCGTTTACGCTCTCTCTTTAATTTGTCACTTATGGGTCATATCTTTTTACGTTTACATTTTAAAATGAGTTCAGCGTGCCCCAAGCTTCGTTTCCAGAAGCTGAAAAACTTCCCAACTTTATGGGTTATTTAAAAAAAATTCCAAGCCCCCTCACTTAATTTGTATTCAGTATGCAGAACAACATAAGATTATGGGAAGAATTAACAATTTTATAAGAATATGGGTTTGGGGAGAGGTTAGATTTTGGGGCTCGTGTGCGACGTGGAACAATCATGTCTACTTGGTTATCTCTTCAAAAAGGATACTGTCAAGTCAAATTTGGCTCAAAATTTAAATGGAAAAAAAAAGAAGATTATTTTAGCATAAACCCCAATCTGGTTAAAATAAAATGGTTTCTCCAACATACATTCCATTAAAAGTAAAGCCAGACTCAGCAAATGCTTGAGATCTCCCATATGGACTGAAGAATAGTTTTACACTGGAGTGCAATACAGACTGCTCCTGTTTTGGAAGCCTTATGTCTTGTTTGAATGATGGTTTAGACTGTATATAGCAAAATGCAGTCTTAGCATATCTGGAACATCAGCATAAAGGCTATATGTTAGAAGAAGTGTTTCTTTTTAAAGAGAATAATACACTCCTACACTATGCCATTTTTCCTCCTTTTAATTCTCCTGTCAGTTTTGAAGACCAGCTCTGTGTGGCCACACAAGTAAGGCAGGGATGTTAGATGATGGTTCAATGGCTGACACATTTGCACATGGATCCTTCTTCAGGTCTATCATCTGCCTCTGATGGCTTTGTGACATTCATGCATTTGAAAATCCCTTTAAACAGATATCCAGACTTACTGATACCAGTGGAAGTTTGCTACTTCTTTCTCCTAGGCTCAGTTCCTCTTGAGTGAAATACGAATAGGGGCATTACCCTAATGAATAAGGGAAAACAGTGAAGTGTTGTTTACTTTAGCTATGTTTGGAAGGTATATTCCCATCCAAGGTGTATTACAATGTGAGTTAGAAAGCTTCGGTTACTCTTGATAAATGGAAANTATTTAATGTATCATATTTGTCCTTCCTCAAGGTGGGAAGAAATGGGCTATTCTTTTCTATTCTGTTAGCTTTGCTGTTCCATATTGCTGTGTCAGGACAGCCATGTTCTCTTAGGCTCCAGATCTCAATTGCTTCAGCTGCTTGAAGACATTGTAGGAGGTAAAGGTGGCTTGTAGAAGTGAGCCTCTTCCTTGGATCAGCCTTACTCAGAGTTAAATACCTGGTGCTGCTTTCAGAGGGTGAAAAGTACCAGGCTCTTGTAGTTCCTGCATAGGAGATTTACCCTAATACAGCCCAGAGAGACTAAAACCAGACAAAATAGAGTCTGAAAAGATGAAATTCCTAGATGGATAGATTGGTTTTTTTTTTCAGATTTATTCAGTACCACCAACTGTTGAGTGACTGCAATCAGGCATGCATGCTTTTATCAACCATACACTTTCTGCCTTTGGAAAGTGAATTGGCCACTTTTGAGCTGCTGAGAGGAGGAAGCTTTAGCGCTAGCGTGGTTGCCTCTGTGCACGTGTGTGTCTTGAGGGGTGGGGAAGGCAGCCATCCTTAACCAAACATTTGCAACCTGCTGTTTTAGCTGGGATAGGAAAACCAGCTTGACAAGAATGAACAGCTTCACCAAGTGACATTCAGGGAAGGTTGGTGGGATTTTAAACAAATCTCCTTAAGCAAGCATGAAAACAAGCTATTTAGTGCTCATTAATGTCTCAGGTTAAACTCTTGAATAATTTGTCATGGTTAGGCTCTTTTGGTTTCCTTGGTGTTTTTCTAGTGACTAACGAGATGACAGCTACACATGCTCTTTGGTATGCCACCGTTCACAATAGGGTTTAAAGTTGTGTATTTGTTATTGATGTCATTAAAGTGATGGATTTGAGCTTGGTTTCTGAGGCAGCCGACTGGGTGGTTAGGACTAATTTCTAGCAATGGCTTTGGAGGTTGAAACCAAAGTGTGTATAAAAGGAAATGTTTCTTCTTTTAAGCAAATAATTTGAACCCAGATGAATGGAATTTAAGCAAGTGGGCATCAACTCTGAGTTAATTTTGACATAGTTGTCTGGAAATCATCACCAATTAAAATATTTTTATGAGCTCAAATGTAGTATTGTCTTTCGGTGCTTATGTAAGAGAGGAACAAACTGCTTGTTTAACCCCAGCCTTGAGACTACTGGCCAGAATATATGACTGAATTCATAGGCATCTGGATCTGCAGGGAGGGCATATGCCTTGGCAGCCCTCACTTTGTCAGGGCAAGGCAATTTCCCTATCTGAACTGTAAAAATAAATAGAATCAGACAGATCGTTTGCACCCCTTAAGATACGCAACTCACTTGAAAAATGAATCTCACCAAATGCATTTGTTGTTTTCAGAGAACAACTGCTAATAGAAAAGACAGACGTAGGTACTTGTATCCATCTCTGTGGTAAGGGAACGTTTCTGTAGCACAGGCGCTCCTGCAAAAGTCCTGCAGAAGTCACTGTGAGTCTTGGATGTACAAAGAGGACGGAATCAGCCTAAGAATCCTAGTTCTTAATGAAGTTTAATACCTTGGGTTGTTAGAACCTGTTTCTTTCATGTGCTCCCTCAGACTGAGCAGATAGTCAGATGGTTCCTTAATTTGTACACACACCTTTCACACCTACGTATAAAGAAAACCTTTGATGCCAAATGCTTGGTAGAATAACAAGATGAGTATGTGCAGAATTAAAAGGATCCACACCATGCTCAAACGTTTTTTATTGCGTTTTTAGACTGCACATCTAAAATAACAATGACTATACTGCCTGATGGGAGGAACAGAGTTTGCATTGTGAATTGGGCCTTTTCATGAGACAATCATATTTTTTTTTTTTTAACATTGAAATAAAGAATTGCAGTGTTGAAGACTTGAGTGTAAGTGTTGGTTGCTGTGTTTACAACCACAGTCTCAGTGAGGCAGACTTTTAACATTCAATTTTTCCTTATTGGTGTTCATTGATTTTTCTTTTATTAAGTTACATGCTTATGTTACACACACACGTATATACATAATGATACTGTGTGCTTATGACACAATTCTTTAATTTTCATTCCATAATTATCATCATTTGATTGTTGTGCAGTAGTGTACTTCTATTATTCAGGCTTCCAACGATGCAGACAGATGTTCAAATATTTCAGCACAAACAAAACTGTTTATATTTAACTTACAGAATCATTATACCTTTGGTATGTATCTGTGGAATTTGCCCTACTGTGAAGTGTTAACACTAGGCCTGTATACCACTTCAGCCTGAAAGGAGGTAGACCTGCAATTGCACTTAATTTCAGCCTCCAGTTGAGTCCATACTGAGAAAGTTTCAGGGCTTAGACGCATGATCGAGTTACAGGGGACGTCTGTGTTTCCACATGTCAGCTGAGCCACAGCAGCTGCCCAGTAGGTGTTCTTGGCCCTCCATAAATATAAGTTGATTTGATTTAGCTTAGCCTTCAATAGAAGAGACTTAAGATAAGTAAAATCACTGCACAGTCTGGCACAGAAGGAAAGCACATGCGCAGATGATTATTATTTGGGTCCCCAGATGCTGTAGCCCACCCCACCCCAGCAGCTGGCTCTGTGTCTGTAAGATCCTGCATAGGCAATAGCTATTTTTTAAATCAGCAGTTGCACTCTCTTTTAAAAATTGAAAATTGTTGAATCACTTAATGTAGCTGGGTTTGAGATCAGGAAGTACTTGTTCCTTACAAGAGGAACAACTACTGGAGAGAGTACGGTGGAGGGCTACAAAGGTGATGAGGGAAATGAAGCATCTTTCTTGCAGTAAAAGGCTGAGATGCCTGAGGCTGCTTAGCCTGTAGAAAAGGGGACTTTCTCAATGCTTCTAAGTGTCTAAAGGGCAGAAGTCAACAAGATGGGACCAGACTTATTTCAGTGGTGTCCAGCGACAGGACAAAGGGCAATGAACACAAACTGGAACGCAGGAAGTGTTTCACTAGAACATTGGAACATGAGGAAAACTTCTTTTGTTTGAGGGCAGCAAGCACTGGACAGACTGCCCAGAAAGGTTGTGTGGAGTCTCCTTCTCTGGGGAGGACCTGAACTCAATCCTGTGCAGCCTGCTTTGGGTGAACCTGCTTTAGCAGGGAGGCTGGTCTAGGTCTAGATGGTTTCCAAAGGTCCCTTCCAACTGCTGCCATTCTGTGCTTCTGTGACTCTCTTAACTTGCTTCAAAATAGTTTGTCAGTTCTCTCTTAGACCCAGAGCATTTTAATGAACTCATCCAAAACAGAAATTATTTTATTTCTTAGCCTAGTTGGGAGGATACCTCTTTAGGGAGACTTGCCAGGCATGTCAGGCCCTAAATTTTACCAAGTTTGACTTATCACACATTCTGGATATAGAAAAACAGCTTTCATTTGTTTACCTTGAACTCTGTAATTCCCACAGTCTATAATTATAATTTCATATACAACCAAGAGCTGATTTAAGAAATTTGATTTTTGAAGTCCCCTGTGCCCTTTGCTTGCTGAGTAGGATGAAATTGCAGGACTTTTCTGGGGCATAGGCAAGTGGCACGATAGTGAGCTCCATGCTAGAGAGAGAGACTGCACAGTGGGCAGAATGTCAGCCTGGCTCAATCAGTCGCAGCTTCACACAGCTTATGACTTCCAGTGTGAATGATAACTCATTCAATCATTTCAGCTCAAAGTGTCTGTACTTGTGCCTTTGAATTTGTGACAACATATCCTTAGTTTGTTCTTCCTTAATATGTTCTGACCTTCCTTGACAAGAGATTGACAGAGTGGTGAGTTTGGGTTTTCCACTTTCTGCAGCCCCTTTGAACGTGTAGGTTTCCAGTTCTTTAAGTTGCAGTCCTTTGGGTCATTTCTCTACTCCATCTGCAGTGTCCTAGCAAGTGTTTTCTGTCCCTGAATTAGCCTTTTGGTGTCTATAATAACACTTGATTCTTATTATATGTAAATGCAGGCTATCCAAGAATGTTCATAAACATGCATGCCCAAGCTTTCATTTTTTTCCTGTGATTATGGTAAGACTTTTTAATGGAGGAAAAAAGAAGAAGGTATGGCCATGTCCACTGGGGGAAGATGATAGCACAACCTTCTGCAAGTACAATAGGGAAGGCAGATGGTGTCAAGGTGGAGGCTTTTTGGCATAAGTGCCTCCTAATTTTAGCCTCCTTGCATATTTCTAGGGAAACTGGTACATTTGTGAGCCCCATAGATCAGTGTGACAATAAATAATTTCTGGGAAAGGCACATCACTGCCTTGAACATCCTCTAGCAGGAGGAATCCCAGGGGCTAGAGAGCCTGAGGGCTCCTTGGGTGTTCTTCCCACCACAGCTGTGTTGTCTGAGAAAGACTCCTTTCCGAGGTGGTCCTGTAATCAGCATTAGTCAAAACAAGTTGGCTTATCAGAGTCCTGCTCCAAATTTGCAGTAGCTCTGGTCAAAGATGAGTGATCAACAGCATAGAGAGGCCAGGTGTAATAATCTATGTCAGCTGGCACAGCTGCAAGTTGAAGGGGTCCTATGAACACAGCCTTGATTGTGTCAGACTTGGGTACCCACTGTGCTGAAGGCACGTCCAAACTTCGTGATGAATAGCAGGGTCTGCAAAGTGGACAGTGACCAAGGTTCAATTAAACATCTCACTGAGACAGACCTATGTTTTGGGAACGGAAAGTGAGCTCCAGAAAAGTTAGTTCCCACTATCTGAGTGCCTAAGTAAGAATTACTTTTTAAAGTGTTATTTTAAAAATTATAGTTGGTTAGGCCAAAAAAAAAAAGTGTTAGTCTGAGTGAGCTCTACTACAGTGTCAGAAACTCCTGAAAACAGAGGCTTCTCCTGGAAATATTGACAAGGTACCAGACACAAACCTGCTGGTGCAAGCCCTAGTTGGTCATTTCTCCCCTAAGGGGGAAAAAAATAATTGAGATGTATTAGAGGGTAGAAAGCCTGCAGGCTGTTTTAATCTGGAATTCTGCAGCCTGACGTTAATGAGAAAACTTTCCCCCCCCGCCCTGGTTTTGGCCAATTCATTTCTGCATTACAGACAGTAATAAAATGTCAAGTTATTTGTGAAAAGTTTGGCTGAGTGTATTTCTAACTGCGAGGTACCAGAGCAGTCACTGTGAAATCCCATTTAACTTTGGCTCTCCATATTGCAATGACATTTTTTGTTATCTTTTGTAATTAAGAACTTACTTTTCTGTCATTTCTCCATGCTGCCCATATAAATATTTCTGAGATGGAGCCTCTCATAGTTGCTGACCTCATATTTCGTTAGTGACAGTGAACACATGGAAGTAATTTGGGATGCCAGGTGTGTGCTACCGTTTAACACTTCCCTCCTATTCGTTGAAATGCTGGGGTAGAAAAAGCCCAGGTAGAAAGTAAAACCTGTAGAAATGGTAAATTCTCTCCTGTTTCTGCTGTGTCAGTTGTAAGTATACCAGCACAAGCAATGCATGCCTCTGCTGCTCCCCATGTTGGCTGGACTGCAAGCATAGAGTAAATAGCACCTGGTAGAGCCAAGAGATAAATAATTTCTCCAGCATCCCAGAATGCATGTACAACAAATGTCAAGAGAAAGAGGGGAAAATAAGATGACTGAGAGACATCAAAGAGGAAATGCTTGTGTCTGTGTTGGTGGAAACCACCAGAAAAGAAAAAAAAGGGGACAATAAAGTGGATTAGGTTTGTAAAGGATCAAACATGGGAAAAAAAAAAAACAGAGAAGGATATATTTGAATACTATTCATGTGAGCTGCTGGCTGATAAACTGTTTCCCTTTTAGTCAGCCAGCATATTTTGGATTACTATATTGATAACATTGATTTAAGTTCAATTATTCTTGAGGCATGGGAGAGAGCATCATCTGGAGTCCTGCATAATCTAGAGTCCTCTAGAGCCTGATAATGAACTCTGAGCAGTGCTGACGGGGAGGGAACGATGTCTTGTGAGGCCATAATTTTGAGATGTCCCATGAAACTGCTTTTTTTCTGGTGCTGATGATTTCTTATAGACCTTAGCATGGGACAGGTAGACCTCTTTCCTTGATTGAGAGGCTTTTAGTTTTCCAAAAGTATTACCCATTAATTTTGTAGTATTATGAGTCATGTATTTGACACAATTTCTCATCTGTCTGACATGGACAAGTGAGTCCAGGGCTGTGAATAGTAGTTAGGCAAACAGGAATCCAGTGCCTCCAGGTATGGGAATAAAAAGTTCAGAGGTTCCATTTTAAAGAATTAGGATGAGTGGAAATCCCTGTCATGATAAGGTACCAACAGCCTGTGCCATTTCTGAAAAGACCAAGGGACCACTGGCATTTACCAAAGTTTTGCCTCCGGGGTGTGGCATAAAACTAAGGTTGTTATCATTTGTGGTCAGAGATCTCATTGTACTTTCACCAGCACATTAATGTTGGCCCAGGAATGCCAGCTGTTACGAACACACAGGTAAGAGCTTTCACTGCAGCTCCGTGTAATCAGCACTTCTTTATGTGATTGCTGAGTTCCTGATTTTTGCACAAAGTCCCCAAATGACTTAATATTATTTATTGGTGAGGACAGCAGTTCTTGCTGGTCATTTGTAAGTCATTGGTGCTTATAGGTAAAACTGAATTCCTTTAGGTATTCAGTGGTACTGGCTATTGAGCAGGATTGATCTTGCTTGTCCGTATGTAGCTGGCAAGAAAGCTGCCCCTCTTCCCACCAAACCAAAGGCTAACTGGAATAGCTGTGTTAGTCCAGATCTTGCTTCTCTAGTAGTGAGTGGGAGTTTTGCCATAAACTCAAGAGGAGGATGGGATCTGGCCATTTCTGCTGGGTTTAACCTTTGTTTGCCACACCTCATTTGACAAGCAGTTTTTCCGCTGTGGAGCTGAGACCTTATCAGTCCTACACAACTCACAAATATTGTTTAACCACAGTGATCACTATGGGAAATTTTGGCCCAAAATTTAGGCTTTGTTTTGAAAACAGAAGATTTGAGAGGAGAGAGCATTGTTAAATCCAGCTGGGATGAAAATGTTTGTAGCTTTTTTTAGAGTGCCACAGAAAGACAATGCTGTCACTGACGTCTTCAGTAATTCTTCCCTTCAGTATTTCTTCACTTTGCTTTTTGCTCAGGCATGGGACCTTGAAAATGCTACTGACTTAACAAACCAAGCTTATTTGATTGTATTAGTAAGGGAAGCTTTGATAATGGTCATTAGAGTTTCAGACTTTTATCAGAGATGCAATTTCTGTGTACTAAGATGTATCTATGCCTGAGCTAGGAGACAGATCTTTCAGTGCCATGCTTCTCAGATTTGAAATGGGAAGAGTCCCCCCCCAAGCTTAGAAGGTAAAGGGATAAAAAAATGGGAGGGAATGAGGAAGGAAACCACCTTGTGTATGGCACTATCAGGAGACATGCAAAAAACCTCTGCCCTGTAGCAGAGCATCCTGTGCTGTCGTGCCTGCAGAAACCTAAGGTGGTACAGATACAGAACTGATGAGCTGAGAACTGGATTTTACTATTTACATTACCATAATTTTTTCTGTAGCACGATGTTGAAATTGCTACTAGAAAAGAGTTATAAGCACATTTCCTGCTCTCAGTTTTCTCACTGCTCAGGCCACACACATGTGGAGTGTGCCATTAACCATTGCAGAGTTCCCATGCCTGGCAGAGGAAAGCGCTCATTCAGTAGCCTCAAGCTGCACCAAAATTTGCAAACCATCAAGAAAACAACCCTGTGCACCATCTGTTTGTGCCCTGTGGTTTGTTGCAAGTATATACTTGATTTCTGATTTAAGCTCATAGTCTCAGTCATTTATTTCTTTACATTTAATTTTTTTATCTGAAGAACTTAATGTTTTACACTGTGAAAAATTCCCCAGTCCTGTGGCAAAACTTCTTCACCTTCCCTCACCCTTTTGTTAATGGGAATTGTTTTTGTAACACCATAGGCAGATTGGAACACTAGAAGTATGTGTATGCTTTCTTCTGATTTAATTGGATTTGCTGGTCTGAAATGTACTATGTTTGCTAATTCTCAAAATTGTCTACTGTAAGTAAAATCAGACACAGTTACCAATCCCCCACCAAAAAAAAATTCAACAAAAAAACAGTTTACATTTTGGTCCAAAAGGAATATTTCTATACTTTAAGGGTGGTCTCCCTTCTCCCTTTAAATTATCCTTTAATTATTGTGTGTCTTGGTTAACAACCCTGTTTTTACAGTATGCCTGCAGTTTATATTCAAAGTTGGATAGGTGAGGCTTTCATACACATTTTATTATTTTGAGTCAAAGCAGTTTCATTTTCCCTGGATTTTTACCCATTGTTGATTGAAAGGTTGGAATTTTTCTACTGCGATCAACGTAGTTGGAGGGAAAGATCAGCAGCCCAGGGTGGCTCTGAAAAAAGTTCTCACCAAAGCCTCCTCATTGTGCTTGTAGCATAACCCACACTGAAATTTAAAGCTGTGTTTCAATTTCCTCCTACTTAATGTGTGGCACACATTTGTCCTTAAGTTCTGTCAAATGTGGGAGGTAAAACAATTGCGTAGGAAACCTCAGCAAAGGGAGACGTTTCCCTCTATAGAGATATCATTGATGCTCTGCTGCCCATGTTTTGGAGCCTTCAGTCACAGTTTTGCTGCCTGCCAACTGAAGGGAATTAATGCAGCAGTCAGAGGCAAGCCTTATGCAACGCGACAGGTGCTAATCTTCCAGGAAATTCATCCTACATCCCACCCATTAAGGGAATTTTATGTAAAAATGGTTTAATGTCTCTTTAAAGGTGTCAGCAAGCATGTGAGGACCACACAGCTTGGGTTCCACTGAAAGTAATGGAGTGAAATTGTCTGCATAATTATTTTAGTTGGATTGAGAATCTGCAGTCCTCTCTTGCTTCAGGAAATAAACCTCTGTTAAAACCATATGGCAGTATTCTCAAAAGAGACGTGATTACAGGGCCACTTCTCTTTCACATCTCCAGGCAGAGTTAAAGTTGTTATGTTTGTGCATAATTAATCCTTCATTTTCCTTGTGAGCAGGCACAGAAATGTCATTTTTCACATGTGTGGGGGTGCTGGTGTGTTTGTTTGCATACACACATAAGCTTGCTTTTTCGTGTAGTGAAGCAGCAATAAATGGTGCTGCCTCTGAACAGAATTGGAAGTGCAAAAGGAATGTACCATGGTGTGTACCAAATCTGCATGATGGAGAAGCTTAAGTTTAGGGTAAGCAGTGGTACTGGTAGAAACTACAGCTAGTGGAAATGGTGTTACCTTACTTTGGGGCCACTTACATGCACGCCCAAAATAAAATACCAAGGATGGGTTTTAATTACAGTGCACCTCATCCTTCTCCTTAGCGTATCATCTCCTGCCACTGTTACAAAGACTGTGGGGTTGCCCTGGTCTGATGCAATGGGGTTGACATTGGCAGAGCCTCACTCCTGATGCTCAGAATAACCCCAGCAGCCATCAGGAGCTGAGCTCCCATCCCTGCCCGAGGGACTTTGGGAGCTGCTACTTACAGGAGAAGGTCTTTGACCATTTTTTTGTGTTGATCTTTTTGTGCAACCAGAGGGGGAAGCAGCCAAACAGTAAATATGAAAGTGTGAAAATGAGAGAGCTTGGTAGAGGTACAGTTGTTTTAACTGTCCAGTGTTTTGTCTTGACTTTCACTTTAAATTCAGCAATCAAAATGCTCACTTACAGCAGTTTTGTACCAATGTGCATCCATTTGTTTTAGAGAAGATGTATGCCAGGACCAACAAGAAAACAAGAACATTATCAAACATTAGAAAACAGTAGCATCAGCCATTCTCAAACACTATCAGAAAACCTTATCAAAGAAAAGCAAAACAAGAAAAAAAAATCACTTTTTGTTCTCAAATCTGAGTGAAGCAAAGTATCTAAGTTACCACCACATCTACTGACAGTGAGTGTTGGGAATAGATATTCTGTTCAAACAACAGAGTGAAATACCAGTATCATGGAGAAAGGGAATGTATTTTCCCTACTTTATACAAGATAGGTATAATTTTTAACCAATGTCTTGTTTGAAATGCTGCCAGCTGCTGGGGGATGAATCTGATGGTGGATTGCCCGTGGCAGTAATTTGGCTATCTAAATCCATCAGGCATGAGAAATTGAGTTCAATCCTAGTCTAATGTTGATGCTTTGATAAAGGGAAATCATTAGTGCACAGCCTTTTGTCAAGGGAGAAATAACTTGTGCATGAAAACTGGTCAGTGATCATAGAATCATAGAAGGCATTGCATTGGAAGGGACCCTGAAAAGTCGTGTTGTCCAAACCCTCCAGTGAGCAAGAACATAGAATCATAGAATCAACCAGGCTGGAAGAGACCTCCAAGATCATCCAGTCCAACCTAGCACCCAGCCCTAGCCAGTCATCTAGACCATGGCACTAAATGCCTCATCCAGGCTTTTCTTCAACACCTCCAGGGACGATGACTCCACCACCTCCCTGGGCAGCCCATTCCAATGCCAATCACTCTCTCTGGCAAGAACTTCCTCCTAACATCCAGCCTATACTTCCCCTGGCACAACTTGATACTGTGTCCCCTTGTTCTGTTGCTGGTTGCCTGTGAGAAGAGACTAACCCCCACCTGGCTACAGCCTCCCTTCAGGTAGCTGTAGACAGCAATGAGGTCTGCCCTGAGCCTCCTCTTCTCCAGGCTAAACAACCCCAGCTCCCTCAGCCTCTCCTCATAGGGCTTGTGTTCCAGGCCTTTCACCAGCTTTGTTGCCCTTCTCTGGACATGTTGCTCAGGGCCCCATCAAGTTTAACATTGAATGTCTCCACGGATGGGGCCTCCACCACCCTCTGAACAACGTGTTCCAGTATTTCTCCACCCTCACTGAGAAGAACTTCCTCCTTGTGTCCAACGATGGGGACACTGACAGCCAGACTCCTTTTCAAATGCCAAAAGGAGAATAATCCTACAGGTCTTGTGGGAAGTTGGAGTGAAAGGACAAGAAATGACCCATCATACCTAAGAGAAGAGTTAAATTTCTTCCTTTGTCATAGTGCTGAGCTCTCTGTAGGCTTTTACAAAAAAAAAACCCAAACCAAACCACATTTTTTCTTAAAGCTTTGACTTCTCCAACAGTTTATGTTGAACTTGGAACAAGTTCTCCATCACTCATTTCTGTTGCTGCCTTTAATTTAAATTAGTTAAGACAGATTAGTTTTATTTGTAAGAATCCCAAGGCACTGCACCGCTGAAAGATAATCCAATTTCTTCAGCGTCACCAGTGTTGCTTGTTTTACTTTTCTTGGACAAAAGGAGAAGAGCACTGCACTTTGTGTTCAATTTTCCATCATACTTTGATGGAATGAAATCGGGGTTGTGCTTAAAGAAAAAGGAAACTCTTATATGTGTGTGGTGTCCTCAACTAAATGGAGCCAAGACTTGAGTGCGCTTTTTCTCAGTGGAAAAAAAGCAGTGGTAGAGCTAAAAGGTAGAGTGCTCAGCTTGTATCTGAAATTCTGTAACCAAGGGAGTTAAGTTTTGCCTTGAAGAGGCTGTAACCATTACAGTGGAAGCCACTATATTATTTCTTAAACTGAGTCATACGACATTAAAAACAAAGGAAATAAAATTCAGATTTGTGCAAGCTGCAAAGAATTCGGGGCCAGGCTGTCTCTCACTGAAGGTGGTTGCAAAGCCTCTATTCATGGCTCTAGCAGATGCTTTGGGCCTCATACAATCCCATTTTTCCAATTGTAGGTTCATGGTTTTTTTTTTTTATCCTGTGAATTAAATGAGAATTTGCCACCCACAAAATAAAACCCAAAGACAGAAACTTGCTTTAAATAGAACAAGCAATTGAGGCAATATTAATAGCACAGAGGTGATGAGTATTTCCAGAATTTAAGTACTTTAGGGTTATTTCTGCCTAGTTTAAGAGAGCAGAATGAAATATCACTGCCACTCTTGCATTGCAGAGATGTCTTTCATTTATATGTTGATGAGGGACAGGGATCTGCTGGAGAGGGTCCAGCAGAGGGCTACGAGGATGATGAGGAGACTGGAGGGCTGCCTTATGAGCAGAGGCTGAGTGAGATGGGGCTGTTTAGCCTGGAGAAGAGAAGAGAAGATTGAGAGGGGATTTGATAAATGTTTGTAAGATCTCCTTGGGTCCCTTCTAATCCTTAACGTCCTGTGAGCCTGTGATATACTGCAGTGGGAGGGAGCTGGGGTTCTTTAGCCTGCAGTAAAGGAGGCTCAGAGGTGATCTCATTGCTGTCTACAACTACCTGAAAGGAGGCTGTAGCCAGGTGGGGGTTGGTCTCTTCTGCCAGGCAACCAGCAACAGAACAAGGGGACACAGTCTCAAGTTGTGCCAGGGGAAGTATAGGCTGGATGTTAGGAGGAAGTTCTTGCCAGAGAGAGTGATTGGCATTGGAATGGGCTGCCCAGGGAGGTGGTGGAGTCATCGTCCCTGGAGGTGTTGAAGAAAAGCCTGGATGAGGCATTTAGTGCCATGCTCTAGTTGACTGGCTAGGGCTGGGTGCTAGGTTGGACTGGATGATCTTGGAGGTCTCTTCCAACCTGCTTGATTCTGATTCTATGAATTGATCACTTGTCAAAATGATAATACAATAGTTAGAGATTACTCGAAGCATGTGTCAGGGAGATGATCTGGCATGCTCTGATGTCTTTCCAAGCTCTTGAAGCATATGTATGGATATAAATATATTTAGGTAGGCAGTTGTATGTGCTTGTGTACATATATCTGAAAGCTACTAACTTCAAGGCTGCTTATTTGAACCACTTGTGATTTAGGCAGTTGTGGTTTCTGTTTCCTTGGTTTCCCCTTTTCTGGCTGAAACAGATTTCTGTTTAGCAGTGAAATAATGCCTTTAAAAACTGAACTTGGGAGAGATGTGACTAGTGGGATCTCACAGGGGTCATTATTGGGACCAGTTCTGTTCAATATATTCATCAGTGACCTGGATAGGAGCACAGAATGCACTGTCAGCAAGTTTGCTGATGACACCAAACTGGTGGAGTGGCTGCCACACTAGAAGGCTGTGCTGCTATTCAGGAAGACTTGGACAGGCTGGAAGGCTGGGCAGGAAGAAACTGAATGAAATTCAACAAGGGCAAGTGTAGAGTCTTGCACCTGAGAAAGAACAACTCCAGGTACCAGTATAGGTTGGGGACTGAACTCTTGGAAGGCAGCAAAGGGGAAAAGATCTGGGGGTCCTAGTTGATGGGAGGTTGACCGTGAGCCAGCAATGTGCTCTTGTGGCCAGGAGGGGCAATGAAATTCTGGGATGTGGCTAGTAGGTTGAAAGAGCTTCTCCTGCCCCTCTACTCTGCCCTGGTGAGGCCACATCTGGAGTGCTGTGTCCAGTTCTGGGCCCCCCAGGGACACAGAACTGCTTGAGAGAGTCCAGCACAGAGCCACAAAGATGATTAAGGGAATGCAACATCTCTCTTATGAGGAGAGACTGAGGGAGCTGAGGGTCTTTAGCTTGGAGGAGACTGAGAGGTGACCTCATCAGTGTTTATAAATACATAAGAGATGAATGCCAGGAGGATGGAGCCAGGCTCTTCTCAGTGATGCCTGATGACAGGACAAGAGGCAATGAGTGGAAGCTGAGGCATAGGAAGTTTCATTTAAAGATGAGGAGGATTTTTTTCACTGTGAGGGGGACAGAACACAGGAACAGGCTGCCCGGAGACATTGTGGAGTCTCCCCCTCTGGAGATACTCAAAACCTGCCTGGGCATGTTCCAGTGTGATCAGGTATAAGTGACCCTGCTCTGGCAGGGGGGTTGGACTGGGTGATATTTTGAGGTCCCCTCCAGCCCCTGACATTCTGTGATTTTGTAATTGTGCAGCTCAAGGGACTGATGATGAGAGAGAGGATTCCCTGTGTCATATGCTGCATTTTGTCCACTGTCCAAAAGTTAATACACTCTGAGCAACCCCAGTGTGGGCAAGGGAGACTCCTGAATTCAGAAACACAAAACAAGTCCTGTTTGGACCAATCTTCTCTACAATGCGTTGAGAAGCTGACTTGCTTCTAAATTTGGTACGGCTGGAAACAGTAGAAGAGGTAATTGGGATTTTAGTGGGATAAGCTCCCTGCAGAAGCAAGCAGAGGAGTTGTAGGGGACATCTTGCCTTCGGTAGCCCCTGCCTTCCTCAGGCTTTCCCCGGGCATTCGTCAGCACAGTTTGCTGCACCATGAATGGCATCACCCGCTGCTTGTGTTGGCCACCCTCCAGCTCTGTCTTGGAGGCGCATCCCCCCCCTCCGCCTGCATTCCTGGGGATTTGTTACCTTCTGGAAGCCAAACGCAGAGGCGACTGGGGCAGGGGGTGAAATTTATTCTCCAGGATTCTGTTTTCCTATTGTTTTTAAGTTCACAGGAGGCTCCCCATTACTAAACAAACTTTACAACTGTCGGCAGAAGGGTCAGCCCTCTGCCAGAGCCATTCAGAAAAATCCTGCTTTCCTCACAGCCAAATGCATTTGTGTCACTCGCCTCCCTTCCCTCTGTCTCTCCAGGGGCTTTCTGTGCAAGGCATTACCCCTGAGCAGGTTAAATTCTTGTCTTAGGCACTAAATTAACAACCTGCAAAGCCTGTAAGGACAGGCTTAACTTTGGCCAATGACTTGCATCTCATGCACTGGTAATGCTTTGTTCATTTTTGGGCATCATGTTATTAAACAGTTGATCTGGGGTAGAGGCAGTCAGGGTTTATAACAAGAGGAATATATCTAGGGCTGCAATTTCTGTAGCACGGATGAGATTTGTGTTTCTGTAGCTCACAGCAGGATGCAACTCTTCTTCTCCACCAAAGGAAAACAACAAAAATCTAGCAGAGGTAGATATGAATGAAGCTTTTCCAAAAGTGAATAAATAATGCAAATAATGAGGGTATCTTGTTGGAAAATCCCAATCCTCACTGCATCGAGGAGTTCTCTACACTCACAGAAGACACAGGTTATTCAAAACACGGTTCTAAGCTTAGTGTGTTTTTTTTTCCCCAAGTAGTTTGTAATTTTGATGTCCCTTGTTCATAATGTCTTGTAAATGTACTAAGGATGGGTATCAAGAGGATGGGGCCAGGCTATTTTTTGTGGTGGCAATGGGCCGTCAACAGAAACTGGAACCCAGGAAGATCCATCTGAACATGAAGAAAAAAAATTCTTTCCTTTGAAGATGGAATTGGAACAGGCACTGGACCAGGCTGCCCTGAGAGATTTTGGTATCTCTTTCTCTGGAGATCTTCAAAACTTGCCTAGACATGTTCCTGTCCAACTTAATTCTATATGAATCTCCTTTAACAGGAGAGTTGAACTAGACGATCTCCAGAGGTTCTTTCCAACTCCTTCCATTCTGTCATTTTGTGATTCTTCCTATGGCATGGAGAGGAGCACATGGATTTTAGCAGAAGAAGGTGGCTGGGGCTACTCTTCATGAGGCCATCTCTCTTCAGTCAACCAGTCATACAAATAAGAAACTAACAACCAAAACCAGTAGCATGTTAATAGTCTTCTGGACTTCATCTGGGGATGCAGGAACACTCTAGTGTTCTCTTCTGGTTTCTGGTTTTTTTTGTATCTTCCCTGAAAAGCTGTGAAACTCAAGAGTCATGCTGGCCAAATTAATAGTGAAATAAACCTTGCAGTATCCACTGTGAAGCAAATAAATTACAGTTATTCTGAAGGCACAGCCGTAAGAAACTGGTACAGAGGGGTTAAGATCAGCATTTCCAAATTCAGGTTCCCTGTGGTCTGGAGTACCTAAGCAGACACAGACTGGATTTTGCTCTACCCTCTCAGTGCAGCTGGAGATGCGAAACTCTTTGAGCATCAATCCCAGAGATAGCATGAGCTGCCTGACTTGATGCACTCACGTTAAAACTATTTTGTACGTGACTTAGCCAAGCACAGACAATCACTCAGTCCTACAGCAGTAGGGCTAAAAGAAACCTCAGGCGACCTACTCCATTTTTTCCTCAGAGGAAGCATTATATATACTTAGATCATCACTGACATCTGTCCAAATACTTAAATCCTCCAGTACTGTGCCTTCCACTTACTTACCAAATCTGGTTTTTGGTTTTTTTTTTTTCTTTCATACTTAAAAAGGAATTGGCTAATATCATACATTAATCTCTTAAATCTCCTTCCCTTCAAATGAAGCCAGCTTTTTCTTGTTCTGTTCTCAGCTGACATGGAGATCAATTGATTACCATTTTCTTCAGAAAACATTTTGCTTTTATCTTCTGGGTTCCCACTCAGCTACTTTCTAGACTAAACAAATGTATTTCCTTCAGCTTTTCCATGTAGGTTATGCTTTCTCAATCTCTTATCACTCCTGTTGCTCTTCCCTGGATTCTCTCATATTCGTCTGTATCTTTCTCAGAGGGCGGTGTCCCAAACTGGATAAAGCAGTCCAGCTGATGTCTCACCACTCTCAACAGAGTCTAACAGTTACCTTCTATGTCTTCTATGTAACTCAACCATCAATCTTTCCCAGAAATGCATTTACTATTTTTTTTTTAAGACAGAATCCTATTACTGAGTCACATTCAACTTGCAGCTCCCTGCTACCCCCAGATCTTCCTTTACAGTGCTGCTGGCTAGTGAGTTTGCCATCTTGCATTTGAGCATTCAGTTGGTTTCTCCAAAATGTAGTAAAATGCACTTAACTTTTGTTTGCATGCTGTTTTACTAATGACATGGCAAACAGAATTTCTCAGACTTGCTAAGATCATTTTGAATTCTGAACCCGTACTTTAAGGTCTGGAGGACACTTTCCTGTTGGGTGTCATCTCAAGATGTTATAATGGTGTCTTGTATTGTATAATCCCCTCTACTCTGCCCTGGTGAGGTCACATCTGGAGGACTGTGTCCAGTTCTGGGCCCCCTGGTTCAAGAGGGACATAGAACTGCTTGAGAGAGTCCAGCACAGAGCCACAAAGATGATTAAGGGAATGGAACATCTCTCTTACAAGGAAAGACTGAGGGAACTGGGGGTCTTTAGCTTGGAGAAGAGGAGACTGAGAGGTGACTTCATCAATGTTTATAAGTACATAACGGGTAAGTGCCAGGAGGATGGAGCCAGGCTTTTCTCGGTGATGCCTGATGACAGGACAAGAGGCAATGTGTGGAAGCTGAGGTACAGGAAGTTTCATTTAAAGATGAGGAGGAATTTTTTCACTGTGAGGGAGACAGAACACTGGAACAGGCTGCCCGGGGGCATAGTGGAGTCTCCCTCTCTGGAGATATTCAAAACCTGCCTGGATACGTTCCAATGTGAACTGGTGTAGATGATCCTGCTCTGGCAGGGGGGTTGGACTGGATGATCTTTTGAGGTCACTTTCAGCCCCTGATGTTCTGTGCTTCTGTGATCCAAGTTATTAAAATGAAAAGCATTAATTGGCCAAAGACACATAAAACACCTTCCACTTCAGTATCACTAGTGATGGTCAGTGGACAGCCTTGTAACACCAAACTCTTATCCATGCATCACCTCTGTCTGAGTTTTTAACCTTTAAATGACACTTTCTTTCCCTCATAGACTTGAAAGCAGGGGTTAATCCATCCCAGCTTCCACGTGAGACAGAAATGTCCCTGCTGGCACTGGCAGATAGAGATGGATCATAACAAAGGCATAAAAACTGCAACTCACCTCCAGTGTTGTTGGCAGCATGTTTAGGTCAGTGTTTCTTTTCTAAGCCCAGCTGCATCATTTGTATGCTGCTTAAGGCTGTCCACCTACGGAACTTGTGCTTTGTTTAGGTGCTTGTGCAAGTACTCTGATTACACAGGAAGTTGGATACTTTCTTGAATGTAAAAGTTGTTCCAATAAACCTACTCATTGCCAATAGCACAAGACTGTTTTACACGCTCGAGTGTATAAGTAAGAGCAAAGAGCATCATTAAACGTATTTTTTACTGGATCAAGCACCAAATCTTTACACCTTTCGGGAGGAATAAAAGGAGGCATCTATCAAACTGTCATTACAAATTTGATGCCACAAACCTAAGCTCGTGGAGCTGCCAGGAATCTGTAAACCTTTCGGAGGATACGCCTGGTTTTGACATTCAAAATAAAAAAATCTTCCTAGATTTTTGTGGAAAACACTGATGGGCCAGCAGCTAAATGACATTTCTCAACAGTCAGACAGGCTCCACACAAACTGAGCAGATGTCCAGTTTTAGAAGGATGGGTTAATTAGTTTCTGTCCTATGCCCAGGAACAAATAATAACTTGGTCTCTTTTACTTACTGAGTGGGAAGAGATGTTTGAGGGTGTTTGGGTGTGGGTTTGTGTTATTTTTTTTTTTTTCCTTTTTACTAAATGCTGCTACCTCCTGCCTCCATACAGCCTGAGTGTAGGTGCCTTTTATGTAACAATAACTTGATACTACTCAAAATACTTGGCGCTTCAAGCAGGGGAGTGGAATGCAGTAAGAACACTTTAGCAGGTCTGAGGGTGAGTAAACTCCAGTAGTTTTGGAAGGCAAGGGTAGGGTTTTCAGTTTATGTCTCTCCTTTACTTGGCATTCACAGACAATAAGAATACAAGGATTAACATAGTAGACTCCATTTATTACACTTGGGTGGATAAAGCAATTATCTGTCTATCATGGCTGTAGTAAATTGTGCAACAGCATTAACATGGGTGGATACATGGATAAATGCTACTCTGCCACAGAGGGTGCTGATACACAAGATAATCCTTCAAGTTGAACTTGTAAAGACTGTTTTCTTTTGGAGTACCTATCATGTTACCCCCGGCCAGTGTAGGTTGGAATGGCATCTTTTTCATTTTTAAACACGTTTTCAGGTTTCTTTAGCCATCTGAATTTTATTACTAAGGTTACTTTTTAACTGAGTTTAAACAATCTGCTTAAAACCTGCTGCATGGGTGTAAACACAGTAGTCTTCTAATGCAGCAAAACAATCCGTTTGAAGATAGAGTGCAGACATGTACATATCCATCTATTATCTCTTAACTCTTGTTTCTTCCATGCCTGAATTCCCATTATAACCACAGAGTTCAGCCTGGAACGTGCTCCTGGGTTTGGTGAAAAAAAACAAATCCAAAATGAGAGTGCACCTTGTTGATGTCTAGAGAGCAGTGCAGTGCAGCATCAGAGAACTCTTAGACTAGATTTAAACTAAGCACCTTAAATCTGGTTTAATGGCTGTGTTTGCTTCACCCCCCCCCACCTCACACACCCTGGTTTTGTTCTTTTAAAGTAATCAGGTTTTGCAATCCTTAAGAAAACTATCCCCTCCTGCCAGCTGGAAGGAGGCCAGTTCAAGGAGAATTTTTTTCTCTCCCCCACTCTTCTTTTGCTGTGATCTTTACTGCCAGTCACTGCAGCAAGCAGCAGAAGCTGGTGAGCACTTTATAGGGTAGCTACATTTGAAGGGGGAAAAGCCTTACTCCTCAAAGATATTACTGGGTTAGTATGAGGATGATAAAGTCAGAATGAGGAGCTCTTGCACTTCTGCAGGACAGCTCTTTCTTTCCCTCTTCCTCCTCTTGCTGAAAAAAGGAGGAGGAGAAGCCTAACAGATACCAGAATGCAGAGGGAATTAAGGCAGGGACCAAGACTTGCGTGACAGTCTGTGTTTATATGAGTTGTCTTTAATGTCTCCAAGCAGCGATGCTAGCAATGTTTAGCTGGTTTGCTGGCACACATGCACATGAATTCCTTTATATTCATGAAGGATGGATAAAGGTGAAAGCAAGGCATAGTGACACAAGAGAGTTCCACCTGCTCCATCTCTGACCTGGATGGCTTGTGCTGATGTTCATATGGAGTGTTGCTCAGCTTTGCAGAACAAACTTTAAGATCCAAGTCAGAATTAGAAAGCTTTTTGAAAAGAGAAAGAAAAAAAATCACATTACAGCAAGGGAAACCGTAATCATTTACTGGTGACCACAGCACAGGGGCAGAGCAGAGTGCATACTGCAATACTGCAGTGAGGTGAAGGGTTGGAGGGAACCAGTGCAAAAGCAATCCCACTCAAGCCTCTTCCTCCTCTGCTTGAGCTTCCTCTCAAAGCATCATCTCATTCATTACAGTTTTGCTGCTTTAACAGCACCTACCCTGTGCAGAGTTCCTGGCCTATTCAGCCCCTGCCTGTGGCCTGTGTCAGTCCCTTGTCTGCCAAAGGAGCAGCCTGGAGCCATGCTCTGAGCAGGCGTGTTTCACTTCTCTACACAGAGAACTTGTGAGAGTGAGAGGCTCCATTGCAGCTGTGTCCATTTGCTGAAAAAGCCCGACCTCCAGGTCTGTCTGTCAGCTGGATATGTGCTTTACACAGACCCCAGCTGAATTCTAAAAAGGACTGGAAACACTTTATATTCCCAAAAGCATTGCAGTTGTTGAATTAGATTCGTTCCCTTGGGTATAAAGAGACCACAGGTTACACACCTATGGGATTATTTGCCCCCACCCTTCCTGCCCTTTCTTCCCTTCAACCTGCTGGAAGCTCTGGCTCTGTCCTGTGCTAGGCAAACAGTCTGCAAGATGAGCTCAGTCTACATTTGCTTTTTGCTCCCAATAAGTCAGTGAGGAGATGACCATCAACACCAGAGGTACTCCACAGGCTTGACTTCTATACAGAGGTTCAGACGTTCCCCAGACTCTGCAAAGTCTGGATTGGAGCCACAGCTCCAGGAAGACAGTAGCATAACTGGTTCCCCTGGGAACTGGATCTAGCCCTTTTGGACCTATACAGTGGTTTGCAGAAGTTGCTCACTGGGATTTTTTTCCAACTTGGTTGATTCTATGATTCTATGATGATTTTGGCAGTGGGCTGTGCTAGATCTGTTTTATAGGAACTGAGCGTATCCAGAGTGTATGTTCCTCTGTTTTCATTTCTGTTTCTCTACAGTAGTTTCAGGTACAGGGCTTACCTCCTTGAGTAAAAAATACATGTTTGTTTATGACAAAAAAGAGACAGTCTTGTGTTCTGCCTGCGTCTGTGTGACTCCTGTTGACAGTAATGGCTCTCTGTGTACAGTCGGCAGAATAAGCTCTCTAGTCTAATGCAAACTGGTGCCCTCAGCTATTTAAAAAACAACCTTTTTTTCCCTCCATTGAGTGAATTAACTGCAGTTACTTCACCTAGGTAGCTCCTTGTTTTATGAACTATAAGAACCTTTCGTATGCACAGCCTATGGTCTAATTATGTAATTATGTCTCTTGGGTGGATTATATTTTTCTTCTCATAATTGTGTCTTTACCCAGGAGACTGGAAG
This sequence comes from Tricholaema leucomelas, assembly GCA_013400475.1. Lineage (NCBI taxonomy): Eukaryota > Metazoa > Chordata > Aves > Piciformes > Lybiidae > Tricholaema lacrymosa > Tricholaema leucomelas. The sequence continues at coordinate 251,683 of WAAF01016181.1, read as the reverse complement.
AGTTCCAAGCTTTCCCCTTTCTTGGGTAAAAATTGTTTGACTCTTTTGTATTTAGGATCTTTTTTTTTTTCCCTGAACTTTGGATTGGGTGCATTCAGTAGGGCTGCATGAGGGGAAGCCAGCCTGGGCATGTCAGTTTGTCACAAAACAAGGGACACAAGAGGGACTCTTGTGACCTGCTTCAGAGTTTTTTTTTCCTTGCAGGTAGCTGATGTACATCTTCAGGCTTTTGCTAATTTATAGCTGTCTTATTTTTACCTCCAGTGCATAGACTGACACTGCTTTGGAACAGCATCTTGTTGCAGTGATGTATTGTCTGAAAGCTGTAACAGAATAATGAATATTTTTGCTTCATGCTGAATGCTCAGCATTATTCAATCCCTGCGCAACAGCTGTTAGGAAGCCTTAGGCTCAGGTCTCAACGCCTTATCTAAATGTGGCTCCTTTGACTTCAGCTTTACAAGCCTGTAGCTGAATTCACAGTCAAGCCCATATCAGTCTCTTCCAGTTACAGCTGATCCATAGGACAAAGTCTGATGAAATGCAGAAGATGTCTAAAGAGAATTTAAAGAAAATTCATGATAAAAATCAGAGGACGTGTATCTTTTTGGTGGTGTGAAGTGGTCTTCTACAGCATGTACACAGAAATGTGATACTAGTGTGCCAGCAGTAAACGAGACGTAATCAGGGTGCTTGTCTCAAAGACATAGAACATTAGTAGGAAAAACATGCCAGTTCTTTACATTTTTAAAAGCACTTTTGGAAACAGTGGAAATCATCAAAACTTGCGCTTCTCTTGAAGTCAGGGAAAGCTTGGGGTGTATAGGCTGTAAATTCATAGCTTGTAAACTAGGTCGTTCTTCTTTCTGCTACTACTTAGCCTGAAGGAAAGTCTATTTTCCATTAAAGTTTTCTTCTTTTTCAGTCTCAGCACTGAACCCAGAGCCATAGAAATCATTGGTTACTCGCCCTGGTGTTCAAAGGGTTTTTGTTTTGTTTGCTTTTTGCAGCTATAGTTACTCCGTGGAGTGGCTCTCCAAACTTCACCAGCTCATGATAAGTCGCCGTCCCTGGAGCTGTTCAAGCCAGGATTGGACGTGGCACTTGGTGCCATGGTCTAGCTTTGAGCTCTGTGGTAATGGATTGGACTTGATGATCTATGAGATCTCTTCCAACCTTGGTGATACTGTGATAAGCACACTCCTGATACACACCAAAGACAACATATAGTAGGATTTCGTGCTGGGCTGTAAGCCTCCATTCTGCTTGTCATAACCCATGTCCCATAACCCAGCAAGTCCACATTCTTACTTTCATGACCTTTCTGCTTTCCCTTGGCACAGGAGACACCTGACTCCTACAATATTTCTTGTTGTTAAGGCAAACAAAAAAAAGATAGAAGTGGGCAACAACTGAAAACAACAAACCCACTTGAGAGTGATAAAAGCATCTGTTGAAAATCTGGTAACCAGATCCCCTTGGTATCAGAAAGAAAACACACACACACAAAAACCCTGGTGGGTGGTGTACAGGGTACAAAGAAAGGGAATCCCTGAGTGTCAGCATCTGGCGAGGCCACGTGTAGCATAATCTGATTAGCTTTCAGTTCCACACCCACAAGCTGAAAGATAAAAACACACACCACTCCTCCCCGAGGAGGTAAAAATCTTCAAGCATCAACACCACATTTACATTCTGCAAGTCAGCCTCTTCTATGGCCTGATTTACATCTTGACTTCTTCAGTGGAGTAGTGGAAGTTCAGTGATGAGAGACGAGCTCACGTCCCTTTCCAGTTACCACATCCAGCAAATTCAAGATTTCCTTCCTTTGATCTGGGAGACATTCCTTCATTTAGTTTAAACTGAAATGATTAAGCTGGAGATGAAGCTTCCTCACATCTTCTGCCATGCCTGGGATGTGATAATTGAACATTAGCTTCTTTGGGCCATTTTAACATGTTTTGAGGCTGTGCTGGACTGCCAAGCTGAGGCAGCAGTGCAGGCGCCATCTCTTTTGAGTGCAGTTTGCACTGATTCTGTGGCACTCTCTTAACACTATTTTTTGGTTTGGTTGGGATGGGTTAATGGCAATGCTTTCTGTCTTTAATACTCGGGTTGGTGTTTGAGCTGAAGTTGCTCATCATTTTGGAGCTAATCCTGGATTTCTAATACCATGTTTTGTACTATGACAGCAGGCAATTCAGAACAGCTTGTATAGCTTCTGCCTATTAACTTTCAAATTTTCCCATCTTTTCTCATGTCATATCTCTCTATCCTTACCTGTGACTTGATTGATTACAATGTCCCCTGAGCCCCATCCTTGTTTAGTAACTCTGAGACACCTTCAGTCTGTTTGACTGCATTCTGTATCAGTCTGCCTGTGTCAGTAACTGTTTTGTCCCCCTCCAAGCCAAATCACTTCCACAAACTCACCTTTGTAACAGACTACCCAGCACTAAATGCAGTGTTGCATGTGTTGGGATAGCTACAACATTATTCTATTCCATTCTTCATGTAGCTTTTATATTTCTTCTTCATGTACTTGCTACTGCAGCTGATCACAGATTCTGTCTGAGCTATCCACGCTTGCTATGCTAATGTTTTATCCTGAAATAAAATCACTCCTCATGACTGAGACTAGGGAATGCAGCTTTTCTTAGCACACTCCCCTGGGATCAGGAATTTCTCTGTCAATGGACACATTTATCAATGAGAGATGAAAAGCAGCTTGTGGAATGAGTTTTAAACATGTATCACATCTTTCATTGCTGCTGCTTATGTACTACTCACAAGGCCTTTTTAGAGTGTTTTCAGCCCATACCTCATGGATCCTCTGTGCTTAATAGGATTTTTTTTTTCTGAACAGCAATCAGGGCAAGACATTTATTTAAGCTGCCTACACTTCTTTGTGAGCACCTCCAGAGTATGGATTTTTTTGTTGAGTTTCCTGCTTGCTTTCAATGCGAGCACGTCTTAGCTTTTATCAAAGCTAACGTGTGAAGCTGTAACGTAATCTGTCTCACTGGGACATTTCACTGGGGGAGCATGGCTTCTTCTGTGGATCTCTTTGTCACAACACGACTCCATGTTACAACCCTAAATTTTAAATGTCTAGAAGGGGAAGGCAAGTCTGCCTTTGGCCCCTTGCTGTTTTCTGGGGACTTGCAGTTCCATTGATGCCTGGGGTCTTCCAGATGTGCATATAGCTCTCTTTTCCTTTGGGGGAGTGGGGAGGAGGTGGCAACACCCAAACCCACACATCTCTAGATCATTTCAGTTCAGCAACATGTGGGAATCTTTCTTCTTATCTCCCCTTCACCACCACCATCCTTTTTTTTCTTTTTTCCTCCTGCCTACATCAAAGTGTACTGCTATCCTGCTGGACTACATCTTCCTGTGATAGACTTAGTTCATTATAGTAAGAATACATATAATTAGACTCTTTTCTAGCAAAGCTGTGCACATGCAGGGTGTGATGAAAACAAAGCTAGGAGTTATTTAGTATAGGTTAGTGCAGGAGTGGTGGCCTATATATAACAAGTGAGGAGAGGCTGAGGGAGCTGGGGTTGTTTAGCCTGGAGAAGAGAAGGCTCAGGGGGGACCTCATTGCTGTCTACAACTACCTGAAGGGAGGCTGTAGACAGGTGGGGGTTGGTCTCTTCTCCCAGACAACCAGCAACAGAACAAGGGGACACAGCCTCAAGTTGTGCCGGGGGAGGTCTAGGCTGGATGTTAGGAGGACGTTCTTGCCAGAGAGAGTGATTGGCATTGGAATGGGCTGCCCAGGGAGGTGGTGGAGTCACCGTGCCTGGAGGTGTTCAAGAAAGCCTGGATGAGGCATTTAGTGCCATGGTCTAGATGACTGGCTAGGGCTGGGTGCTAGGTTGGACTGGATGATCTTGGAGGTCTCTTCCAACCTGCTTGAGTCTATGATTCTAAGTGTTCGCTGAGTTATCTGAAGACAGTAAGTGTACAGTTAGTGTTTATTTAGCAAAAAGTGCCCTATATAACATTCCCTTTGGAAGTGAATTCCTTACTAGGTAAAGTCAACGCTGCCTATTAGGCAAAACACATTTTCCTTGCTTTAAGCCCTCTTGTATTTGCCAAAATGTGATTAGGAATGAGTAGAAAAGGAGAGAGGAAGAATGTGCTTTTAAAAAAACAGAGTGAAAATGAGACTGGCAAAGGAAAAAGCAGGAAGGACTGGCAAAGGAAATTGTGGAGGAGAAGATAGAGGAGGACAAATCACAGAATCACAGAACGTTGGAGGTTAGAAGAGACCTCCAGAGGTCATCAAGTCCAACCCCCCTGCCAAAACTGGGATCAAATACCAAGAGAGTACTGACTCAGTGTGTGTGAAGTAGTTTCTTCAGTTTTAGCAGCACCCAGCTTGTATAAGCTGTAATTTTAACTGAAACTACTAAAAACTACCAAATTAGATGTTATCCTGTCAATTAGGCTGCCATTATGAACTTTTTACAAGCCCTCCAAAAATTGTTGTCCATTTAAAGTGGCTGATACATCCTGAAGAGAGGAGTAGCTACCTATGTCAGCTCATGGAGCAGCACCTCCTCCTTAAGGAGAAGTCTCCTGCCCACTCTGAGCTTTCTGACTGAGTCATCCTGCAGGAGGAAAATCATACTTCAAAGTACAAAATAATGTACGAACTCATTAATTTTTTAACTTGCTGGAGAATCACAGAGTCACACAGAAGTTTCTCTAGAATTAAATTCCATCCAGTTTCTTTGCATCTCCCAACCTGAGTCCTTCACTTCTCTATCTAGAACCATGAATTTCCTGCATCTAATCTGAGTTTGAACAGTACTGACATCACTTTGCCTCTATGTCATGTAGGCACTGTGGTCTCAGCTTGATGGTGTGAAGACACTGTGGTGAAAGAGGTATCATTAAAGAGCATTTTAATAAGGAGTTCTGATAGCTCAGAGAGTTCAGATAGTTTTAAAGGGGTCTGATAGTTCAATTTTAAGATTTGGTGACCTCGTTTGTGCTTTTAAAATTATCCAAATTATCCAGTGCCAGAACTGGTACTCTGGCTGTAAGACCAATGGAACAGTCTGACTATGCCTGCAGAGCCGAACTCTCACAGCTTCCAGATAGATGGCTGTGTTCAAACTGCTGTGCAACAGTGTGGACTATCTCAAGCCACTGGGGATCATCTGGAAGGGTTCAAGTACAAACCCTACCAGAAATCCTTCTTACTGTAAAAAGCATTAAAATATCCTACCCAGTTATTGCTTACAGTGCCCCAGTACTGCTTACAGAGATGGAGGCACACATGGTTCAGGGTTGCAGGTAGGGGGTCTGGGCTTCCATTTCAGCTCTGCTAGAGGCTTTTTGTGTGACCTGGGTTGGTAACTTAGGGTGAGATTCATTCCATTTAATGTTGACTAATGGTGAGGCTAATTAAACTAGTCATGTGTACTCCCTCTCTGATCAGAGAAGGAAGAGAAAGCAAATTCAGAAGGTGAATCATCATGTTTTAAGACTGGTGTCAGAGACAGATGAATTGCCCTCTGGAAGTAGCTATTTCTTTCCATTAACTGCCGAGGAAGTCTACATTAGAAGAGTTTAGACTGGGTGCTTGATTTATGAATGGTTAAACTTCAGTAAAATTAGTGCTGACCTTTAATTTCTGTGCATGCCTGTTTCTCCATATGTTGAATGATAGAAACAGCACCTTCTGCACCCTGAATTCAAAGATGACATGGGACAGAGAGCATCCTATAACTAGTTTGGAAAGAAATTAGCTTAGGAACAAAAATACAATGATACTCTAGAAACATCTCAATGACAGTAGGAGCAGGACCACATGGGGCATTCTATTGCTTTTGCTGTTTTTTCCCTTTCAGATTTTGACAACCAAGCACCCATAAATGAGTGTTCCAATTGCAGTCTCGTGGCGTGAAGGCAGTTAGCTTGTTTTGGGGAAGAGAAGTAGGAGCACTGATGAAGGCTGACCATGCAAGGGAGTGGTCAGCAGCTTTGAAGTTTTTCCTTTTGTGACACTGCTTCTCAAATGACAGTGACTATCTACTCTTCTGAAAACTTCCTAGGGGAGTGGAAGCTAATGAGTAGCTTTGACAGAGTTAAAGAAAAAAAAAAGGAGAGAGGTAAAGCTTACATTTTCGTATCAGACATCCACAACATATAAACCAGGCATGCAATAATTGTCCCACTTGATAATTTGTACTTTTACATGAGACTTGCTTTTGGAAAATGAAGTTTACCTCTTTACCTAGTGCAGTTAAAACAGAAGGAAAAAGACCTTGTGTGGGTGTCCTCATGGGTGCTTATTTTTGACCCAAATGACAACATTACATATCCACATGTGCACAGTTCTGCTTGATAAGGCTTTCAGCAGCGTGAGCATGTCCAAAGCACAAATTCCCTCACCAATGTCACTGTGGTTTTGGGAGTAGTTCAGATACCACCACTAAATCTAGTAACAGGTCCTTGGAGTCCATTTTGGGGATTTTTTGGGGGTATGTCAAATTACTACATCTTGTTATTAACACTTTTATTTTATGATTTGCTGTTTCCAGGGCACAGACAGAAGCTTGATGACTCTAAACCTAGTTTGTTCTCTGAACGCCTCAGTGATTTAGGGCGCATTCCTCATCCCAGTATGAGAGTAGGGGTCCCGACTCAGAGCCCACGGCCCTCTCTGAACTCTGCACCAAGTCCTTTTAATCCACAAGGACAGAGTCAGATTACAGGTAAGAGACAGAACCATAGGTTTGTCTTGCAAAGGCAACAGTAGTAATTGCTTACCGATATTTGTGTCTCAACTGCAGTAAAAGAGGCTGTTACAGAGCGAGAGACATGTTCCAAGGAAAGCTAGGTGGGAAGTGGATATTTCTGTAGCATTTGAAGCTGAAAATGTCTTTATTTTTTAAAGTATCCTTTTGCCATAAGTGAAAAACAACCCAAAATAGTCAAGAGAAGTAAACTGAGTAGGAATCTGGTCGAATTCTAACTGCCACATTGCTCTGCCTTCTTCTCCCTGTGTGCAGTATTACTATGTAACAGAATGAACTTTTTTATCCAGCCTCTTTATTTTGCACTTGTGTTGGAGGAAGTGGTCAGCATTTAATGGTCTTTCTTCAGAATAATTATATAGTCTTCTCACATGGCAGATTCCTTCCAGCACCAGTGCTGACCACTGTTAGAGTAAATGAACTGAGTTATGAAGAAATCTCCAAAGGTTGTTCGTGAGGCTTGTATGCAACATTTATGATTGCATGCTGAGAGACAGATTTCATTGTGCTGAGAGAAATCATAAAGTAGCATGTGTCCCAGATTATAAGACTGAAATAAGATGTTTAACTGTGGCTGTGCCAGAAGCTTGCCACGAGACTGAAGAGTACAAATTAAGCCAATTCTGACATTTTTCTAAATTAAAAGCTGGCTAATAATTTTTTTTTTTAGATATTTAAAACAACCTCCACCTAATTTTTGATATTACTACACTCAGAATTTATGCAGACATATTTGTGTCTCTCCACTGCCCAGGGAGGTGGTGGAGTCACCGTCCCTGGGGGTGTTCAGGAAAAGACTGGATGAGGCACTTAGTGCCGTGGTCTAGTTGACTGGCTAGGGCTGGGTGCTAGGTTGAACTGGATGATCTTGGAGGTCTCTTCCAACCTGATTGATTCTATTCTATTCTAAGAGATGTTGCCCTAACTGGTTCACTTGCTAGAATTGTTGGGGAACTTCACCTAGATGCAAGTCTGTTAACAAAGCCCTTGTCTCAATTTACTAAGCTGGTTCCAAACTCAGTTTTGCTGCTACAATTGCATCTACACAAGGAGCTAATGTTGTATGTCAGTATTCCCTTACTCACAGAGCACTCCTAGTAGAGACATAGTCTTTGAGTCAACCTAGGAAGATCTCTGGTTTCACGTTTCAAGTGGTTTTGACATGATACCAGCTGAAACTTAGTGGTTTTAACAGAGTGTTGTGGCTTTTTTCTTCTTTCTTTTTCTTCTCTGTTAAGTTCAACTGCTTTATTAATTTGCAATAAGAAAGAGAAATAGGTGGGTTAGTTTGAACCCAAAGCAGAGAACTGAAATAAAAAAAAAATAAATCATTCCCACTGTGACAAAGTTCTCTCAGATGTAGAAGTCTAGATTTAACTCATGTGAGATATTTATAATGTATTAAAAAATATTGATAGTGCCCATTACATGGTACCTGCTTGCCCACCAGATTCCCAGAACAGGTTTTGTGTGTGGACACATGAAGTCAGGGCTCCTGTGCATAGCATTTTCTGGGTAAGAACTGCCTAATATGTTTCCTGGCCAAACATATTTTCTAACCTACTGTTTCATATCTGGTGGTGTTTGGGAACATAGTTCCTAAGAAAGCAAGGAGAAAATCTGAGGCTATAATCAGCTTTTTCCCTTCTTCCTTGTGCCTCCATAGTTTACCTATTGTGCAACACTATATCTAGGAGAGAAGGAGGGTGAAATTCTTCTCGACCCCATCTGGTGATCAGCTTATGCCCTGAAGCACAAGAACTGAGATCCCCTTGTAATTTTCTTCCCTAGCTAAGTGTAACCTCATATGCTGCTTTCATTCACATGAATGCCTCCTGTAGAAAATGTTGTTCTGGGTTTGATTAATAGAGTATTTCTCTGCCTCATTATGAATAAACAGCAGCATTTACAGATCTGGGAGGTGAAAACTTCAGATGAGCTTTAAATAAGCCTGGCTAGAAACAAAGCTGTGTGGCATTTGCTGTCTTTTCTGCAAATGTAAGAGTCATCAGTTCAAAGTACCAGCTGGGACTTCACTGGCAGAGGGGAGATGTGGTGATGGTAGAGCTGAACCAAGGCAGGCAGGCAGGCTGACTTTCCCATCTACTGCAGATTATGTGCTTTTCTTGCTGGACATACGGTTGTGGCATACTTTAGAGTATCAAATTGCTCTCATTTCCCTGAAAACAGTAAGGACTTGACTCCTTATTAAAGTTTATAGTGCATAAGTGGTCTGATTATAGTGTTTGCCATTTTGCTCCCCACCCTTGTCTCCTCAATTTAGAAAAGTCAAACATCCAGCCCTCCGAGGCTACTCCTTAGCTTTCTGGGAGCCCTCCCATATAACAAGGTGAATAGCATGAGTGTGTTACATTGGTGCCAGCACTATGAATTGTGTTGGCTTTTCCAACAAGGCTTCTTGGTACTCTTGTAATCTGTAAAACTCTGTTTGCTTTGACGTCCCACTGTCAAAGTGCTGGGATGTTTTTTTTTTGCAGACAATCTCTCTTGAGTTCTTCCAGGGTGAATGGATTCTTGCTGCCACACAAAGCTGATGCTGAATTGAGGCACCTCTTTTGATCAGTGTTAGGTAACCATGGGAAATTGCCAAATTTCCACCTGTTTGGTATAGTAGTAGGGAATAAGCTATTTGGGCTGTCCATCTCCACCAGTTTTCTTGTTGTAGTGTGATACTCAGTGTGAATTAGCCACTGGCTTCTTAACAGAGTCACTGGCCTGGTATGGCTTGAGTATGTATTAAAAGGAAAATGGACCCTTGTCTGAAATACAAGGGTGTTTCTTATTACTTTTGTTAGCATTAACCAAGCATTCCTTTAGAAATACCTTTGTTTCTTAATATTTTTACCTTGTCATATAGGGAACATAATTAATTCCTAATAACTTCAACAGTAAATACTGGTTTCCTGTGACAAAATCCATATTGTTGCTAGTAAGCACATAAACTGTTACTGTTGTGTTCCATTTGAGGTCTTGCATAGCTACTGCATGATTAAACAGAAATAATATTTAAAGCCTGGCTCGCCCACACCTGAGCCTGAAAGAACTCAGCACTTTGGGCTGCACTCTTACGTTTCTTTTCTCTGTCTAGGTTGTGTTTATTTTCCTCAAGTATCAGAGTAGAAGTTCTACAAATCACACAGTCCCAAACCTACCCCAGTACCAGGCTGTGGCCCTACAAGGCACAGAGTTGCCCTTATTCAACGTGGCAGTTTAAGTAGGATTCTACCAAAGCAACATTGAAGGGTCGTTAAAAAACAAATCGTCCAATAAGCAGATGCCTTTGCTGAGGCAATGCAGATTCAATTTGAACCACACTGGCTGCCCATAAATCAGGAATTCTGTCTGTTAACATTTGGATGCTGGTATAGTCCCTGCGATGGGTTTTTTCCCCTTCCCCACACGGCACTCGCACCACTCACGTATCCTGTTACATTCCCCTTGAGACACTGAGCTGTGGCATCCGTGCTTCACTGCGAAGCATGGAAAACTCTTGCTTCTCCACAGTGCAACTGGTGACCATTGGCTTCTTTTGTCCTAGAAAAGCCCTGGGTGGAGAAGAGAAGGCTGCAGGGGAACCTTACGGTGGCCTTTCAGTACTTAAAGGGGGATTATAATAAAGGTTTTCTAGCCACTGCTGCTGCAACTGGACAAGGGATAATGGCTTTAAAGTAAAGGAGGGTAGAGTAGGTATGAGGAAGATTTTTTTACAATGCCAGTGATAAAACACCAAAACAGGTTGCCCAAAGAGGTGGTAGATGCTCTGAGATCTAGAGAGTTCTTGCTTCCAGTTCAGGTAAGTACTTCAGCTCATCATGAGTGAGCAGAAAAAGGCAGCTAAACATAGAGGAGCTCAGCCTAAGTAAGGAGGCCAAACCAGCACCCATGGGTGAAGTTAGAGTGATCACCAAGCATGCTCCTACCTAACCGGGGGGCCACCAGGCCCCCCGGCCTTTATCATCCCCTTCCCATTCACCCGGTGTGCACCATGGGGACTCACCAGTGATGACAGGAGGAGGATCCCTCTGCCCAGTTGGGCACAGCTTAGGGCTTCTGCCTTTCCTGGGGCCCATTAAAAAGGGGAGTGGGCAGGGAGGGCAAAGTAGCCGCACCTGGGGTGGGAGGAGACTCCAACAGAACCCAGGTGCTCTGCATTTGGGGGAAAAAAAGTGGAAAAAAATGCAGTGTGGGGTGGAAAAGGGAGAGATATGGTGGAAAAGGGGACGTAGTGCTGAAAGGAGGGAGATGGAGAGGAAAAGGATAGAAATGAAAAGGGGAAAAGGAAGAAGATGGAGAGGAAGGGAGGAAGATGAGTGGAAAGAGGAGATAGAGAGGAAAGGAGGGATATGGGGGGGAACTGGAACGAAACAAAAAACTGCACTAAAAAAAAATAAAGCTGGTCCTGCTCTGGCAGAGGGGCTAGACTAGATGATCTTTTGAGGTCCCTTCCAGCCCCTAACATTCTGTGATTCTGTGATTCTGTGCGTGAATGTGGTCAGCAACTGGGCTGTGTGGACTGCAAAGTGGTACTTAAATGAGGTTTCGTGCTCCGTCACCACTGCGGCACCATCTGATCTGTAGGCAACCTGTGACTTTCATCACTAACAGTGCTCAAAAGCAGATTGCATGACATTTCTGTTTTTCTCTTCCTTTTCCTCTTCCCCCCTGACATGCACTTCAGGGACATTATGCTTGTTTCTTGTAAGTTTTAGGGTTATAGGAGGTAGATTTAATGGCTTCAGAGCTGGCTTAACTGGAAGTTAGGGAGGTAACCCTTCTTCACTAGCAGGTGAGGACTGGTTTCATGGACAGTGTAAACTTTGGTTTGCTGGGAAGAACCTTGGGCAGAAAGCACCTTTGCCTCTCAGACGGAGGATGTGGAAGGTACCAGCTGGGCCCTCATTAATTCTCCTATTAGGACTTGCAAGCAGTGGACTGGATGCTGCCTTTTTGCAGAGTCAGGGCCCGAGCAGAAAGCTGTGTTGTCTTGGGCTGTGGATAGGAAGCTGTGCAGCATCTGCCTCAGAGACCAGTGCCTGTTTTCTGAGTCCAGGTTTGAAGCAGAACCTGTAACTGTTACTAGAGCGGCACTATGCAACTGCCCTGCTGAAGGCTGGCTGTGTTTCACCTGGAACCTGCATCACTCTGAAACATACACCACTTTGTAGCTGGTGCTTGCCAGTCTGAGATGACAATACAAAGTACAGGATTGCCTAGAACAGATAATTTAGAAATAGCCCAATAATAACAACTACAAGACTCAGAAGATGAGGTGGCAGAGTTGAGATTTCTGCTGCCATGTATACAAGGGTGGCTGCAGTCTGCTGTATTTTATGCAAATAGATTGAATCCTTCAGGCAACTGGAGAGTTGCCACTGAGAGCCTCCATTTGGTAAAGCTCGTGTCTCTCCTATTGAAGTGTTCTTTCAACTTTATTTTCCCTCTCCTTTACAATTTAGTTGCCCTATTGGCATAACTTGTTCAGTTTATTTTTTTTTTCCTTTGGAAATGTGACTCTTCTGGGGAGTGGGAGGAGAAACAGTTCTAGAGGTTCTTCAGGCCAAAATCTGGTCTCAATTATGCTTCTTTACATTGGGGTGTAACACCACTGGATTTGACTTTATTGATTGAACTGGGCATTTCAGATCAAGCCCTGGGCTTTTAAAGATGTCTAAGAAATAGTAGGAGAAGAGAAGGAGGTTGAATTTTTGTTGTTGTTTGGCTGAGGGGGATGGTGTTGCAACAATAGTTGGGTTACTCATGCAGAAAGTCATGTTGGCTTTGTTAAGATCAGAAGTGAGGGTATTTGCTTTAAGTGTTTACCAAAGATATCTCCAGACAGCTTGGTTTTAAATATGGGCAGCAGCAGAAACAGATCATCAACAGCCAGTGCTGGAGCTGATGGATGGATTTAAATGGAGGTGGTTTTGCAAAGTGTGTGATGTTGTGGTGTTATAGATTCTATCCTGAGGAGCTGTGACACTGATCATGCTCTGATCATGTTTGGGAAATTGATTTTTTTCTTTTTCTGTAGCAAATCTATGTGCTTCATGGTCCAGTGCCAAAGCACTGGAAAAACTCATTCCTCAGGGCTATTTATGGGGCTTTTTTCTTCTCTACTGACACTTCAGAACATTTCCATTGAAGGAAGAAAAGCCATGTTGCTGGAGAGCCAATGTCATCGGTGGGAGAACAGAGTTGCTAGAGTCTTCCTTCCTTCCTTCCTTCCTTCCTTCTTTCCTTCTTTCTTTCTCTCTTTCTTTCTTGCTCTCTTGCTCTCTTGCTCTCTTGCTCTCTTGCTCTCTTGCTCTCTTGCTCTCTTGCTCTCTTGCTCTCTTGCTCTCTTGCTCTCTTGCTCTCTTGCTCTCTTGCTCTCTTGCTCTCTTGCTCTCTTGCTCTCTTGCTCTCTTGCTCTCTTGCTCTCTTGCTCTCTTGCTCTCTTGCTCTCTTGCTCTCTTGCTCTCTTGCTCTCTTGCTCTCTTGCTCTCTTGCTCTCTTTCTCTCTTTCTTTCTCTCTTTCTTTCTTGCTCTCTTGCTCTCTTGCTCTCTCTCTTGCTCTCTTTCTCCCTTTCTTTCTCCCTTTCTTTCTCCCTTCCTTTCTTCCTTTCTTCCTTTCTTCCTTTCTTCCTTTCTTCCTTTCTTCCTTTCTTCCTTCCTTCCTTTCTTCCTTTCTTCCTTCCTTCCTTTCTTCCTTCCTTCCCTTCTTCCTTCCTTCCTTGCTTTCTTGCTTTCTTGCTTTTCTTTTCCTTTCTCTTGCTTTCTTCCTTTTGTTTCCTTTCTCTTGCTTTCTTCACTTCCTTTTTCTTATTTTTTCTTTTCTTATTTTTATTTTTCCCCTTTTTTCTCTTTTTTCCTTTTCTCCTTTCTATTTCAGTTTTAGACAGTGCATCCAATGTTAGACTAATACTTAAAACCACGTATTGTCCACTAAGCATCAATGTCCATTGTCCCTTGATACAATCAATCACAGACCAGAAGAGTCAGGAACCACACAGATCTCCCACTGGCTATAAATGTGGCAGTAAAACCTAGACACAAACCAGTTTGCAATACTCAATGTTTTCCTGCTTCAGCAAGATTTACCTGGAAGTGCAAACACGGCAGAGCTGTTTGTGCATTTAGACCTCGCCCCGCTGACTTGTTTCAGCCAAGCTGTGCCCAGGCTTTCTTAGCATACACATGGCATGGCCCGTTGTGAATGAATACACTGAAAGCCAGGCTGTTCTTCACACCCACGCAGCGTGACAGAAATGTTTACAAAAGGAGGACTGCTCTTAGTAATCACTCCAAAATGTTAAAGTGCAAATGCCAACTCAGAATGGTCTTCTGCCTCCTTTGCTACTGTCAAATGCTCTGCTAGTCTTTCCCTATTGGAATGTGGAGTCTTTATCTCAAGTTTTCTGGTTTTTTATATTTGTGTTTTCCCTTATTTTGGAGGGATTCCTTTAAGAAGGAATTCACACTTACTCTACCTCAGGGCTTTAAGGTTTCTCCTCTTTTCTGGGTAAACCTTGGCCACTATCAGTCAGCAGAGGCTGGTTTTAGAGCATTTACTCTAGAATCTGGGGAAACTTTTATCTTCAATTTATGGTTTCTTAATGGTCCAAAGATAACTCTCTAAGCCAGTGAGCCCCAGGGCGAAATTCCCCATCCTACTTCGACCATGATCTCAACCATATCTTGGTGTGAAGAAATCACAGTCAGCCTCCAGCCTGGAGTATTGTGATCTGATCTGTCCTCAGTCACTGAGCTCTGATGCATCATCTAATGTTTGGTTCAGTTGAGGGGTTTCCTACTTCTTATTTCCTATTCCCTGAGAAGACTTAATCTCAGTTACTTGGAGTTGAGTTGCTTGCACTCTGGTTTCAGAGGGGCTGAAGTTTTCACCTGAGTGAAGCAGAGAAATGTTAGGTTGAAATCTTCCAGCCAAGATAAGCACCTCATTTTGTGAGTGAAGTTCTCAGGTAGTGCCTGTGCCTTAAGGAAATGATCAATTAAACATGCTATATATCATTATTGTCCTTAAATTTAGCTAGGAATTGTGTAAAATGGAGTTACCTAAGTTCAGTGGGAGATCTGTTTCAGGATCAGAAGCAGTTGTGTCACTGCACAGTGTCTTTATTCATAGTCCATTCTCTTTTTCTCTAAACTACTTTGCAGTTTATAATCTCAGATTGTTGGCCTCATGGAGATCTGAAATAAAAATATATGTATCTAAAAAATTAATGTGATATTTCAGCTCTGAGGTTGGAACAAGTAATAGAAGCTGTGTGCAAGTTTAAGCTAGATGTTGTAGGAGTATATGGTAATGGGTTTGGGTTAACTGGTGGTCTGTGCAACTCCATATGATGGTCCATCTAGCCTCATATTCTGCCTCTGACAGAGCAGTATGAGACAGTACTTTGAAAGACCACTTTTAGCCATTCATCCCACATTAATAGCTGCTGGATTAAGGATGTTAGGTGCAAAATCAAGTCTAACATGGGTGTTCAAAGTATTGAGGGTGCTAGATTCTCAAGGTCTTCTCATGCTATAAGTAGTGCACTAGCAGAAGTGGCATGAGCCACCAGAAGGCAGCTCCTTTCCTGGCCTTATCACCATCTTGGATCAAATCCCTGTAAAAACATCCTCTGCTGTGATTCAGAGGGGTTTTTTTCAGTCTTTACTTGCTATATAACTTCCTTTCAGTATTTGAACTGACCTAAACCCAAAACTTTAAGGGACTCTGTTTTAGATTCGGAAGCAGAGATTGTATAGCTCTTGGAGTTTGAAGGAGCTTGGATTTGAGATTGTGCTCCTGACACATCATTAATTTTAAGATTGTTTTCCCAGCAAACCTAGACTTTCCATTCCCAGTTGAAGATCATTTACCATTGACTGCATGGTGAATTATAGTAGTGGAATGAGGCAGAGAAATGTGTCGATATCAGATGTAACAACGAACAGTCAGTCAGATTTGAACCTGTGCCAATCTGTACAACTCTAGCCTTGAATTTGTTAAAACAAAAAAGTTCATTACATTTAATGATCAGGTGTCCTTCAGATTTCTGAGGCGTTTATGTTAACCATTTATATTACTCAGCTCTAATATAAATGACAAACTCCAGGAAAATCCTCTTAAAATTAAATTGGAAATGTGGGGGGTGGGTTTATATATATATATATATATCTCTATATAGTTATTTTGCTTCAAGGAAATATCTGCTTTCCAGACATCTCTTCAAACAAATCATGTCTGAACAGAGGAAAACAAACAAGGAGTAGCAGAAACTGCAAGGTTTTGTTGTGTGGAAGAGCAGGGAAAGGGCTTTAAAAAAGAAAGAGCTGAATTTCCTGAAGAAGTGCCTTTGCTTATGCCATGTGGCTATCATATTACTGTCTACAAAGCAGAGCTTTAGCACAGTGCTCTGATGCAGAAGGCCCTCTAATAGAATAGACCTGATGTGCTTCACTGAGAATACTGTGGAAAATTTGGAGGGTTGTTCTACAATTTCTGAAGCAGTGCAAAGAATATTCTGCTTATCATGCAGTGCCCAAAGCAAACTTTGAAGTTTGAAGTGCTTTGTTTTTATTGATGGAAAGAAATAACAATTTATGAGGCATTCGGTAGTATCTTTATCACTAGATATTAACTGTGGGCAAATCCAGCCACCAGGAAGTGAAATTAGGTTTCCTTTGCTCTCACTTAGGGCAATCCAGCAGTGCTTTAGCAAAAAGTAAAGCGTATTTATCCTTAGAATCATTTCCTCTATAGTGAGATGTAGAAAGTACATCAAAAGGCATCGTTACCTTCCGATAGCTATCCCAAACCATTTCGTTTCATAGTGTAATTGAGGTGACTCTAGGTAGTTGGGACCGTATCCAAACATGACATTTTTTGATGGATATTGATAAGATTAATGACATTTTCCTTCTTGGTTAGTAATTCTAGAGCTGAAAACAGTACTGTGTAATGTTTAAAAAGGATAACAACTTGACAGGTGAGCTGTCTGGAGTCTCCCCACCTCTGAAGTTCACTTCCTAAGCTCAGGTCTTGGTCTCAGTACTTGCTGTCTGTTTATCTGTCTGAATTCTCAAGAACTAGCGAGTCTTGCTATAATAAACTGTTAGAGAGACACCAGGAATTTGTATCTCACAGCTACTAGATCTTTTAACACCACTCACTGCTCTGTTCACTTCCCCAGAAAAATTGTTATGGAAAGGGAAAAGCAGAGCAAAACTGAAAGCAGCTGAGTTTTAGAGGAGTAGGTTGTGTTTCATGAAGTTTTGTAAGGTCTAGTAATGTTTCGCTCTGGTCTAGTAATGTCAGGACGAGGGGGAGTGGGTTTAAACTGGAGGAGAGGAGATTTAGACTGGATGTTAAGAGGAAGTTCTTTACAGTGAGGGTGGTAAGACACTGGAACAGGTTGCCCAGGGTGGTTGTGGATGCTTCCTCCCTGGAGGCGTTTAAGGCCAGGCTGGATGAGGCCTTGAGCAACCTGCTCTAGTGGGAGGTGTTCCTGCCTATGGCAGGGGGTTGGAGCTGGATGATCCTTGAGGTCCCTTCCAACCTAAACCATTCTATGATTCTATGATTCTCTAAGTTCTCATTCTGGATAGCACTGATCACAGTCTCACAGTATTACCAAGGTTGGAAGAGACCTCACAGATCATCAAGTCCAACCCGCTACCTCAGAGCTCAAGGCTAGACCATGGCACCAAGTGCCACGTCCAATCCTGCCTTGAACAGCTCCAGGGACGGCGACTCCACCACCTCCCTGGGCAGCCCGTGATGTGTATATGCTCAGTAATTCCACCTCTTTCAATTAGTCCGTTGGTGCTTCTATAAGTTGATGATTCTGTAAGTTCTCATTCTGGAAAGCACTGATGTGTATATGCTCAGTAATTCCACCTCTTTCAATTAGTCTGTTGATGCCCTAAAGTTTTTTCTTCCCTTAAAAAAAAAATGTTCTCCTCTTTGTTTGTTTTTTCTTCCTAGATCCTAGACAGGCGCAGTCATCCCCACCATGGTCCTATGACCAGTCTTACCCATCCTACTTGAGCCAGATGACTTCACCGTCCATTCACTCCACAACTCCCCTGTCCTCCACTCGAGGTACAGGACTTCCAGCCATTACTGATGTGCCCAGACGCCTCTCAGGTAAAGACTGTGTTTTGCCTAAAACCAGTTACACAGATAGGAGCAGGACTGGTAGAGACCTCTGTGGCCTCAGACAAACCTTAATAAGAGCAAAGTCAGTCGATGATAACAAGGTTACTGCGTGGTGGGCGGGCTGTCAAAGTCCCTTTTTTTTCCCAAGTGGAAAGGCTGCTGTGTTGCTCTGAGCATTTATCATTTGGATGTCTCTAGGTCACATCAGATTGTTTAAAAATTGTGAATCTGAGTCTGTGAACAAATTCTCTCTTTTTTTTTTTTCCTCCTGTAAGAGAATGTTTACTTGCATGTTTCGAAGTGATACTCTCAATTTTTTGGTGCTTTACTTTTGCAGTGTGTATAGCATTAGGCATCCTGACAGATAGATGCTTTTATTTCTTCAGTAGTTAAGGCTAAGGTTAATTCTTATGTATTTCAATCCAGCAGTTCAAAAAAACCTGTTTCCTTAGTTAATGTGTACTTAAGGTGCCTGTCAGAAACTCGCTGAGTCACTTGAGGGTAAAGATTGGACAACTTGTGCTTTGGAATGATGCAGGAGAGAGGAAATATATTTTAGGAACATAGACAAGACAGTAGTGAGAAACAGGGACTTTCAAAATCAAACAAATGCACATTTACATGCTGTGTAATTCATATCTAATGGTCTCAGTGAAAAAACCATCTGTGTGGAGTAATCTTGATTCCCCCAGGGTAAGATGGAGCCTGTCATGGCACACAGTCACCTTGTATATCTTGCCAAAAATGAGGAACCTTAGGGAAGGGAGGCTCAGTATAAAAACTCCAACCTTGCAAGTGTGGAAATATTAGCAGCATATGCCAAAAAAGCATGTGTAATATAAAGAAAGCTTTTATGATTCATTAATGAAAATGAAAGAATCAGTCTTATTACATCTCTTTTTTGCATGTTTGCAAGATATTATAATACTCTTGGATGCTGCTGCCATACACCTGTTTGACTCGCAGCCAGGTGAATTTCTTGCTGTTGTATTTTGCTCTTCCACCAAGCTCATAGTGCTGGAAATGCAGATCACTCCACTGAGCTGCATCACTGACAAGCTGAACTTCAGCCAACAGATGTGTAGGATTTGATCAATGTAGATTCTTTGATTTCTTTCATCTTGGAGGAGGGAAGGGGTTTTTTTTTCCCTCAAACAGCTGCAAAAGGCTCTGCGGTCCTAGCACGCTATGCCTCCTCAGAGATGCCAAATATCTCTATGTGGGCTGAGGGCTGGAGGAGCAGGTTCCTGCGGGCTCTGTGTGCGATATGCTGACTTGGTTCAAAAAGCTTGACTGGCTTGATGCTGAGGAAATGCTTTGATTGGCCCCAAACAGGTTCTCTTTGAGTCACAGTCTCCTGACGGTCTGTGTTGTTGAATGGGTTATTTTTGCAACTGTGCCCCCAGCAATACCTCCAGGAGAGGCTCGACTGGGACCTCAGCAGCTGTACTGATGCATGCTTGCCCTGCAGCTCTTGCTTGTCTGTGTGTATTCAGACGTGAGTGCCTGGCATGTGGGCACAGGCAGAATGACTAAAAGAGTTGGCTGTGTATGTTGTGTGGCTGTGGACTGAACTTTTCTGCTGTACTCTGCAGACAGTTGCCTTCATGTTTCTTGCCCTTCACCTGTTGGGGTTTGGTGGACGCTCTCGCAGTGCTTTTACCCTTTCCCAGTGTGGGGATCTTGCTTCCAGTTAGATTCAAGATTGAAAAATGGGACTTTGATCTTCTACGAGTAGCAGAGGTTGTCTGCAGTGTTTGCTGACATTGAGAAATACAGGTTGGTGTTCCTGGGTGGAGGACAAGTACTGATGCTGAGGCTGCAAGAGGCACGTTGCAGTTCCAGAAGCAAAACTTGCAGTTCTTTTCAAGAGTTTCAACCTAGCAGTGTCACAGGGAGAGAGAGCCAACCCCTTTTATGTATAAAGTAATGAGAGAAATGCAAGTCTAAAACTGCTCCTTACAGCAATCGGTGTATTGCTTGCACAGGGAGAAACATGACTCTCCACTTACTTACTCAATACATCTTTCAGAGCAGAACAGAGCTTTGATGGGGGAAATAAAGGTCTGCTGAGAAACACTAAAAATGTTAGAAGACTTCAGGCACTTCCAGTGCATGAGGGAGAGATTAGAGTTTTACAAGATCTTGAATAAAATCAAACTTTGCTTTCCATACGGTGGCAGAAATCTGATTATCAAGGCTGTTAAAAATATACAAGGTAATGTTAATGAATGCCATATTTACTGCCTGCTACTTAACGTCATGCAGGAGGAAAAATGGGTAAAGCTTCCCCCTTAGGCCTTGGATGTCACACCTACAGGCACAGAACTTCCTACCTGCCACAAGTTCACATCACCCAGTCCTTCCACGAGCCACCATGGCTCTGATAACTGCTTGAGTTGTGATCACCCAGATGTTGAAAATACACAGTCTAATAAAGTAATGTGTCCTTCTAAAGGCTGGTTACTGGTTGTATTGTCAGTGGCAGCCCTCAGGAGTTATTTAGGGTGGTACAAGCATGACCAGAAAGACATCCATTCCATAGCCAGAACATTGGTGTTCCTCCCTGTCCTGGTATTGTTGTTTCTTGATGAGGAGGACACCTGTGTGTCAATCTCAGATTAGGTTGAGCATCAAGAAGACATTTTGGGCTATAGGACAGGAGGTGACGGGGAACTGCTGTAGCAGTTCACGCAGTTCTCCATCCCATGGGAAAGGGGAAAAGGGCATCAGGCTGCAACCCTGAGGAGTTACTTAGGCAAGCTGGTATAATGTGGCTGAACTGGTCTTGTCAGTGTCTAGACTGATTTCTTGAAATGTTTGCATGCATGCTGCAGGCACGTGCAGATGAGTGCCCGTGGCTGTCAAAATTCAGGTATTCATCTTTTATTCTCTGAATGGGGATCAGTGCTGTATTTACAGCGTCACACAGCTAATTAATCATCTGTCACACGTATTCAGCCAGTATCCAGCAGCAGTAGCTAGAAAGCAAAGCGAAAAAGGGATTATCCCTCATGCAGCTTTTGATCCCTGTGATGGGTAAGCCTCCTCCTCATATCAAGAATAAAGAAAAAAATAAGCTCACAGGCCATGCAATTGACTTACTTTATTGCACAAACTTAGTCTTAAAAGAGCATGATCCTCCCTCGTATTTTATTAAAATAGCTGTCTCCAGATTCCTCCAGAAGATGGTGAAAGTTGGTGGCCTAGCAGATTAATATTCTTAATTAAATAATATCTTAGTGGAAACCATGGGAATATAAGAACATGGTCATTTTAGAGAGAGTTTTGCCTGAAGGGTATAGTCTCATTGTATGATTCATAGTCAGTACACTCAGGGTTTTTGTCCTGTGTATAACCAAAGTGTATGTGGGATGGGGAACATGAGTGTCTATTATGTAATTAATGTATATGATTCATATAAATGCACATCACAGCCATTTTACAGAAAGCTTTGGGACTGATCCAGCAAGTATTCAACCATCCAAGGTTCAGAGCAGGGACTACAGGTTAGGCTGTTCCTACAGTCACAAGACATGTGCACATCTCTGCAGCAGATGATGGGTATAGTTGTCCCCAGAGTAGACACACATATATGAGACAATTGCACTCAGCTACCTTTTGAGTCACTGGGGACAAACTGACATTTGCAGGATTTGACCAGCCTGCAGATGAGTTTTACTGGTCCCTGGCAGAGCCTTGGAAGAGCCTGTTTGTCTCCACAGGCTCTAAAGCAAGTCTAGGTGAGTAGTTCAGGTACAGGCGTGTCTCATCAGATAGTCGGGGTAACTTAAGAGCTTATTTAACTGTCCCATAAACATTTCCCTATGACAGCCTTGCTACACTTCAGTACTCGTTTAATGCTGCCATGGGCTGCCTCACCCTGACCTCTACCTGCTCGGCTACTGCAGCCTCTGAGCTTGAGAATACAGAGAAGGGAGATGAAGAGGCTTCTTCTTCCCTTATAATTTTCCTGGACTTCCTCACCCTTCTGTCTAAATATAGTTTCTTGCTCTTTGCTTCATATTTGAGAGACACTTGTGAGGTCAAGTTTTTAACATGCTGGAGGACCTGCCCTGCAAGTGTAACATAGACATATTTAGTGCTGGCTGTGGAAGAGCCTGTCCTATGCAGGTGTGTTTGACAAATGCCTATATGACATGAATCTGAATAGCAGGACAAATCAGCAAACCTATTTTTCCCAGCCCTGCACTCATAGTCTTTCCAGAGATTTGTCATCTGTGGAGGCTGGACTCATGCCTTCATGCCCAGATTCTCCTGTGCCGTGCACTGGAGTCCCTGAAGTGTTCAGAGTGGATTTTGATGATTTTATATGTACTGTAGCATTGAATAGGGACATACTAAGACAGATGAGGAGCACACTGGGCTCAGACTCTAAACAAAAGAACTTCACAAATCCATCCATGTGAAGTTAAATGGCCAGAAAGTAGTCTCTTTACTGTAGGGCCTGGGCTGTTAAATACCATTACTGTTAAATTGTCAGTGAGGTTGATTTTGCACAGGGTTGGCCAGCATGGTTGCAAACAGGTCCCAGCCGTGGTTTGGAAATCCCAAACCTGTTTCTGTGGGCAGCTTGGAAGCAGCCACCCTGTTGTGGAGGTTAAAAGGATTTAGTATTACAGCTGTGGTCAGACCATCACAGCTGGATTTAGAGCCAGACCCTGGATGTTTGATCATTCAAGAGCAGCTAAACTTGCCCATTAATTTGTCTTGCTCTGTAGATGCCATCACATCATTTTGGATCATCCTGGACCACAATTAGATACTGAATTTAAGATACATTCTTGTCTCAGCTCACTGAGGGATGGCAAGTACAAATGCAACCCTGCTAATGCTAGCCATGTCCAAATCAGTGATAATTGTTGGATTCACAACTGAAAATTCATTCTTGCAAGCCTGCAAGTCTTAAAATAAAAAGCCTATGTATGATGGAAGCAGCTCCAGCTGAACCTCTGGATTTAGTATTTGAATATTAATTGCTCACAGCAATGGGCTGTTTTTTCTTGAGTTCCTGTACTGATTGTCACCTTGGTTTTCTGACTCTAAGTGGATTCTAACTCTCTCAGGAGAGAATTGATCTTTGAAAAATATTAACTTTAAGAAAGGAAAGTTGTTTGTCCTCTAAAGAGCTCAGAAAACTTTACAGCCACTAAGCAAAAACTGTGATCATGTGAGGTAGCTGTTCTTGCAGCCCCTAATTTCTGCTAACTTCATTAAGTAGTAACTAACTCCATTGTGGGTAATACATTTCAGGATAGATCCCTTAATAAGAGAAGGCATTAATGCTGTGTCCAAAATAGAATTCTTTTCCCCTTTACATGCTCTGGGAAAAATAGTTAATCCCGTGGTTATTGCCAGGGACAGGCTTGGTGTTAGCAGCTCCTGAGATGAATGAGCAGTTCATGCTTCAGCAATATTGTCTCAGGCTTTTGGCAAACCCAAGAAGCTACCTCTGTTTGTAGTGTGCTCGCTACACTGTGATGTTTTTCTTGGTGACTATAACAATTTTCACTCTGTCTTTTTTATTTATTTTTTTTTAATGGAAGTTGAAAGGCTCAGGGTCGTCTCTGTCTGAGTTTCTCCTAGCCAGTTTTCAGTGCCTTCTCTGCAAGGTGACACCGAGTTCAGGCAAAGCAAAGAACCTAGAGGATCTGGGGTCTTTGGAAACAAACTGCTCATTTTGCTACCCTCCCTAAACTTTTAACTTGTCTCTTTTATTATTTTTCAGTGGTTCTATTTATTTTGTTTACCACAGGATTTCCATTTTTAGTCTCCTGCTCACTTGGTTCCACCTGGGAATCTAAGCAGCTTGGCACTCATCTGTGGAGTTTCAATTCCAACCTCTCTACTGGGCAGAATCTCTCATGGGAGTAATTGTCCAGAGGATGAGTTGCATGATCCCTACCTTAAGGACAACAGCCAAATGTTTCTAGCATGAGTGGCCTCAAATTAGGCACCTATACCCATATTTAGGTGGTAAAACAAGTGGGCTGATTTTTAGATGTTTTAATATTATAGTGCCTGTCTTTAAGCCGTTTTCACTTACTTAAAACGGCTGTCGAGAGAGGAAATAAACAGGAAAACGAAGGCAGAAGGAAAGAGTTTTATTCCTGATTTAAAAAATACCAGAAAAAAAGAAGCAAGTGGAATGTTTTTAAATGGAATAAACTTGTTGCTGATACAGGCAGGAAATAGCACACTCAAATATATGTGGATGTATAGATATATTTTTATCTGAGCTTCTTTTTTTTTTTTGTTGCAATGTGTTTTATATTTAGGACACATATCAAGATTTGCATCTGTTTCCAGAACTTGCTGCTAACAGTTAGTAATGATGCCAAAACATACTTTAGTTCCAGCTTGAGACCAAATGATATTCAAGGCTTTTTTTTTTTTTTTTTTTCTATTACTAATTTAGGGTCTGATATTAATTAAGGAAATTTTCCATAAGTGCCAGACCATTTCTGAAGAACTCATTAAAATTATATTAACTTAAACCGGAATCACAGTCTGAGCATGTTTTGTAATGATTATTCTTACTGACTCTGCTGGGTTTTGTAAACAGAATGCTAATTGGTAATGGGGCAATGAGGCACTCGAATCCAGACTTTCAAAGAGCCAGATCCTGAGCCACTACCTAGGTGTGTGCTCCCAATAAAGTCAATAAGCTACTCCCAGGCAGGCTACGGGACCAAACTTTGGTTTATCCTTGTGCAAAAGTGAATTGTAACTTCTCTGTTCTCGTGGTGGAATCACCATTGGTTTTCTGTCTAAGATGGAGTCAGTGGTGGTGGCTGATGCAGGACCACATGTCCTAATGCAGAGGGGGTGCCTTAACTCCATACATGAAGCTTTCTGGTACTTACAGGGTAATCAAGATCACTTAGTTTGCTCTTAACTCTCATTGGCCTTGAGTCCTTGTTGCACTGTATTTGGTTTGATAAATTGCACAAGTGGCATTTATGAAATGGCTTCATGAAACACAGGACTGTATGGTTCTTCTCAGACTGACTACTTGGTACAAGATAGGCAGAAAATTATGTTAGGCTCACCAGGAATTGTATGGTTTAGAAGGCCTGATTCTGCAAATCTTAACTAAAAAACTACAACTCAACAGGCAAAACCTGCTGCTGGTAGAAATGGCCTTGACTTTCACTGAACCTTCCTCACATTTCTGACCATGTGGGATTCAACCATACCAAGTTTGGTCAGGAAGGGAATGTTAGAGCCTAGCAGAGATTCACAGCACCTTTCTGAAGTGGTTCAATAATGGTTGTTGGCCCCATTTTACAGACGTCCATATCTCCTCCCCTCTTGATGGCTGTTTTGGCAGAAAATGATCCAGTGTCATGCCAGTTTGTCTGTCACGGCATTGACATTGGTGATACTTGGATTATACTGGTGACCAAAAGAAAAGGTAAGAGCCATGCAGATGGTTCTGGCTTTCTGTGGTTGTACAAATGAAAACAAGGTAGGCAGTGAAAGAGAAGAAGATGAACGAGATAAATTGAAGGTTCTCTTTCACGCGGCTCATAAAGGATGTTATTAAGAGAGAAGGTACTATTTTGTATCCATAAAGGGAGGGCACTTGGGGACACTAATCTGGAAATCTCTTAATGTTTGCTTTCTGACCTACTCAAAAAAGAGCAAGGGAAGGGATCAAAGCAAGAGATCCTTCCTGAGCTTGGGACAGGTTCTACATGTCCTCCACAAGAGTGGTGTGTGGGTGATGCAGTTCCCTCGGGGGAACTCGACCCTGCACCCATATGGTACTCAATGGTGCTTCTACATCCAAGAAGTTTTTTGTGGAGGGCAAAGGTTTTTAGCAATGGTGGAGCTTTGTCTAAAGATCTCAGAGAAGAATAAATTGATATAAGGAGCTTTCCACATATGTATAGATTGATAGGTTATTAAGACAGTGAAGCCTGTGTGATCATCTAGTTTAAACCCAACTGTAACTTGTGGGCAAACTTTGACGGGGGGTGGGGAGAGAAAAGAATAAAACTCAGTTGATCTTCATTTAAAAATATCTAGGGAAGCAAAATCCACCACAACCTTTGGTTACAGATGTTAATTAAGCTTGCTTTGGAAATGTGGGTCTTATTACTAGCCTGAATTTGTCTAACTTTAGTTTCCACTCATTTGAACTTGCTGTAACTTTGTCTGCCAGATTGCAGCATTGATTTTTATTTTTGAGATTCAAGAGAGTTCCTGTGGTGGTGACAGATATAAGAAGGAGGTGAGTATGAAATGAGGTGGCTGTGGTGGGTCTCAGGGAGATGGCAGAAGCCACAGGGAACTGGATGTTGTGGGAGACAGAACTGGTTTGACTTGCAAAGAGACTGGAGGGGCACCATGCAAAAATATTTTGGTCATTTAAGTTTGCTGTGGGTTCAGTGTGATCTATCAAATAGTGGAAATTCTCTTCTCTAGTCAGTCAAACTCCTACAGTATTCACTGAAAATAAGTTATTTTTGGTTTGAATTACTAGTGGGACTCTCCTTTTCCAACTCACCTGAGAAAAATGCACTGAGAAAGCTTTTTTTACTGACTATGTGGGCTTCTGCAATTGCTTCAGGATTTTTTTCTGCTTTTATATTTGCCCAATTGTGATGTCCCTCACAGTTTTTTCTAACAAAATTAACTTAACTCAGCACCCACTACCATGTATATGGATACAGGACCCAGACAACAGGATACTCATTTTCATCCTAGTTTTCACATGCTGTTTAACCTTCCACTTTAAGAAATGCAACCACATTTAGTTAGCATTTGCTGTGTCAGAAGCAAGAACAAGTCTGTAGTTCGGAGCTCAGCCTGTGGACCTGCTGAGTAGCAGACAGTCAGCCACATCAGCCTCTTTACTCTTCATGGTAATAATTATTCCATGGACAAATTTGCGAATATAGAATCATAGAATCATAGAATCATAGAATGGTTTAGGTTGGAAGGGACCTCAAGGATCATCCAGCTCCAACCCCCCGCCATAGGCAGGGACACCTCCTACTAGAGCAGGCTTTGAAGGTTTGAAACTGTGTTAAAGCCTTGGGATTACTTGGACCAAGCAATGTTCTCATTGCATGAAAAAGTTTAGTTTTGGTGAAATAGGTATCATGTGCTTAATGCAGGGCATTTTGTGGCACTTTAAATGTTCTTGTGGAGGAGGAAAGGAGTCAGAGTGCTGTGTCTCTGGCCCATGTCACCTCCAAGCTTCCTGGTCTTTTCTCCAAAGGTCTCTTTAACCACCCTTTTGTTCTGTGGTGGTTACGTATGTTTGCTGTACTGTGTTACTTTCTAATATAGACTTGCTGAGTGTAAGCAGCTGGAGAAAGCCTCCTTGAGCTCTTGTGAGAAAGATGAGTAACAATGCAGAGGGAAGTGGAGCACCAGCAGAGAAAAAACAGCCTGGGAGATTTAAACCAAGGATCAATTCTGAAAGCAAAATTTGAGGGATAGAGCATCTTGTGTTGATCTTTCTGCGTCTTAACATGACATTTCTCTGGTGATGAGAAGTGGAAGGTGGTATGCTTGGATTAGGAGCAGCACCCACAAAGCCTCTTTCATTTAGCAGAGATGAAAAGTCTTACACAAGCTCTAGTGATGCCACATACGTAGTTTCCACTCATTATTTTTAACGGTTATTTGGGCTATCACAGTCTGATCCATACATACTGCTGCTTTCTTGTGCCATTTTTTATTAGACAAGCCCTGCCTAGAGCTGGCAGAATATTATGAAATCAGCAACTTGGTTTAGTTTATGTCACTTGTCTGCACAGAGAGTTTTCTTTGAAAATAGGGTTGGAACACAGGTACAGTACCAAATGTATAAGGCACATCATGTTTAGTTGTCAGATGTCTGTAAAAACACAGCTTGTCACATTTAATTCTGTGCTGAAATTGTGTTCTGTGTTGTGTTGAAAGCTGAATGTCAGGCTGAAAATTTGTCACAAAGTGGAGATCAATTCCCTTGCCAGTCTGCTTGACAAGGCTTCCTGTGAGGTTGTGACTTAAGCTAAAGCACCAAAGTTTGGATACTGCAGGCAGTGGGGTTCAGTGATCAAAATACTGGTTGCATTTGTGACTAGCTGCTGGGCCTTTGCTTGAATCATTGCTGACCACACGATAGGCTGAAACTGCTAATATTGGTTGCATTGCAGTAGCATCTGGAAGTCCAATTCAGTTGCTAAAGATTGTGCAATTAAGTAAGAGGAGGGAAAAATAAGAGGTCAGCCCTGTCCTCTTTGAGTTTGCACTCTTAAATACAGTAAAACTGGTTATAGTATGTATAACAGCACAAGATGGAATTGAGGAAACATAAAGAGAACATCATAAAGTGATGGTGATAGCAGTGGCTGAAACTTCACCAGAGCTGGGTGCTCGTGAGCATGAGTCAGAAAGGAGTGTAAAGATGATGTTTGAAATAGGGTACTGAGATGTATCTGTGGCTTTTCACCTCCTCTTAAGCTTCAGGGGCAGCAGGAGAGAAAGCACAAAGCTGTTCATTATTGCTTATAAGAGGTAAACAGTGCTGACCAACATCAGCACTGAAAAAGCTGAGTGCAGTTAAAGATTGGCCCCACCAAGTTAGACCAAAGGTCTGCCTAGGATCCTTTTCCTTCTCAGCATGGCCACCAGTGGTCACTCAGTTCCCCTGGCATGCAAACCAGAATACAGATGTGTTCCCAAGCTAGAGAGATGTCCAAAGCTGGACATTTCTATCTGCATCATTGTATTTAATAGCTGTCAGCCTGTTAATTTTGTGGATCTGCTCAGCCTCATGTGGGTGGGAATAACCCCTGAGCTGCTGCTAGATCAGTTATTTTATTTTCTATAGGTCTGTACTGTCATAGTCATATAGGACTGACAGGCATCTCATGAGATTACCTGATTGCTGCCTCTCTGTGCAGAAATAGGTTTGAACATCTACAGGTCATTCCTGTTAAGTGTAGCCAACTAGTTATGTGTATTGCTGCCATCGAAAGCAAAAATCAAACCACGTCCCATAGAGGGGAAAATCCTAGCCAAAAAAACTTCATTAAGATTGAAATGCATCATTCCAGTGCAGTTAAATGGTTTTTAGAAAATAAACTAAACAAACCCCAAAGAAAATCAAAGCTAATGTTATAAAAGAATATAAGAATCGTTGCTTGATAAATGTTGGAGGTTTAGGAATGCATCTGGCCATCAAGTGAGAGTCTTCACAGCAGCCTGATGAACAGATGTAGAGCTGCATAGGGTTTGTCAGCAGTGCTGGAGGGAAGGTATAGAGGAGAAATCTCTGTGAAAAGAAGCATAAACATTTAGATTGCCTCTAGGGTGCAGATTGCAAAGACTGGGATCTGGGCAAGAGACTGATGACTGAAAATTAGGCTTTCTGCAAAGGTGACAGATTTACCAAATAGGAAGGGAAGCAAGTGCCTCAAAAACAGCAGGAGGGCTGCTGACCCAAAAATCTCTGCAACACAAGCCTGAGATGAAATGGCTCATTGGAAGAGGCATCTTGCAGAAGCTCTTCAGAGGAAGTCCCCAGGAACTGTGATGTGGATGCTGGCATGGCCAGACGAGCCACAAAGGAATGCTGGCAATGGGAAAAAGGCACCTCTCTTTTGCCTTTCTTCCCTCTCCCTCTCTCAAATATCTCCCTCTAAAGGGATTTTTTGTTTGTTTTTATTTTCATTTTGATTCCTGCTAAAAGCCAACTCATGTTGTTTTTTTTTTCATGGGTGAAAGGGAGCACAAGGGAGGATCCAAGTACCACTGGAGCCTAATTAGGAGCCATCATATTAGATTCCAAAATTAGATAGGAAACTGGGTTTAAGGATTGTCCAAACCCAACCAGTTCCTAGTTTGGTCTGGCCCACATAGGTGGGCCAGACTGGTTTGGAGCTGTTTTGAGGACGGGCTGCTTGCCCGTGGAGGAAACCGTTCCAGCCACAGTGGAGCTGAAGCACAGTGCCTGGTCTTCAGCTGAGCCAGCTTCTGCTCTCACTGGCCTGCTCTGCAGATGCAGTGGAAGGACATTTAATTTAAAGCAATTGTAGCTGTTGCTTTCTCAAGTAGACAAAGACAACTGAAGGCAGTAATTCGGGCTAACTTTGTATGCCTCCTTTTTATTTCAGATATCAGGGTTGTGTATGAAAGTTTATTTTAAGCCAGATTCCTTTTACTCTGACTTCCAGAGTATCTGCATTTCTGTGTCTTCACCTGACCCATCTAACTTCCAGAGTATCTGTGTTTCTGTATCTTCACCTGACCCCTCTGACCCAGGTGGCCA
Organism: Tricholaema leucomelas; assembly: GCA_013400475.1. Lineage (NCBI taxonomy): Eukaryota > Metazoa > Chordata > Aves > Piciformes > Lybiidae > Tricholaema lacrymosa > Tricholaema leucomelas. The sequence goes on along the minus strand of WAAF01016181.1, from coordinate 221,439 downwards.
AGACAGCCAATGGCATCCTGGCCTGCATCAGGAATGGTGTGGCCAGCAGGAGCAGGGAGGTCATTCTGCCCCTGTACTCTGCACTGGTTAGCCCACACCTCAAGTACTGTGTTCAGTTCTGGGCCCCCCAGTTTAGAAGGGACATCGAGATGCTTGAGCGTGTCCAGAGAAGGGCGACGAGGCTGGGGAGAGGCCTTGAGCACAGGCCCTATGAGGAGAGGCTGAGGGAGCTGGGGTTGTTTAGCCTGGAGAAGAGGAGGCTCAGGGGTGACCTTATTGCTGTCTACAACTACCTGAGGGGTGGTTGTGGCCAGGGGGAGGTTGCTCTCTTCTCTCAGGTGGCCAGCGCCAGAACGAGAGGACACAGCCTCAGGCTTCGCCAGGGGAAGTTTAGGCTCGAGGTGAGGAGAAAGTTCTTCACTGAGAGAGTCATTGGCTACTGGAATGGGCTGCCCAGGGAGGTGGTGGAGTTGCCGTCCCTGGAGCTGTTCAAGGCAGGATTGGACGTGGCACTTGGTGCCATGGTCTAGCCTTGAGCTCTGTGGTGAAGGGCTGGACTTGATGATCTGTGAGGTCTCTTCCAACCCTGGTGATACTATGATACTATGACTTCCAGAGTATCTGTATTTCTGTGTCTTCACCTGACCCATCTGACTTCCAGAGTATCTGTATTTCTCTATCTTCACCTGACCCATCTGACTTCCAGAGTATCTGTATTTCTCTATCTTCACCTGACCCATCTGACTTCCAGAGTATCTGTAATTTTGCATCTTCACCTGTTGAACAGCTTATAAAAAAATGCATGATAGGTTTTGCCTTTAACTTTTGTAACTTCCCAACATCTTCCAACAAAGGATTTCATAGTATTTTCCAAACTGGGCTACTGACCTGTGTCACTTGGCTAGTGTGAAGCATTAAAAAAATCCATGTTATAGCCAGCAAAATTTACCCAGGCAAATTGAATTACGTGCCCAGAGTCGCAAAACAAATCATCAGCAAGAGCCAGAAAGCAGTACATCACATTTCTCCTTTTAACAGCTTTAGCGGGTAAGTCGGCTTTCTGAACGTCTAAATAACATATGCTGTTGGGGTTTTTTTTGCCAATGTGCCATTACCCTGTACAGTATCTCCACGATGCATTTATTCTTTTACCAGCCTAGTTAGAAGTTGTCCAAGCTGTCTTTTAAAGTAAAGCCAATTCAGAGACGAGTCAGGTTATCCTGACTTAGCTGCAGGCTTACAAGGCATTTCTACAAGGCAAGTCTGTAAGTAAAAGGCATTGAGTCTGAACTTAATCCTCTGCCACAGAATGATAATATCTCACATTTGCCATGAGGTGTGTCCGTTCAAGTGACTCTTACTGTGGTTTATCTGAGATGTGGTAACTTAGATTTTAGGTTGAAACCATCAGTAGTGATGGTGGTATAGCCTAAGCTGCCGTAGAGCAAACAGGCTAAAGCATGTTTATAATGTGAACTATTACGGACCAAAGTCTGTTTCTCTTTCTCATCAGCAATTTCCTGGGAGGATAAAAACCATATTCCGAGTTTACACTATGGAGAAGACGCATTTATTTAGAGGTGTTCAAAGTTGGGCTGTTTTAAGCTTCAGCTCAGCTGATGAATGGAGATGCTGTGTGGACAAGCTTATAATGGATTGAAATTTAGCTTGCAGTAGTTTGCCTTAACCTAGTAAGAAACTTGGGTTAGCTCTAAAGTGAATGGAAAAATATACAGAGGGCTTTACACTGCTTTTATTAAATGAGATTGAAAATCGCTCATTGTTAAGTGGTGCAATGCTGAATATACAAAAGGATACATACTGTGCCTCTAGTCCTGCTGTACATCTGTGTTTAGCTATGTGTCTCCTGATTAATTTGATGGCAGTTTGATATCTGATTGGGCATCTGAGTGCCTAAATGTGTGAATTGAAACCCTTGTAGCTCTTTGCAGTGGTCAGCGTTTTTGACTCTTACACCTAAGAGCAGAAGCTCTGGTGACAACACCCCAGCAGTTGCATGCAAAGATTTACTCCGACTCCCCAAGGCTCCTGGTCACTTGGGGCAGGCTGTATTGCACTGTGCTGAATCCTCTGTGGCATGTCAGAAGCCACATCTTCGCTCCTGTGATGCCTAGGGTTGCAACATCCGAGACCTACTCTCACTCTGCCCCATGAGATTGGGAATAGCAGTTTGGCTTGGTGATTGCCCATACATCTCCCCACACAGGTTCTCCACGCCCTGAGACTCCCAAAATTCCTTTCACCAGTGACTCTTGAGTCACACTGATACAGTTGACAATTTTATCATGACCTGATGTTACTGTTGTTCATGCTACTTGGGTAAATATGTTCTCTCTGCAAGAGAAGAACCTCTGGCCATCACTGAGTGAGTTATTTTCCACTGTTTTCTCTCCAGCAGCGTTATTTCACCTGCTGCTAAAATCTGGAACTGTGGTGATAACATAGGCATTAAGCAGGGTAGAATACGTAATTATCCAGAGTCAGTGGCAATAAGAATAGCCCATCACAGAGACAATGTTGGGTTCTTTCCTAAACAAGGAAGTTTATTGATTGGTATGAAGATGGTTTCTATCTTTAATACTGACAGAATTGCAGGTTGTTTGTGCAGAAAATTGATTCTCTGATTGTATGTTGACTGGATAGGGCTGGGTGCTAGGTTGGACTGGATGATCTTGGAGATCTCTTCCAACCTGGTTGATTCTGTGATTCTATGTTGACTGGATAGGGCTGGGTGCTAGGTTGGACTGGATGATCTTGGAGATCTCTTCCAACCTGGTTGATTCTGTGATTCTATGTTGACTGGATAGGGCTGGGTGCTAGGTTGGACTGGATGATCTTGGAGATCTCTTCCAACCTGGTTGATTCTGTGATTCTATGTTGACTGGATAGGGCTGGGTGCTAGGTTGGACTGGATGATCTTGGAGGTCTCTTCCAACCTGATTGATTCTATGATTCTGTGATCTCCCCTCTTTTTCTGAGTACTCAGATCTCTGTGGGCTAAGCACCCTTATCCTTTTTGGAGCAGCTGCTCTTGTGGGCTCCCATGCAGCTCCCACTCTGTACCTAAGCAGTTGCTTTCAGTTGCTCACCTGCAGGATGAGGTGTGTCTGTTTACCTGCTGGGGGCACAGGACTTCATGCTGGGGAGGATTTAAAAACCACCATCATGGCACTGAACGTGGTTAATGACTGAAGCTGAAAGTGTCCATTGAAGGGAGAAGCTATTTTGGAATGGCAAAATGTGGTTTGAATTGTTTGGAGGAGGGGGTTTCATGTTTTATGGATGTCTGGGGGCTGAGGAGGTGCCTTGTCTTCCTCCGTGTATATTGTTCAAGCAAAAAGTAAATTGGACTATCTAGGTTTGTGAATTTAAGGGGTTTTGGCTAGAAGCATAACAATTTGTAGAGTTTGATTTTTCTCTGGGGGGGGAGGGAAAAAAAAGGCATTTTTGAGAACAAGGCCTGGGTAACCAAAATATGTTTGTTTTTGTTTAAATCGCTCAGCAGAGAAATCGTTTCTTGTCTATTGTTAAGGGAGAGGTTTAAATCAAAGGCAAATTCTACATATTCTAAAATATACAGACAACTCTTTGAAAGCAAAGCCAAGCAAAACTTTCAAAGAGACCTTCTCCTTGATGCAGAAGTTTTCAGTTAGTTTACTGTGCCGAAGCTTGAGTGGAGAGAAACAGCCTGAGAAACAAATCGCAAGTCCCCGGCTTTGGAGTCGAAAGTCGGGGAGAGCATCGTATTAATAGCACGGGAGACCTTTCCAGAGAGCTTCTCGTCTGGGGCTTTTCCAGCAGCAAGAAGGAAAAGCCTTTACTGTAAAGTTGGTGGAGATTTTTGTGTTCGGATTTGACTGTGGAAGGTTTCAGAAAGCTGCAGAGTGAGGGAGTGGAGGGCCTGATCCTGTCACGTTGGGTGGTCCCTCCTACTGCAAATAACCCTATTGAAAACAGAGGGACTATTTGTGGAGTCATTTGTTTGTCAGGAAAAGTAGGGTTTGTAGGATACGGCCCCAATTAGCATTGAAATTCCTGGTTATTTTCTTGCGATAAAAACACTGTCACAGAGGTGCACGTGGCAGCTCTTTCGTTCCCGTTTGAACTCTTGCCACTTGCTCCATGCTTCTTCCCACTTCCTCAGCCATGAAAAAGTTATTCCAGCACTGTGCTAGCTTGGTTGAGCTGGCTGCTTCCTTCTTGTCCAAGACTGACTTGGCCTCCATCCCTTTGCCGTGCCATTTGGCATAAGCACGGCTTGGGCTCTGTGTTCCCTGGCTCCTACTCAATGGTACCTATCAGTGAGGGCACCTGGGGTTGCTCTTTACCTTTGGTTTCTGACCTCTGGCGCGCGTTAGGGAGATGGTATCCATGTATATAGCCTGACATCGCTGCCTAAAATCACCTCCACCCTACATTCTGCCTTGACGTGACCTAGCTACAGTCAACCTCATCCAGAGGATGTCCTTCTCAGGAGATTCAATTACCAAACTGTTTATCACCGAGCTGCAGGTTTTGGAAACACTCTTGAATGCCCAACTGCATTACCGAAGAGTGGGTGTCCTTCCTGACCTGCGTGTGCTGACACCGGCAGCGTGGTGATGGCTGTACCGAACTGCTGTACTCTCAGCGTGCTGATGGATGCCAGAAAGGATTTCCATAGCAGCGCCGTTATTTGGGGGAGGGAGAAGTGCTCTCCTTAGCTGTATTTTCATGTAGCTCCCTGTTTTGGTAGACATAAGTCATTAGTGGTTTTTATTTATTAATTTCCTTTCCCCCCCCCTTAAACTGAAGTAAGGATGGCTGAAAGGGTAGATCAGTCCTTTTTTTCCCCTCACTCTTCCCCCCCCCCTTTTTTTTTTCCTTTGGGCTAATCTGAGGCACACTGCCACATCTGAAGCCACTTGGCTTATTATGGATTTCATGGAAACTGATTCCCTGAAAGTGTTTCCATATGTGTGTTCCCAATATATCCTATCCTTTTCTAAATGGAAGTACAAACTTGCACACGAGCTGGAAATGGCTTCAGGATGTGACAGAGAAGTCATATGACTGGAGTGGCACTGTGTGTGGCCCTCTCTGAAAGACTCGGTGTCCTGTGTGCTGGCTCCCATCCTACACTAGATCCAGTTTCAAAGAATATCTTCCTTCCCAGCTTCTTAAAAACTCTTAATCAAGAACCAGCAAGGAATCCTCTGTCCTCAGGAGGGGATGCATAATAGCTGAATGAGATTCGAAAGGAAGATTTGGATGGGGAGGGAGAAAAGAGACGTTTAAAAAAGGGTGAAATTAAAGAGCAATGCCAAGGGCTTCCTCCCCCTCCCCGCCCCTGCAAAACATAGTTTCTTTGTGTCTGTTTGGGGATCAGATGGTATTTCTGAGCTGCTAGCATGCAGTGGAAAAGTACAATTCATGACAACATTGGAAACAAATATTTATACTGGATAGTTAAGGCACATTTTTCTGGAGAAAAAAAAAAACCAACAGTTCTAAAGTAGACTGCCCCAATGTATGTTATCTTCCCATCCATGGGATTTAGGCAGGATTCCTGTACTGGCCGCCTCTGGACATGCATTGCAGCTCTCAGCCCTGCATTCTCACCTCCATGCTGTATACAGTGCCGCTGAGGTTACTATCCCAGGAAAGCCTCAGATGTTCCTTCAGATGTGTTTCTGCTGGGGCTGGTGAAAAACAGCAGCAGCTGAAGCTCAGATAGGAAAAACTGGGGGAAACTGAACCAAGAGCAATATGTGTCCTTGTGTGTGTTTGTGCCATGCAGCACTGCAGGGCTGCTGGACTTAGTACCAGGAAACTTTATCTGCCTTTTGATTACAAGCATGTAGATGGCCTGAGACTTAAAACATGCAGGGGGAATTTGATGTAATACCAGTTCCTTTCTACCTGAATCACCTGTGGCAGTTCCAGACTGAAGTCACTGGGATGAGATAGGAAAGACTGGAAAGTTCAGATGCTCACCATCACACCAAGTCAACGGGCATCCACAGGTGGCAGGTCAAAACCCACAGGCAGAGAACCTCTTTCTGTAATATGACCATTTGTCCCCCTCCTGTGGTTCTTGTTAGGAAGGTTTAGGAGTCCTGGATGTGTAAAGTTTCACAAGGCAGCATCTATAAATAACAGTGATGACATAGCTTTCACAGCTCCATTTCTTTTCTTAACAGTCCATCCAGGAGGAGTTTGGTTTTGCTTTTTTGCACATGCAGGAGAAATTTCTACCCACTGATGTTCCTAAACTTAAGATGAGCTACTTCTTGATGCAGGCAGCAAGCACCTGTGTTTAGATAGGTAGTGTCACTCAGCAAGACTTAGGTGCCTAAAGAAAATCACCTTCTTGGAAAGCAGTTCATCCAGCAGAAAAACAAATTAAATTCAGGGAGCAGGGCAGGTAATGACGGTGTCAGGGCTGGAGAAGTTCAGAGCCCAGATTTTGTCCTTAAACAATACAACAGCTCTGCTTGGGAAACACTCTCCTTTATTTGCAGGAGTGGTACGTTAATGGCTGCTGCTAATTGCCTTATTTATGGGGTGTTTCTCCCAGCAAAGGGCTAAGGTGCCGTGCCATAAATTCAGTGAAAAGCTCTATCTGCACGTTAATCTATGGTATTTTAGGTGCCAAAATCCAGTGACCTAAATACCAGAAGGCACAAGTATGCAGTTTGCCATGTGAACTGGGGTACCGAGGGACGGTGACACAGGATTCACTAGAATTAGGTTCTCCTCTGTGGTGTGTGAGGCTCAGTAGGGGTTAAAATGTTCCTTCCTCCCTCTGACTTTTGTGAGACTGCTGTGCTTAATAATGTTTCAGTTTAAAAGGTCCCAACTAGGCCTTGAAGTTAACACCTTGTTGAGGTGAAGGAAAGAGGAGTGGGGGCTAGTTTACACCCCTTCTGCTGCTGTTGTTTGCTTGAAGACTTGAGTGCTGTTGTGCGAGGGTTACAGGAAAAAAAGTGAAAAAAAAAGGGATGCAAAATGATTTTTTTCCCCATTACCTTGAGGCTATTTTATTTATTTCTTTCTTTGTTTCTTGCCCTTTGTGTGTGTGTGTTTAAGGTTTTGTTTTCTTTTTTTTACCTTTTTTTTCTGAATTAAAGACAGAGAAAGAGCTTTTGAAAATCTACCATTTCCTATGATAAACGCTTGCAAATACTCAGACAATCGAAATTGATCCGGGGAGGGAAAAGCCACACGTATTATTTCTGCAGTGCTGCATGACCCTCCCGCTGGCGGCATGTAGACACATGTTCTGGCATAGACGTGTGGAAGGAGTGTCCCTGAGCTCCAGCACAAAGCTGAGCACCCAGTTCAGGTTTGCAGGATCAAGACCTAATGTCTACAGCAAGGAGTTGGTTTGGGATCACTGGGAACTGCAGTTTCAGGCTCTGCAGCTGCAGAGGCATCCAAAGGGAAGATGATACAGCAACTTTGGAGAGTTAAAGGTTTGCCTGGAAGAAGGCAGAAGAATGATCATGCTGTGTGTGTGATTCACTAAACACTTATTAACAGAGCCAGGTGACAAGAATTTAACAAAATGAAAAGCAAAATAACATTCTCCTCAAAACAGAAGGATGCTTGGGGAAAAAAAGAAATCCAAATAAGAAATAACCAATCCCCCTATCCAAACACCTTGCAAAGAATCCTTAAGGTTGCAAAACTAAGTGCTCACAAATTGGGAAATCTCAGTACTGATGTTGCCTGTGCAGCTTTAAATCAGCCTCATTCTGCTTATGCATTATATTACAGATTCTAATTACAGGATCACATGATAATTTTCCCACGGGATTCCTGTCTCGTTCAGTTCACGGGATGGACAGTGTTAAACTAATGAGCAGCTCTTCAATATGTTTTCTTGTTCTTTGCATTTCCTCAGGTCTTGTTTATTCCAGAGCATTAAATTCTCCTACAAAGAAGGAATTCTTAATTTCTCGATGGGCTTTGCTCTTAAAATTTCTGTTACAGTATTTGGATACAGTTCATTGCAGTGCAATATTCCCAAGAAAGAAAGAACCCATTTTTTTAGAGTACTAAGACTGAGTTGAAGGTCTCCTGTATTTCTGTGCACCTTCTGCACCTTACCTGCAATACGTTTTTTTTCATAGAATCAGCCAGGTTGGGAGAGACCTCCAAGATCATCCAGGCCAACCTAGCACCCAGCCCTGTCCAATCAACTACACCGTGGCACTAATTGCCTCATCCAGTCTTTTCTTGAACACCTCCAGGGACAGTGACTCCACCACCTCCCTGGGCAGCCCATTCCAATGACAGTCACTCTCTCTGTCAAGAACTTCCTCCCAACATCCAGCCTATACCTCCTCTGGCACAACTTGAGACTGTCCCCTTGTTTTATTGCTGATTGCCTGGGAGAAGAGACCAACCCTTACCTGGCTACAGCCTCTCTTCAGGTAGTTGTAGACAGCAATGAAGTCACCCCTGAGCCTCCTCTTCTCCAGGCTAAACAACCCCAGCTCCCTCAGCCTGTTCTCCTATAATTTCATAATTTCTATAATTTCCTATCTTTAGCCTCATGTTCAGACCTGAGTTCCTACCAGCTTCAGCTGCAGCTGTGAATATTCATTGCATGTGCAAATCAGGAGCCAGCATCTTTGCTGGGGACAGAGAATGAGAGCTGTTAAAATATGATTTGGAGAGATTTCAAGTGAGTCGTATGTGAGCAGTATGACATGTATAAAATCCAGTTTGCTCAGGAAATAACGAGGTCTCACTCACCTTATTCAGTTTAGCCCTTCTGATTTCTTGCAGCAGTAGATTTTAGAGATACATAGACAATGGTCTCCTGCGTTTGTGATCTCTATTACATCTCCAGAGGAAGTCAGTGTGCTGCGTGCAGGAGGGTTTGTGTGAAAGGAATAGCATCCTCCCCTGTGATTGAATGCCGTATCTGGTATCTCCTAACTTTCTCACTCTTCACATGGTAACTTTAATAACGCCCTTTTGATTGTTTCTAGTTGTATTCATAGTTTCTCAGATTTGGAAGAAAGCAAACCCCAAATAATACTGCCTTCCCACATTTTTCTTTGCAATGTCATACAGACATCCACATGGACCAGCATTTAGTTCCTTTTATGCAGGGCCCAGCGAATGGAGCCACTGATGGACCAAGTCTTCATCAGGACTGCCTTGGGGATGGGTGGGGATTGCTCTGCGTTTTAGCAATATTTGCAGAAGAAATGCTGGACTCGAAACTCCTGAATTTCATTCCAGCCTCTAGATAAGTGTCTTTGTAGGGGCACAAACTCTTCTGCCCATTTTTAGGCAGAATGCTTGAGATTTGTTCATATTTGGCTGGATTTTCATGACAACATCTCTCACACAAAAGCCACTCCTGTTCCAAAGTTCAAGTCCCTGCTTCAAAGAGTGGAACTGGTACAGCTTTTCATAGGAAGGCTCCTCAGAGTTTAAGATTAGTAGAACAATGTATTTTTCCCAGCAGAAGAGTTTCAGTTGAAATTTTAAAAACAAATAAATGCATAAATCACAATTTAGCCTGAGACAGACGCCCAGCATGGACAATTTCAGCCAGAACATTTAAAGTCTGGCAAAGCTGTAAGAGGCTGAAAATGGTTTCATTATGTGAAGTGTGTGGCATTCTTCATCAAGGCGATATTATCAGCTGTAAGTAATCCAAGCTGCACATATAATTCATAGAAGTAGATGTTAGAGAAGGAAAAAGCAGTTTCAATAGATCAGTTAGTGCTGTGGCCCAACCTGTATGGAACTATTGAACAAAACCCCATAAAATCTGGTATCTAATTCAGCAGATGTCTTGACATTGAAGTTCCCCAAAACACAGGTGAATCATTTAGCTACTGGTGAATATACTTAACTATATGTAGCTGAATTTCCTGAGACTAACTATTCAGCGACTTTCAAATAAGGCACTACTCTGTTTTCTTGCATCCAGTGATTATGACCTGATGTGCTAGAAATTTCCCTGTCAATAAGCAAAAGGGACCAAACATTTTTTATGGTGACCTTATAGCATAAAATGACAAAGCAAATTGCAATATCTGTGCATTATAAAATTAACCTATAGCCCTTTAAAATAGATGTCAGCTTGCTGTACCAACAAGGAGTTAATCTATCCACCATACATTATGATCTTTAGTAATTGGAAGTGATTGGCCAAAGTGCTGTAAACCTGGCAGAAATTTGTTGCCTTGTTTTCTGCAAACCACAAGTGCAGCTTATTAATTGAGAAATGAACGTTAACCTGCATTAGTTGACATCTGTAAACTGAAAAAGAGAAATGGCCATGGTACACATTCAGCTGTAAACGGTAGAGCTGCAAAGCTGCAACAGGTAAAACTGGGTTTTAAGCACGAATGCAAAACCCTTTTAGTTAGCTGCTGGCAAATGGCCAAGTTTAGGGTTTTTAATGAGGCTTCTGCATCAAAATAAATGAAACCACATGGAATTTTAATTCTTCTTATTCTAAATATGAAACACACTAGAGCAGTATTATTGAACCTAGGATGTTAGCATATATATTAGCATACTAATGTGACCACTTTTCTGTTCTAAACATACAGCTCTCAGAAAACTTGAGTTCTAGGGTACATTAGGGAGGAATCAGCTTGGAGGTTTTAAAAAACAGTTTAACTTGGATTCTTCTGGTTTTCTGAATTGTTTTTTTTGAGGGGGGTGGTTGTGGCTTTTTTTTTTAAGCACAGTGATCTGATCAGGCTGCATAGGAAAAGATTACTTGCTGTGCTCATTGCCTTGTTTCTCTTTCGGATGGAACAAAATAAAGTCTCTTCACAAAACTCTGGTTTCACAATTTTGTGGCAGTGATGCAGGGTGGAGGATCTGCACTTCACCAATTTAATAAAAGCTATCACGAGAGTGGGAGTTCACAGATGCAAATTTTCTTGCTCTGGTCTTTAATCCTGCTTGGGAGAGGAATCATTAAATTATTTACTTGCACCATCATGTTACTGTAATGCTAATCGACATCACTATTTGTGCACAACTAGATATACAAGGATAGGTACCATATCTAGAAGACCTATTTATTTTCCCAGTCCAGCAAAGAGATAAACATAGAAAATGAATATGCATCTAATGCTTGCAAGTTAGAACCTTAACACAAGATCGTGGAGTTAAGAGGTAGCACAGAGAGAGGCAGTGGGGTAGAGTGAAAGTGCACCAGTGAGGTTGCATAGCAGTGAGGATGCCAAGAAGCTGAGTTTTAGAGGTAACTTGTTAAAACATTTCTGGATTAACTTAGGCTTTAAAACAAGCATCACACAAAGCTTTCTGATCTCCAAAAGTACCTTTACAAAATGGAGATAGAGAGGTCTGGGAACAAATTGTGAGCTATGGAAACAGCAGAAGATGTTGGACAAAAGAGGGTTTGGGGAATTGCGTGCAGGAGCTGTGCAGACATGGCCATGGATGAGATAAGAAAGGGTTATGGTTATTTGGCCTTTGGGTAAATAGGACTGTGCTTTACAAGCAACAGTAAAAACAAACAAGTGTAGATTTATTAGAGTATATAAGGAGGTCTGTAGCCCCATATTAGAAATGCCTATGTGTGGTGTGCACGTTTCCAGTCATTTAACACATACATGATCTCTTGGCAGCATTTTAATGTGTAGAACTGTATAGACAGTTTGTTATTGAGGAAAAGAAATCAGAATTGGTTGCAAAGAAACCCAAAATGCCAATGCTTTTCTACACCCTTACACCATCTTTGATTACAAAAGTTGCTTGGCTTCTATCAGGGTGAACCAAGAGCAACTCTGTTCACAGTGGGAGAGTTGCAATAGCCAAAAAACCCCCCAAAACCCCAAACCAAAACCAAACCAAAACAACACCAACAAAAAAGGGGAGTATAAGCAGTAGCAGATTGAAACTCAGTATTTTGAGCAGCTGGGGGAATTATGTTCTAACTTTATATTTCCAGATATGTATCAGGCCTCTTCAGAATATAAAGGATAGTGTTCCAAAATTACAGCTTTGAATCTGGGTGGTATCGCCTCTGGCTATTGTTTGCAGTTGGGAACGAAATTTGCATCAAGCAGTAGTGTTTGCTGTAAAGGTACAAGTTATATTACATTCCATGGGACTGTGGGTTGGAGGGGTTGATGATGGAGACAGACCCATTCACCCCTAGGTCATTGATTCAGTTCCTGATAAAGATAATAGTAATCACATTGTCATCAGAGTTAAAAAATGTCTTTTACTGCCCATTTAAACTCTCTACAAATACATTTTGAGATGGGAGATTATACTCCCCAGGTTTCAGGCTGCATGATTTGGATGCTGACTGGCTCTGATCCAGAACCTCCAGCCTGCACCCAAGCTGTGCCTGAGTTTTGCCCCCCATGCTGCTTTTAGCTATCATAGAAGGTGTAGGTTAAACAAGCTGGCAGAACAGGACAGATTAGTGATCTAAATGACAAAATGTGCCACACAAGGCAGCAGGATCTCTTGAGTCTGTGGCTTATGGTAGCAGTCACTGTTGCAGGTGCTGTCGAGAGCAAACGCAAAAGGGCTGGAGGGGCTCTTCTTCTACACAGTAGTATTGGTAGGTCAAGTTCAAAGTCTGTTGACAAGGAAAAGCGTTGCTGCAGATTACGTTGAGGATACATAGGGCGTTTCAGTGTTTAGCATGTCAGTCTGGCATCTAGAAGGTGTTGTATTTTCCTTCTAGGTAAACCAGATTTAGCAGACTGGCAAAGTGATGGGCAAACCCATCTGTAAAGCTGTAGAAGTGTCCCTGGGAAGTACAGGGGGAGCTAATTTGTTCTAATGATTTTCCCCCATTTATTTATACCTTGCTCTTTTCAGCTATCTCTCTATAAAAGTCTGTGTACCTATTGTACGCTGGCCCCTGCATTTCTCTGTCTCTTGTACTGTACTTCTGCGGGAAGCTCTTTCTCCCTGTCCCTTTTCCCACACCCTTTTTGTTTTCCGCTTTTCTGGCTCTCAATGCGAGCTTTCACCATCTTCTGCTCCTGTCCATCCCACAGTCTCCTAAGCAGATCACCAAGCTACTAACGCTTGCTTTCCAGTTCTGCTCCAAAACATTGGGTGTTTGATGTGGGATTAGGAATTAGGCAAAATGAGTTTACCCATCCCTGTTTTGCGTTAGACTCCAGTTCAGAGCGTTACCATCCAGACGTTCACAGTAGCCATAGACTGTGTGGTCTTTTTTGCAACCAGTCTGCCCAGACTACATACAAAAACAACTTCTTTTTTTTTTTTCCCTTCCCTTGGCAAAAGGAGTGTTTGACTTGTAATTTTCCATCAACTGCACTGAAAAGTAAAATTTGCATCTTTGCTATCAGCACAGCGACCTTGTCCATCGTTTAAATAAAACAAATCATATTTTTCATCTATAGGAAGCAGCTGAGCAGATCTTCACTTAAATAAATTGGTTAAGGCAATAGGCAGGGTTTAGTCACCCCTGGTGTAACTCTCCTGGTGTCAGTGGTGCAACTAACTTTGTGCTGCCAGCTCTTGTAGTTTTATTACAAGTTGGTTGGTAGTTTCTGCTTTTCTCAAGACCCCAGATCCTGATGGCCTGTGCTGAGATGGGAATCTCAGCTCTCATGTGCAACCAGACCTGAGTTTCTCTATATGATATAACAAAAAACCAAAGACACGTAGCCCTCAAAGGTCAGAAACCAGAATATAAATCAACCCCAAATCCACATTTCTCTTTTTGGCTCTTGATTTTTGAGATTTTTTTTTTCCCCGGCCTGACTTGTGACATTTGAATGCTTCAGGTTGGCAGTGCTGCTCCCTACATTGGCATTGTTGGAGTTAGACCAGGGATGAGTTTGGCCCAACGCATGTAGAAGACAGGTTTACGAGTCTTTTCCTTGCAATGTATTAATTGATATGATCTGCTGTTCTCTTGGGGGCCAGAAGAAGTGGGTTTTCTTAGAGAAATAGAATTCTATCATCACTTGGTACAAAAAATGGTATTTACAGAAATCTTTTCCCCCGTCTTCTGTTGTAATTTTTTAGGTGCTTCAGAGCTGGGCCCATTTTCAGATCCCAGGCAGTTCACAAGCATTTCATCCCTCACTGAGAGCCGCTTCTCCAACCCACGAATGCACTATCCAGCCACCTTTACCTATACACCGCCAGTCACCTCAGGCATGTCACTGGGTATGTCCGCAACCACTCACTACCATACCTACCTACCACCACCCTACCCCGGCTCTTCCCAAAACCAAAGTGGACCTTTCCAGACCAGCAGCACTCCATATCTCTACTATGGCACTTCGTCGGGATCATACCAGTTCCCCATGGTGCCAGGAGGGGACCGCTCCCCTTCCAGGATGCTTCCTCCATGCACCACCACGTCCAATGGCAGCACGCTGTTAAACCCTAACTTGCCCAACCAGAGTGATGGTGTGGAGGCGGATGGCAGCCACAGCAGCTCTCCAACCGTCTTGAATTCTAGTGGCAGAATGGATGAGTCTGTTTGGAGGCCATACTGAGATTTCTTCTGTAGCTGGCCTGACCTCTGCGAGCCAAAAAACCCCCAAACCAAACAAACGGTTGACTAACTATGAAGTGCCTGGGTTTTTGTGTTGTTTTGGGTTGTTTTTTTTTTAAAGAGATATTACCAATACATGTAACTGTGTAGATGGGATGATAATGGCCATAAATAACAGGAGTCACCAACGCAGCACAACCCATNCCCCTTTTTTTTTTTCCTGTTGGTTTTCTTTTTGGTCTAGAATGTTGTGCTAACTAGTGAGTTCTTTTGCCAATGAGGAGAGAACGGACTCCCCACCTATCAGGAGAAGCATGGTGATGCAAGGCAAAGGCTGCGTTCCCCTCTATTTTTTTACTACCCCCCTTACCCCCAGCCGTGAACTCCAGATACAGTTGCAATCATACGACGTATGGGACCCTTTTCACACACGTAGTGCAATTCAACTGGCTTGTATTGGTGCACATAAAAAAGAAAGCAAAGATTGAGTTGTTTCCATTTTTGCCGTGATGCATTCGTATGCAAACAGCTGTCCCACACACAAAAAAAGTCTCTCTGAGATTGGAACTTCTCTGTGTTCATTGCTTTTTTTTTTTGGTTTGTTTTTGGGTACTTAACCAGTTTTCAAGTTAGGCTACAAAACCCTGGGATTTCCTTTTTTATTATTATTTTTTTTGCTTTTATATCTGTTCATTCTGCCTTCAATTAGCCCAAAACCAAAAAAAAACCAAAAGAATAAAAAAAGAACAACCAAAACCTTTAGAAGTGAAAAACAAAATGTTACTGCTTATGCAAAATATCAAAATGGCAATATATATTATAAGAGCCCAAATGGTATACTTAGTGTTTGTGTTCAGCTATGTTATTTCCTTTTATTATTATTATTTTTTTCCTTTTAAATTATAAATGTGTAAAATTTGAGGTTGTTTGGTAACATGAATCGTCATATAACTTTAAAAAAAAAATATTTATGATTATTTAATGACATTTGGACCCTTTAAATGTTTCTTAATGTAATGATATATTGACTTCGGTCTCTAAAAGTGGGGTTTTTGTTTGCGGTTTTCTAGTTTTCTTTTTGTTTTTTGTTTTTTCTTTACTTACTACATTTCCACAATGGTGTAAACTTTGTGTCTTTACCCAACTCTGCAAAGCAGTTCCAGTGCAAATCGGTTTACAGTGTGAGTAAAAATGACAAACCCAGCCCAAATGCATCCCTATCAAATGATTCTGGATGTGTTTTTTCATACCAGTGATGCCCAAATGCATCCCTGTCAAATGATTCTGGGTGTGTTTTTTCATACCAGTGATGCCCAAATGCATCCCTATCAAATGATTCTGGGATGTGTTTTTTCATACCAGTGATGCCCAAATGCATCCCTATCAAATTATTCTGGATGTGTTTTTTCATACCAGTGATGCCCAAATGCATCCCTATCAAATGATTCTGGGCTGTGTTTTTTCATACGAGTGATGCCCAAATGCATCTCTATCAAATGATTCTGGGCTGTGTTTTTTCATACGAGTGATGCCCAAATGCATCTCTATCAAATGATTCTGGGATGTGTTTTTTCATACCAGTGATGCCCAAATGCATCCCTATCAAATGATTCTGGGATGTGTTTTTTCATACCAGTGATGAAGGAAATACTGTGCTTTACAATATTTTTATTAGCTGTCTGATTGCCTTTTGACACAGTCTTGCCTTTTAATCAGTTGTCGTGGAGACATTAGAAAAACGGTGGGAAGGATGAGATGTTTTTCCACCCACCTCCTAATTTCTTCTTCTCCCAAGATTTTTACCAGAACTTAAATGGTTGAAAATGCTCATATTTAATGTTTTTCTCTTTGGGCAATGCGATTTGAATTTCGACAGGCTTTGTTTTCTCTTCTGAAGAAGAAGACAAACCGTCTCAAAGCCCATGTTTGACAAACAAGGAATATATCAGAAATGGGGGGGAGAACTGGTGAAACTTCCCCCCTCCCCCCACCTTCCTTTGCAATTTCAGCACATTTGATGGAGGTAAAAAAGGTTCAAAACTTGAGACAGAAACTGCTTGGTAACGCATCACTGCACGTTAGCATTAAATGCTAGAGCCATAAAGATGCTGTGTTGACTTCGAAGCTGATGTGGCTATTGTACTAGAGGGACAAGCCCAAGGGCAGCAATACTTACCTCTGCAAATGCTGAAGAAAAGTCACCTTAAAAGCCACCCTGGGGCTCCCAGGTGTGATACAGGGAAAGCAAATTGCACCCGAAACCCTTAACCATCCCATCTGCCACCAAACTCTCCAGCGGAGAGTGTCGCAATAAGTCAGCGGTGAGCATAGCCATACAGAGCCCGCCAACACCGCCATCACCACTCGGTAACAGCAAAGCTGTTGCTGGAGTTGACATTAGCATGGTACATCCCTCCAACCGACCTGATGATGTGCTCTTAAGAAAGAATAATCAAATCTTGGCCTTCTAAAGGTTGTATACCAAGTATGCTTTAAGTATGACACTTTTTTTTTTTTTCTTCTTCTTCTAATACTTAGAAAAGCTTCAAAGCTTCAAAGATGGAAGCTGTAATTGATTCTATTTATTGTTGGTTTGTGGTAGCTTGAAGCGTACCACTGTCCATTTATTTGTAACTGTAAAATACGTTTGTTAGTCTCAGCAGCACTTAAAAAGCCAGTGTCTGGTTACACATTTCAGTTTGGTTTTTTTGTGTAGTAAGCAAGAGAAAAAGATGTACTGCCAGTGCAAGCTGTTTCCTATTTAATAAAAGGTACTATATTTGTACATTATTTGTTATTGCTGAGAAGGGCTTTTTAAGGTTTACTGTATGCATATTAAGTAATTTTTAGGGTGCTTTTGTGTTGAAATGTTGTTGAGCGTGGCTGCAGGCAGCAACCCAGATCTTTTTTTTTTTCTCTTTTAAGACTTTGTTGTAAAATACAAGCACTTGCTTGGTTCTTTTTTTCCTTTTCTGGATAAATCCAGCACAGACCAGAATTTTATTTTGCTTGGTACTGACAGGATTCTGTTTGTGTCCCCATGGTTTCTCAAATGGACCATTAGAGACAGACTTTGAAAACGTTTTCTTCTCCTGGTCAAGGTGCACATGCCTGATCCGTGCCCTCATCTTCCCTGGTCATGTGGGCAGGCATCTGGCTCAGCCTGCTTGAGGTAGGAAGGAGTGGATATTGTAATTACCTATGGACAGAGGAGCACCAGCTGCTGGACAGTGAGTACACTCCCATGCTCCTGAGCCCTCCCAGTGCCTTTTGGAAATCTCCCTGTACATCAGGCTGATCACAGAGGGAGTTGTACAGGCTAAGGCAGAGATGCTCATCAGAGCTTTCAGAAAATGCTTTCGGGTTTGCTTGGAGATGCTCTTGAATCAGGATTTCAGACCAAAACCAAAAATACCCCAACCAGGGATTCCCAGATTATTTGATGTTTTGTCAGGTGCTTAGCATCAACAGAGAGAAGTTTTGTCAAAGGGACGACATCCTTTCCCTTTGGTGACTGGTAATCTTTGGCACCAGTCAGAGATTTAAAGATTTCCCTTTGGTAACTGGTAATCTTTGGCACCAGTCAGAGATTTAAAGATTTCCCTTTGGTGACTGGTAATCTTTGGCACCAGTCAGAGATTTAAAGATTTCCCTTTGGTAACTGGTAATCTTTGGCACCAGTCAGAGATTTAAAGATTTCCCTTTGGTAACTGGTAATCTTTGGCACCAGTCAGAGATTTAAAGATTTCCCTTTGGTAACTGGTAATCTTTGGCACCAGTCAGAGATTTAAAGATTTCCCTTTGGTGACTGGTAATCTTTGGCACCAGTCAGAGATTTAAAGATTACAAAATTACCTGTTTTTTTTTATTTTCCAGCTCTCTTATACTACCAAAGATTTACTTCCAGCACAACAGGCACTATGTCCCTTTTGCCAAACAGAGGATTAAACTGTCCTCTCCCTCCTCTGAAGGGTAATCAGATCAGGGTCAGCAGGTCGAGATGGATGAGTAAAGCAAATGGTTTAACCCACAGCATCATTCATGTGGTGTTGATCGTTTCTTTTGAAAGACCAGCTGCTGTGTCTTTCATAGCATTGAATGTTTGGGGTTTTTTTTGCCAGAGGTCCCCTTATCGAGTATTTCCCAGTTTCTGCAGGTACCATCTCAAGTGGAGAAAATTTTGCACTTTCACACTTAGCAAAGCAAAGCTCAGCTCTGTGTTGAGCTGCACATGGCCAAGAAGGCATGAGGGGAAAAAAAAAAAAGCAATAATTAAAACCTGGATCAGCCATGAGCTCAAAGAAGCCCCCTTCTCTGAACCCCTGAATCTCTAAAGAAGCCCCCTTCTCTGAACCCCTGAATCTCTACTTTTTTAGGTGTTTGTTTACTTCCATGTTTACAGATAACCCTTTGCCTTTTTGTTTTTTGGTTTGTTTGGGTTTTTTTTCCTAATGCAGTACTTTTAAGTATATCAACCAAACCCATACCTTTACAGTAACTTTTGTTTTAGGTAAGATGAGCAACATTCCTTTTTTTTTTTTTTTTTTTCTGTTTGGGGTTTTTCTTTTTTGCTGAATATGCTTTACCAGTCTTGAATTTCTGCCAGAACAAAATATTTGTGTAGCATTTTGTGTAAATACAGGCTTTTTCTTTTTTTTTTTTTTAATTTTAATTTTTGGTTTTTTTTTTTTTTCCCAAATGCTGTCACCCAAGATTTGCTTTTCATGCACATATTGTACAAACACACTCTGCTTTATGCCACAGACTACGATTGTGGATTGGTTTACTTAAAACTTCAAAGGGACTATTTGTATTGTATGTTGCAACTGTAAATTGAATTGTTTGGCATTTTCTCATGATTGTAATATTAATTTGAAGTTGGAATTTCATTTTCAATAAAATGGCTTTTTTTTTTTTTTTTGTTACATGTCCTTCTATGCTTCTTTTTCTTCCGCTCTCTTGGCTTGGCACCAGGCAGGGTAAAGTACATACGCAGTAGGACATGGTACCAGCCCTTCTGTGGTGACCTCATCAATTTCTGCAGCACTTCATTTTTCAATTACACATAAAAGACAAATTCCCAGACCTATGGGGGGTGAAGGACACCTTCTGAATTTCATCCCAAATGTTGCTTCTTTTCTCGAGTCTGCAAACTTTCAGAATCTGTGTCTTAAAGGAGTACAAACTGCTCCATTCGTTTTATTAGGCTGTTAATTCTGAAACCTAACAACTGCACTCTGAAACCTAACAACTGCCATTAGATGGGATATTAGCTAGGACACTGCGGTGTTATGGTGCCTAGGGCAGAGCTGGGAAGTGTAGGAAAAGTTGGGATAGATTTCCAAACCAGAGAGGGAGGGACTGGGGTTTATGGCACATTTCCAGGAAGGGGTTGCATTATCCCCACCTCTTCCTGGTCAGACCTGAGGAATGCAGTTACAGATAATCTTCTGATTTGCATGGCTTGAGGCAAGAACAGTTTCCAAGCAGCAAAAGATATATGTATGGACAGGGAGGAGACTGGAGGAGGAGGCTATTTTTCCTCCAGCCTGGTGACAGGGGTAGGAGGAGATGCAGCTAATGAAGGTGAGGTTAAGTTCACCCAAGGCTGACTGCAGGAGGGGAAGAAGAGAAGACAGGAATTGTTTGCAAGTTTGTGCCTGGTTTCATAGTAAGTTTTTATCTTTTTTAGCTATCTCTTGAGTTTGAAAAGCAAAATGGTAGCACAGACAGGCAAGAGGTTTTGATCATTTCAAGAAACCTTTACCTCTGAAATGTAAATATCACTAATGCTGATTTCGTGAACACTTCTTGCTTTATCGTGGACCTACACACTTTTTTTTTGCGTGGTGGCTAAGACTGAGATAATGTTTGGGGTTTTTGAAGGATGCTTTCATTCCAGTCCATAATCTGAGATATGATTTCAGGGAACCTTCATCCAAGAGTGAGGAATCAAGCAAACAAATCCATTCTCTGCATTGTAATTGCTATATAAATCATCTGGGGGTTACTTAGGCTAAAATATTAGTGCTAAGACTTTTTGCTGCCCTCTGGTACACCAGTTAACCCATCTCAGCTAGTCAGAGCACAGAGGGGCATTCGTTATGTTCTTGCTTTCGTAGTCATTTAATCCAGATGCTCATAAAGGGAAATAAACATTTTTTCACTATTTTGTATGATCAAGTGGTGGAACAGGGGCCTAGGGAGGTTGTGCCACCTTTGTGCTAGGAGATTTACAGGACCCAAATGGGCACAGTGTGAAGGAACCTGGTCTGACCTTGGAGCAGAGGCTGCTTAAGCCAAAGGTTGGACTGGAGACCTCCCACAACCTCCTCCAGATTATCCCATAGCCCCATGAGTCAGGCCAGGAGCTGTCTGCTACAGACTGTGGTCTAATCTAAGAACTGCACAGATAACAGATACTCTGTCAAAGCCAGTTTGAATAAAGAGGTTTGAAAGGGTGAAATTCTCACATATACATGTTATTGAGGAGTTATGGTGATCCTTCTATCTTTTGTTGGTTCCTGGCACATTTCTCTGGGATAAAGGCTGGAAGAGCCAAATTATCCAAACTGTCACTTGTCCAGAACAGGAATTCCCATTGTACCACATGCTGGGGGTGTTGCTTTAGATCTTTTTATTCATTTACCCTTTTGCAGCTTCCGAAAGGTGAGTTCTCTGGCCTTAGCTGGAAACGAGCTGCTCAGCATGGAGGGCTGCCCAGTGTGGAGATGTGTAGTGGTAGGGAGATAGCAAAGTCCTTGTAGGAGATAGATTTTAAAGAGACTTCCTACAAGGATGGTGAGTGCTGTCTTCCTCATCTTTTAGTGTCAGTAACGAGCATCTTGCCTTTGGATTGTGAGGATCAAAAGTCAACTCTGGATCACAGAAGCCAGGCCTTTGCTAGTTCCATGCAGCGTGCGTGCAGCAGGCAGCATCTCGTACTACCTTTCCCTGTTGGTCATTGCTTTAACTTTTTAATTTCCTGTAGCTGTGAGCAACACCAAAGGGGCTCAGAGCAGCCAAAGCCTAAACCAGCCTTTTTTGTGTGTCAAACAAGCTCCTGGGGAGAGGTGGGGAGAAAAGAAGCAGAGTCTGACTTTATGGTTCAGTACCAAGCCCTGTGCTGGCACCAAATAAAAAATTCATCAAGCTGTTTACAAGGGAAAAGGAGGAAATAACCTCAGTTATATGTCCAAGGATTGACATGCACCATTTAGTTACTTTCTGCATGATCAGGAGGAAATGAATAAATATTTGGGGGTGAAATCCCTCCCCTGGGTGACCACTTGCAGGTGGCCAATGCTTTGCCTAAGTCACGGCAGTGGTCTGCAGTACTTGGGGGGTCCCACTAGATCCTACAGTTGAATAGGAAAGGACATGGTGTGATGTGGGTGATCAGGTTTGCAGCTAAGACACTTGGCTGAATGCTTGCAGAGAACAGCTCAAGGGCATTACTATGCAGAAATACTGGTTAGACAGGTTAAAATAATAAGAAAATCCACTAGGAATGCAGATTTTGGGATGGGTGATGGAGATAACTGTATGGATAAAATACTGAGAGCAGGTTGAGCATTTCTATTCAACACCTCGAAGAGGAGTTTTAACATGAGCTTACAGCAAAAACCTAAATATTTAGCATTCAAAACAGCTTCTATAAGTAGAATCTTCTCCCTGGTGGTGGTGTGGTACTGGTCTTGGATGCATGGAGCTCTCTGTGATAATCATAAGGCTTTGGAGCTGGGGAGATGTTGGCATTTGCCCCTCTGGGAACAGTAAGCTCTTGGCCCCGGTAACACATAATACTGTGAGACAGAAAAAGAACAAAACCTAAACTTCCAAAAGCATCTGGTGATGCAAAGTAACCCTGTGACAGCATTTAAAATTGGAATGGGCTGCCCAGGGAGGTGGTGGAGCCACCATCTCTGGAGGTGTTCAAGGAAAGACTGGATGAGGCACTTAGTGCTATGGTCCAGTTGATTAGACAGGGCTGGGTGCTAGATTGGACCGGATGATCTTGGAGGTATCTTCCAACCTGGTGGATTCTATGATTCTGTGAAGCTCTCAGTCCTACCCTGCATCTCCCATGCAGACAAACTGCATATATTACTTAGGGTAGATGCAGCCTGCATTTCTGGTGTCAACTGTGTCTAAGTAACAAGTGCATTTTAATTTCCCTCCTTGGGAATTCACATGGGCTTGAATTTTCTTACTGATCTTCAAATGAGAAAATAAAGTAAGATCTCTATAGGTATATTAGTAAAGATTTGTAAAGATAAGACAAATTAGGTTTTGTTCTCTAGCTGGGAAACTTCAGAATCATATGTGACTTTCCACACAGCTTTGGACTCCTCCTTTTATGCCTTAGTTTCCCTAAATGTAGAACAGGGTTTTTTTATTATTTACCTACTTTGTCAGAGAGTCCCATGGAGAGAGTCCTCTCTCCCAGGCAACCAGCAACAGAACAAGAGGACACAGTCTCAAGTTGTGCCAGGGGAGGTCTAGGCTGGATGTTAGGAGGAAGTTCTTGCCAGAGAGAGTGATTTGCCATTGGAATGGGCTGCCCAGGGAGGTGGTGGAGTCACTGTCCCTGGGGGTGTTCAAGAAAAGCCTGGATGGGGCACTTAGTGCCATGGTCTAGATGACTGGATAGGTCTGGGTGCTAGTTTGGCCTGGATGATCGTGGAGGTCTCTTCCAACCTGGTTGATTCTATGATTCTATGATTTAGTGTTTACAGAGAGCTTTGAACTCTTGTTATTGTTTACCTTTTTTTTTTACTACAAATCCAAAGTTTGGTCTCACACCAATGGATAGTGTCCTTTGAAACAGCACATTTCTAAACCACATGTTTAGAAGAATTGACCCAGTTTCCAGACTTCTGATCTGGTTGAACAACAATGCAAAGTTAAGGCCAAGTTGTGCTGTCCCGACGGACTTAGTTGAGATTTGCGGTGGGGCAGGAAGAAAAGCAGAGATCAATGCAATCCATGGAGGCAACCCTTGGCCACCCCCTCCCGGCAGCTCGCCTGGGCTGAGCAGATGGAGGGATGTCCCAACACTTAGGGAAAAGCAAACAACCCATGTTAAAGTTGATGTGCCACAGCAGCTTGCCAGTGATTAATTTTCACCGCAAGGCCAAATTCAGATGGCAATTACACCAGTAAAGATCAGCTGAAGTCCCTCATAGTATCATAGTATCACAGTATCATCAGGGTTGGAAGAGACCTCACAGATCATCAAGTCCAACCCTTCACCACAGAGCTCAAGGCTAGACCATGGCACCAAGTGCCACGTCCAACCTTGCCTTGAACAGCCCCAGGGATGGCGACTCCACCACCTCCCTGGGCAGCCCATTCCAGTAGCCAATGACTCTCTCAGTGAAGAACTTTCTCCTCACCTCGAGCCTAAACTTCCCCTGGCGCAGCCTGAGGCTGTGTCCTCTTGTTCTGGCGCTGGCCACCTGAGAGAAGAGAGCAACCTCCCCCTGGCCACAACCACCCCTCAGGTAGTTGTAGACAGCAATAAGGTCTCCCCTGAGCCTCCTCTTCTCCAGGCTAAACAATCCCAGCTCCCTCAGCCTCTCCTCGTAGGGCTGTGCTCGAGGCCTCTCACCAGCCTCGTTGCCCTTCTCTGGACACGCTCAAGCATCTCAATGTCCCTTCTAAACTGGGGGGCCCAGAACTGGACACAGTACTCAAGGTGTGGTCTAACCAGTGCAGAGTACAGGGGCAGAATGACCTCCCTGCTCCTGCTGGCCACACCATTCCTGATGCTTCCTCTGTTAATAGCTTTACAGTTTGGGGTGCAAACATTTTTTTAACCCACAAATGTGGGTGTTAGCAGTGAAGGGTCACCAAAGTGCTGTTTGGAAGGTATCTCTCTGGGTCTTCTGGTGCAAGGGAAGGTTGACACAGGACCACTATCACAGTATCCACTTAGCATAGGTGTGCTCAGCATGTCTTGGTATCTTCCAAGTGTGGAGATGAAGCTGGGGCTTTGTCAGAGCATCCCACCCCTACACTTCTAACGTTCACTCTCGACCTCCCAAGGTGCAAATGGTGAGTTTTCCCCTAGCCTCTGGACTTGGGTTTTTCTCTGCTTCTGGGTTTGTGCACACAGGAAGGGTTTAAAACCTGTCTATTGGAAGTCTAGTGAGCTCTCCTTTCCATGACTTCAGGTCATGAGCTTGGAATAGTAGTAAAAATAGTCAGAGCCTAAAGACTAAGACAGCCACCACTCACCCCCCAACTTGTTTACTTTTTCATTTCCGCAGTTAGATAACGAAGTCTTTAGTAGGACAACTGTGCTGCTGCATCCAAACACTGCAAAAGAGCTGCTCCCAGGAAAAGATGAGTTTTACCACTGCTCTGGGGTGTGCAAACATCAGAAAGTAGGAAGGAAAGGCCTTGACAGAAGGGGAAAAAAAAATCCCAAATAATCCAGACAGATCTTGGGAAACCTGGATGTGAAGGATTGTTGTCCTTTTATTGCCAGTAGTGATGTACTTTTAACAGAGCAGGATGTTCTCATCTTTTAATAATAGCCAGGCCAGATGCTAAAATCTCTTCTGCAAATGCTGTATAAGTGAGAAGCAGAACAGCTGATTTCTGTTAAGATGAATACACCAGGAGAATAAGCCAAAAAAAAGTATGAGAACTCTCCAGAGGCCTGTTTTTGCAACACCGTTTGGCAGCCAAATCTCAAAGTCCGGGACTGAGAATCCAGCCTGTGCTTCTGTCCTGTTGCTGATCGGTCACCACATGTCGAGCGGCGATTCCTGCCCTGCTCAGGGATTTGGAGCAGTGCTGGCAGGGATTTCCTCCTGCACTTTAAAGAGCAGAAAAATCTACAGCCTTTGACGGCGCTGTAGAGAGTACCAGGTGATGTGCTTGACTTGCTCCTTGCCATAAAAAAAGGTTGTGTGCTTACTTGAGGCCAGTGATTTCAAATGGCATCTTTTTCTTCCATCTTGTTTGGTACTTTCTCCCCCACCTTATTTCTTTAGTCTGCTTCATTTTCTGGAAGAGGTGATTCAAATTACTAGTGTGCTAGTTTGAAGCTAGCTAGAATGTTTTGGTGAGAAGAACTAGATTACAGGCTGTGGAAGGAGAACAATGGTGATGTCTACTTTGCTCATAGGCTTGCTGAGATGTGTAAAGAAGGAATCAAAACATAGATAAAGCACTTCTGCTGCTGGTGAGCTTGGAGCTGTATCTGTCTTCTAACCTCACCCTCTTTTTCTTTGATCCACTTTGCTTCCTAATCCCCTGGCCGAACCTCCATTCTTCCTTGGGACTGAGGTAAGGTTGAGAGGGGTAGGGGGAAGGTGAAAGGGTGGTTGAGAGCCCCTCCTGGGGACTCAGGTTTCTGGGAGGGCTGTTGTGTTTCTGTATTCCCTTTTACCTTGTATATTTCTGTCTATAACTGTATATACTGTAAATATCTGCTTGTATATTGAGCTAAGCTGTAAATATAAGCTTCATTCAAATTTCCAGAGCTGGATGAGTCTAGTCTGGGTGATTTCTAAAGTGTGGGGGAGGCAGGGAACACCCAAACCATCACAACTAGATAGAGGCAGAATTGTTGCTTTATGAGGCATTGTACTGAGCGTTCAGAAGGATGCACCTTACTCTCTTCGCACTGCCCTTCGGTCATCTTTCCTTTATGTTCTGCACAAACCCTGCATTTCCCTCTGGGCAGGGTTCTTTGAGCTTGCAGTAAAATCACTCAACATTTGTAGCATGCTTTATCTTTGTTGGGTGGAATGTGTTAGAGAAACGGAACATACATGGTGATGTGACATTTTGTGTTTCGGTGGTGGCGCAACGTTCAAGAGTCAAACAGAATGAACTCTGCATCATGTTCACACGTTTTTCTCATATACTGAAGGGCAACCCTTGAAAACAGTTCCTAGAAACCAGAAAAAAAAAAAACCAAAAAACAACCCATTGTGAAATGATGGAGAGAAGTTGTCCAATATTTAGGGTTGCTGGCTAATGACTGCAGATAAAGATGTTTATTGAGATCTTGTGCAACTGTTTTCCTTGCCAGCGATGGAAGGTTTTGTACGTGCCTCTACAAAGCTCCCCATGTCTGCCTGATCAAGAGGATCCCCTCAGTTACTGTTTTCATAAGTTTCCAATTAAGAATGGATTTTGGTTGCTCCATTTAACAGGGTGCACTGATTTATAAAAGATACTTTCTGGGGAGTGGTGGTGTTAAGAATGGCATTTTCTCTGTTGTGTGCATCTGCCCTGGAGCAGCTCACCAGCTTCTCCATAACGGAGAATACCAACAGATAACATGCTGATGGGCTGTAGTGCTACTTGTCTCCTGAATTTACTTATACAGGCATGTGTGGCACAGAGGGACAGATCCTGTGGCCATTTTATGTCAGCAGCACCTGTTGTGAAGGATGGAAAGAGGATCCTTTACTCGTGGCTGAGGGCCTGTGCCCTGTGCTAGGTCAACTGGCTGCTCAGACACACCTGCCTGTATCAGACCTCACCATCTGGAGAAAAAAATAGAGTAATTTAGGTCATCTGCAGCATGACAGCCTAGAGACAGGAAAACACAAACCACTGGCTTGAACACACTATAGTTCAGTGGAGCTGGCATCACCCCAAGTCTCTTTAAAGTCCAGTTGGTGGAGACTTGCACCCATTCCAGTGGGGCTGAGGGGTGAAATCCTGACGAAGACAGATAAAAGAATGCATACCATAAAGGAAAGCAGTCTCAGAGGCAGATCTCCGTGTTCACATCTTGTCTCTCCTCTGGAAGTAGTAGAGTTCTGAAGACACCTCCTACCCTGTTTCAGCTTCCCCTGAAAGTTTTGGGCATCTTGAGTCAGTGTTCACATCTTTCATTAGGCTGTTTCTGTCAAAAACCAAAGCCACCATCAGATCCAGGTAGCGCTCTGGGGAAGTGTAGGCTTGTTGAAGTCACTGCCACTTTTAATGTCTCTGTTGGCCTTTAGGTATTTTTATTACTGGCTGGCTAAAATATTTTAATTATCAGCTCTTCCTGACCTATGGCAGACAATAGGAGCTGCACATAGAGACACATCTCTAAGTGCATAACCTGAACCCATCAGTGGTACACACAGACCTTTTTCCACCCTGTTGTGCCTTTCAAACTCACACTGGCAGTGTGGGCCAAAATCAGGGGAAATTATAGCAGCTTGGCTATTGCCTCTTGAAAAGGTACATCTGAAAGACAAAAAGACAATACTGAATTTTCAAAGGCCTGCTGTTAGAGGCAAGAATGACTACAGAACTCAGGCCTTACAAGTGAAATAACAGTCGTTTGTTTCTTTGCCACAGCTACAAATAGGAAATGGAACCTCAAAGATGGAAGACATGAGAGTCAGAGGCACACTCATACTCACATGCAATGCAAGAAAGGGGGAAATAACTTTTTCCCCATATATGTCTTTATGTGGTGTTGTAATGCTTACAGAATGCTCAAGTATTTGAAAGTGGAACATAACGAAACTCCAGTTTCCCTGCTTGGAGAAGTACTCTAAACTGAACCTTTAGGCTTTGGGGGCTTTTGTTTTCTGTGCACGTGAGTGGAACAGCGCCTTGTGTCTGGGCATGTTTGGGGGTCTGCATGTATGAGGTGGGGTAAATTGGCCTTTCCAAGAAAAAGAGGAGGTGAAAGAGATAGAATTTGCCTCTGGTTTTGCATAGGAAAGCTCATTGGTTTTGCAGAATTAATTTCTGTTTCCTAGGGAAACAAAGAATTTTGGCTTCTAGGTCAAGCCTGTGGTGCTCAGAAGAAAAAGGGGGAATTGTGGATGGATTTCTTGCTAACAGAGGACTCATAACCTGAGTCCCAGACTATGGTGGGGGGTTGGAACTAGATGATCATTGAGGTCTGTTCCAACCTAAACCATTCTATGATTCGATGACTCTACAATTACCTGAAAGGAGGTTGTAGTGAGGTGGTTACTGACCTCTTCTTCTTCATATCAAGTGACTGAACAGGAGGAAATGGTCCCAAAATGTGCCAGGGAAAGTTTATGTTGGAAATTAGGAGTTGGCAATTCTATCATTCTGTAACTGGTGCACTGACCATTATTGACAAGTTTTTGCATGTATTGCCTGCAGTGGAAGAAATTAGATGTAGTCTTCTTCCTGATTCAGAGAAGCAGGGCATCCAGGAAAAAAGAGGTGTCCTAGGATTTGCATCATGCTAATGGCTGTGATACATTGTAGAGCAGATGCCTCCTTCTTGCAGCCAGCACCTCTGAGTCCCATCTGTGCAAAATTTAGCTACTCTCTCTGAGTTAGACTGAACCATGAGAAAGCTGGGAAATGTTGCTTTTCATATTTGATGCAAAGGAAACAACCTCTGTTGTTTTGACACTTTGACCCCCTGTTTTCTTATCAGCCATCACAGTGGTGTGGCAAAGACACTGAAGATAGCAGACGAAAAGGGCTGAACCACATGAAGCTGGTTTCGTTACTTGCATTTTATTTGCTCTGAGTACATCTGGGCTGTCGCATCCTGACTCTCTTGCTTACCTAGAAGTAACCTCTACGAATAGCTGCTGTTCCATGAATAAAGGAGCTCTAAGAACACAAGGCCCAGGTAGACAATGAGTGATTTTGTAAGGAATAGAATAGAATCAACCAGGTTGGAAGAGACCTCCAAGATCATTCAGTCCAACCTAGCACCCAGCCCTAGCCAGTCAACCAGACCATGGCACTAAGTGCCTCATCCAGGCTTTTCCTGAACACCTCCAGCGAGAGTGACTCCACCACCTCCCTGGGCAGCCCATTCCAATGCCAATCACTCTCTTTGCCAACAACTTCCTCCTAACATCCAGCCTGTACCTCCCCTGGCACAACTTGAGACTGTGTCCCCTTGTTCTGTTGCTGCTTGCCTGGCAGAAGAGACCAACCTCCACCTGCCTACAACCTCCTTTCAGGTAGTTGTAGACAGCAGTGAGGTCCCCCCTGAGCCTCCTCTTCTCCAGGCTAAACAAGATTATTGAAATAATCACAGAAATAAAGAATGGTAGGGGCTGGAAGTGACCTCTGGAGATCATCTAGTCCAACTCCCCTGCCATTGCTGGTTCACTTAGAGCAAGGTTGCCTAGAACTGCATCCAGGTGGGTATTGAATCTATTCAGAGAAGGAGACTCTGCATCATCTCTGGGCAGCCTCTTCCCGTGCTCTGTCAGCTTCATAGTAAAGAAGTTTGTAATGCAACTCTAAAACTGAAACAGTGACTATCAGCAAAAGTGAGATAAGATGCACTTGCTGAAAGCCTGGTAAAAGAGATTTCAAGTTAATGTATTTGACCTTACACTTGCAGCTCAGTGTGCACAGCCTGTTGATGTGGTGAAGCTGACATGGTGCCACTCATTGAACTGCAGTGACAGTTACGTGCCTCAGCCCTCTGATTCTGCAAAGCAAAGGATGAAATGTTTATCAGATTTGACCTAGATTTAGCCTTGATTTTTAAAAGCGGGCTTGTTGCTCTATGAATAAACTCAGGATGTTGAACATAAACATGTAGGAAAGAATGACTCTTCTCACTCAAGCCCTTAGAACCAGAAAAGGAGAGAATTAAGACTTTAAAAGAAAAGTCTCAGCAGTGTAGAAGCAAGATGGGAAGATGCTTCATTTAAAACAATGTAAGTTTCCACTTTGCATGTCCTCAGGAACACAATATACCTAGACCAGAAATGGCCAAGTTGTGCATCTCTGCACGCCCTGTCCTCCTGAGTTTATTCCTCAGATTTTCTGTAGACTTGAGATCAAACTAGAGTCAAAACTTGAATCATGGACCAGCCTGAGCCCTCAAAAAGAGCCAGATGCAATAGAAACCAGAGATGTCAGCCTCTTCCAGGAACTGCCTGTGGGGTGTTTTCAGAGAAAAGGTCGAGCTCTCTCTTTCCATCCACAAAAGGCAACTAACTGTTAAGGCAGGCCTGGCTACTTTCTAAAGGTTTTTACTGTAGGCCAAACTTCTAGATATGAAAATAACACAGAGCAAGAGTAAATCTTTCCTTCTGGATACTAGCTATTTGCAGAAGCTTTTTTTTTACCTGGTTTGCCTGTCTGGGTGCTACCTGTTTGCACACATAGGGCTTCTTTTGGTTGGTCCTTTGCACTCTTGACATCTGCCTGCATGCTCATCCTGGTGCACTGAGCTCCCAGCTTGAAGAGTACATTTAACTTACCTAATTGTGGCAATGTGGGGTTCCCTTCTGGCTGAGCAACCTCCTGGTGTTGGGCCATAGCCTGGAAAGAACCTAGGAGAACTACTGTCCCCAGCTATGCCATGTAGGTGGTCCCTTGATGCCAGGCAGGCATTTTGTATTAGCTGCCTGCACTGCACACCCAGGTCCCCACCATTAAAGGCAACATGTGTGCCTTGCAGAAGGAGGTATTCTTCATCCATGCTCAAAAATTAACTTAGGTAATGCTGGTGGATATGCTGAAAGGAGGAACCCTGGTTTTGGGGAAACCAGATGCCACTTACAACTGCTGTTGCATCCAGGTTGTCCTCGCGTGTGCCCCTACTGAGAATTCCATCTGTCCCCAGGCAGTCATCAGTAGAGATTAACTTATTGAACAGCTTTTTGGGATGGTGTTGCCCTTATTTGTCCCTGGGTTAGGAGCTCAGCTGTGGCACCCTTTTGCCAAATAAAGCCATAATCAGTGACACACAGAGCATTTAGTCCCTATTCTGACCACCTTGCTTTTCATTTTTGTTAGATCCATAACACTTAATGCTCTCAGTCCCTAGAAGACAATAGCCACATCCCATTCAGAATGGCCCTTGGCTTTGCTAACATGTGATCTATGCCTGGAAATGGCAGGAGCCAGCCAATGGCATCCTGGCCTGTATCAAGAATAGTGTGGCTAGTAGGATGAGGAAGGTTATTCTTCCCCTGTACTCAACACTGGTCAGGCCACACCTTGAGTGCTATGTCCAGTTCTGGGTCACTCAATTCAAGAGAGATGTTCAGATGCTGGAACATGTCCAGAGGGGCAGCAATGCTGGTGAGAGGCCTGGAACACAAACCCTATGAGGAGAGGCTGAGGGAGCTGGGGGTGTTTAGCCTGGAGAAGAGGAGGCTCAGGGGGGACCTCATTGCTGTCTACAACTACCTGAAGGGAGGTTGTAGCCACGTGAGGTTGGTCTCTTCTGCTGAGCAACCAGCAACAGAAGAAGGGGACACAGTCTCAAATTGTGCTGGGGGAGGTACAGGCTGGATGTTAGGAGGAAGTTGTTGCCAGAGAGAGTGATTGGCATTGGAATGGACTGCCCAGGGAGGTGGTGGAGTCACCGTCCCTGGAGGTGTTCAAGAAAAGCCTGGATGAGGCACTCAGTGCCATGGTCTAGATGACTGAATGGGGCTGGGTGCTAGGCTGGACTGGCTGATCTTGGAGGTCTCTTCCAACCTGCTTGCTTCTATGATTCTATGATTTTATGGCTTGAGAGAGCATTACTTAAGTGTGCCAGTGCTATGTATGTGTTCTTGTGCCCATTCCAGCATGCCAGGACTGTTTAATTTACTATATATAGTCAGAGCATATGTGTACTTGAGTATATTTTCTCTACAGTGTAGAGGTTTCATGTTCAGTGTAGAGGTTTCATGTAGCATACACTATAAAAAGTTTCTTTTTCAGATTTTAGTCTTGACATGAAAGTGCATTACAACATTTGCCATCAATAAAACACAATTCCTTCCATGTGAAAAGCATTACAGCCACAGTATGGTTATTGAGTGATGATACCTGGATGACGGAAATACACGAACAGGAAAGTGTACGTAGGGAAACTTCAGAAATGATGCCAAGATTTTTTTTAACTCCAGTGTCTGATAGCAATGCAGATGTGTTTGGAGAATTCAGTTCGTTTGTACTTGAAAGACAAAAAAAAAAAAAAAAAAGAAAGAAAGACAGGAAAGAGAAAAAGGCTGAGCTGAAAGAGAAATAAAAACAAGGCAGGCAAAATGAGTAACTGAGGAGACTGGAACCCAGTGAAGATATGTATGATTACACTCCTCTTGCTTTGGACAAAGAGCAACTCCCTTATCTGTGTTTGGATTCTTGTTCTTATACATCTCAGCAAGCCTATGAGGGAAGTAGCCATCACCATTGTTTCTCTTTCACAGCCTGTGATCTAGTTCTTCTCACCAAAACATTCTAGCTAGCTTCAAACTAGCACATATGGTCCAGGTTTGGGCCAAACCACTCATGACCAAGCATCAGGTTTTTCAGGTATTCCTTTTGCTCTCTTTGTCTCTCGTGCCCGGTGTAGTGTCCAATGCTGGGATGACAGGGACTAAAGGTACCCTTAACGTTGTCTTTGACTTTGGACCCTAGAGATAGGTCCTCCAGATCAGGCTTGAGGACACTGGGGAAACTAAGTGGGAGACTGCCCTATCTTGTAGAGTCTAAACCTAAGATGAACAGCTGACTGCAAACTTGCTGAAACAGAGGGAAAATCTCTCATGACTTTGTAAAGAGTTTGGATCAAGCTCTTCTCCTGAAACTGTGTCAGGACAGGGTCCTTCTACTGCCTCTAAATATGTTTTGTATGACAATGTTCCCATTTGCACCAAAATAAATGCTATCTGGTTTTGGTTTTAGGAAAAGTTTAGCTTTGAGGAAAAAAAAAGCATGGTAATTGGACTTGTTAAATAAACTCACTAAGTACACATCTCCAAATCTTCCTGAAAGTAAATCACTGGCCCTGGGTTCCCAAGATGCAAGGCAAGTTGCTTGAGTTTGGAATGCATAAACATTTAGTGGAAGAAATTGTGGGTTCAGAGAAAGTACAAACAAAACAGCCTGTTTGTTTGTGTGGCTGCTTTCTCGCAGGAGAACAACTGAGAAGCATGGAAAGGCTGGAGTGTCCTCAACAGTTCGTGTTCATAGCTGTGATCCAAAGGGGGCAGAACAAAGACTTCCCTATTTATAGCTGAGCAACTGAAAGCAAAAGCACTCAAGTGATGAAAAGGCACAGTCTGCCACTGTCAAGGCTTCCAAACAGAACACAAACTATGGCTTATCGAAGGGCAGCAACAAAAGGGATTTTGCTGGTTGGAAAATAAGTGATGTTTTTCCAGTGGATCCACCATCACACATAGTAATTTCTTTCTGGATTGGTCACACTTCATCAGAGTGGTGGTTACAGATGGAAGGGAGGTGGGAGGAGAAACACGTGTCTGTGTATGTGTGGAGGAGGTGCTCAGCCAAGCCCATGGCCCATGCTCTTATTATTTCCATTCTGCAGGAAATGCCAGTACACCCTCTCAGAGTCCAACTGCTATATGACATCGACAGGAGGCTAGATTTTGATTTAAGGAATGAGATAAGCTCTGCTGTTTGTGCTAACAGCTGCTTTTAATGTTTACTGAAAAAAAAAAACCAACCCAAAACCAACCCCCAAACCAAACCTGAAACTATATACAATAACTAGATAGGCTGTTTCATCTACTGTACCAGGTTTTAGTCAACATCAAATTACTTCATCTCTCTGCTGTGTTATATTTACACTTCTGCTGAGGCTTATGGTCTAGTTGACTGGATAGGGCTGGGTGCTAGGTTGGACTGGATGACCCTTGGAGGTCTCTTCCAACCTGCTTGATTCTGTTCTGTTCTATTCTATTCTGTTCTATTCTATTCTATTCTATTCTATTCTATTCTATTCTATTCTATTCTATTCTATTCTATTCTATTCTATTCTATTCTATTCTGTTCTGTTCTGTTCTATTCTATTCTATTCTGTTCTGTTCTATTCTGTTCTATTCTATTCTATTCTGTTCTGTTCTATTCTATTCTATTCTATTCTATTCTATTCTGTTCTATTCTATTCTATTCCATTCAGAAATCAGAGATACCCAAGTACACTGTAAAGAAAAGAGCAGTTGTAGTGAGACACATTTTTTTTTTTCTTCCTCTTATGGAACAGAGTTTTTCTAAGAGGAATTATTCTGTTTCAGGAAAATGCCTTTTTTATAGCAAAGATTTTTCTCAGGTTTTTATTTAAAGAAAAAAAAAAAAGTTAATATGATTAAACTTTCTGACAGGAAGCTATTTTAATGGATCTTTTTTTCCAGCCCTAGCTTTGCTTCTGCCTTAAGGCTCCCTGCTACTACAACTAAACCCACCCCATCCCAGGAATTAATTGATAATGCAGCTGATAATGCTTCAACATTCAGTATTTATACCCAAGTGCAGGCACTTTGTGGCGGAAAGCCTGATTAGGACTTAACTCCCTGTACTAGTTTGAGCCTAGCCAGAGTGTTTTGGTGAGAAGAACTAGATTATAGGCTGTGGAAGGAAAACAAGGCTGATGTCTACCTCACTCATTGGCTTGCTGAGATGTATAAAAACAAGAATCAAAACACAGATATGTCACTTCTGCTGGGGAACTTATTGAGGTGCACCTCTCTAACCTCAGCCTCTGTTTTTGTTTCCTAATCCACTTTGCTTCCTAACCCCCCTGGCCGAACCTCCATTCTTCCTTGGGCCTGGGGTAAGGTTGAGAGGGGTAGGGGGAAGGTGAGGGGGTGGTTGAGAGCCCCTCCTGGGGACTCAGGTTTCTGGGAGGGCTGTTGTGTTTCTGTATTCCCTTTTACCTTGTGTATTTCTATATATAACTGTATGTAGTGTAACTATCTGCTTGGATATTGTGCCAGCTGTAAATATAAGCTTCATTCAATTTCCAGAGCTGGCTCAGTCTAGTCTGGGTGATTTCTAAAGTGGGGGGAAGGGGGTGGGGAACACCCAAACCATCACACTCCCCTTTTAGCTACTCAATTTACATGTTTCAGTGTTACAACCTGCTATGGGAATGCAAAGCTCCTCCTCAACACAGCATTGCTGTTAACTAAACTGCACTGGTTTCTGGTCTCCTGAGAGGATTGTTTTGGGCATGTTACTGGGGTGTGTTACCGGGAGCTGGAAGTGCTGGAGAAACCAGATGTAGCACTGGTAATGCCAGGTTTAGGAGGCAGGCAGGTGCTTGGTTGTAAAGAGATGCCATGTTCAGCATGGGAGCAGAGAGGCAGCAAAACAGTTCAGCAAGTGATGAGACTTGGGCAGGAAGGAGCTGAAAAGCTTGAAATGTGCTGCTCACCAATGACCTACTTCAACAGAGTTAGACTCATCTAACCCATTTGTGAATGGGACTTTCCAACTGAAAGATGGGACCTGCCACAGTCCAGGAAGATGAGGTCATGTTGCCATTACCAATGGAGGGAGAAATATCAAAGGTGGAATGGGACAGAATCTTTTGGAAAATCAGTCAGAAATCTCTAGGGGCATGATTTGACCTGAGATTGTTGCAGAGGTTGTTTACATTTGTGCATTTGAATGAAAAAGAAAGGTAAACACATTTTAGGGAGAGAGGAAGGAGCTGCATAAATATATATAGCTTCACGTGAAACAGGCATGTTCACTTTGGGCCATGCCACCTGCACAGTGGCTGACACTCCCTCTCTTTGCACAGCAAAAGCTGATTGTCAGAAGCAATAAGGGTGTGTGTGAGGTTCAGATGGAGTCAAGATGAGATAAAAGGAGACTGTAGTCATAAAGGGCATGGCTGTCCAGATGTGTCTTCCCACAGCTCAGTCACAGGGCTGTGAGCTTGTATCAGCAATAGTGTGGCCAGCAGAAATAGGGCAATAATTGTCCCCCTGTAGCTGAGGCTTCTTATCAAATACTGTGTTCAGTTTTGAGCCTCTCAATACGAGAAGGACATTGAGGTGCTGGAGTGTGCCAAAGAAGGGCAGTGAGGCTGGTGAAGGGTCTGGATGCCCTGAGTTAACACAGCCCACTTGCAAGACCCTCTTCTCCACACAGAGGGGAGGGAAAGTAACACGAAAATATCCTTTGGGTTGAGATAAAGAGTTGACTGAGATGATGTGCTGTACAATTGCCTTACCAAAAGCAGAAGCAGCAGCAGAAGCAAGTGATAAAACTGTTCCCCCAACCCAACCGCACATCAGAGAAGACCAACACCCCAAAAGCCAGAAAACGGAGGCAGCACCAGAACAGGAGGCCTCTCATACTGCAATCTGAACGTCAAGCCCCAGGTTACTTTGCTCCAGACAGCACTTTCATTTTGAAGCTGGCATGACAGTAGAATGATGTTGGATACACATCAGCAGTTGCAACTCAACCCATGACACTGGAGAATATGTCTTGTGAGAAGTGGCTGAGGGAACTGGGGTTGTTTAGTGTGGAGAAAGTGAGTCTCAGGGGAGACTTTCTTGTTCTCTACAACTCCCTGAAAGGAGACTGTAGTGAGATGGGGATTGGTCTCTTCTCTCCAGTAGCAAATAATATGATTAGAGGAAATGGCCTCATGCAGTGCCAATGGAGGTTTAGGTTCTATATTAGGAACAATTCCTTCAGAGCAAGCAAAGGCTGTCAAACCCTGAAACAGGCTGCCCAGAGAAGCAGTGGACTCACCATCCCTGGAGGTATGTATGTGCAGGCGTGGTGCTGAGGGATGTGCTTTAGTGGTGGGCTTAGCAATGCTGGGTTAACAGCTAGACTTGACATTCTTAAAGGTCTCTTCCAGCCAAAACGATTCTGTGATTCTATGACAAAGTGAGAGGCAACCCTGAAAAAACAAAGGCAAAAGGGCAATGGCTAGAGGAACTGCAGGGACAGGTGATACTGAGTAAAGGTTTTGCTAAGGTGAAGAAAGCCCTGTAGCACAGGGCACTTTGAAGGAACTCAATGGATTTACATGCATTGAGCAAACAAATTAAAGAGAAAACAGAATTCAAGCTCTCAACCTGATTTACCATCCCTGCAACTTAAGGAAAAATGGGAGCAAACCAGGTTAAAATTTACCTCCAAGCTGCTTGTGTATCTGAGATTTATGAGAATTATAAGGACAGAACGAGTGTGAAGGATCTGTCTTGCTCTGGATCTGGGCAGTGAGCTCGCTCAGTGCTGAGGCTCCCAAAATCAAATAAGCATAGTCAAGCTCTTTACCTCTGCCAAGGGACACAATGGCAGGGACTTCAAAAAAGACTTGCTAATTCCCTCAAAGCAGACCTCAATTCTTCTGGTTTTACACTTGCACCATTGTGATCAGGTGGGGCAAGGATGAACCTGGGCGGAGAAGCAGCAGGCTCTCAGATCCTCTAATGAAAATCACTCTTGTTTTCTTTAGATTAGGAAAGGAGTGAGGGAGGAGAGGAAAAGAGGTGGTCTATCTGGGAGAGAAGGCAGAGATTACATGAAATAATTGATGCCATATGAGCACGAAGTAGCATTTTCTTGCAACTATCTGCAGCACTGAGCCACGATGGGAAATGAAGAGACAGTAAAGATGGTTATCCAAAGAAAAGGCATTTTAATGGTGAAAGTCAGTCTGAGTTCACACATTTATACTAATAAATTAAATAATTCAATGGACACATTGTTATTACCATGGACATGCCCTAACAGAATCATTAGAAGGAGGTCTGGTCAAGCTTTCAGCTTGGGTTTTCCCATACAATGCCTCGTGATTTGGTATTTGATTACCCTTATCTGGAGGCTAAATTGAATGCTATGGGCATGGGTCTCTTGGCCTTCTGTCCAAAGAATCAGCCCTAATCCTAGTCTTTTTCTTTTCGTTTTGTTAATGTGGCCAAGCATATTAATTTTGTTATCTTCATAGAATCATAGAATGGTTTAGGTTGGAAGGGACCTCAAGGATCATCCAGCTCCAACCCCCTGCCATAGGCAGGGACACCTCCCACTACAGCAGGCTGCTCAAGGCCTCATCCAGACTGGCCTTAAACGCCTCCAGGGAGGAAGCATCCACAACCTCCCTGGGCAACCTGTTCCAGTGTCTCACCACCCTCACTGTAAAGAACTTCCTCCTAACATCCAGTCTAAATCTCCCCTCCTCCAGCTTAAACCCATTCCCCCCTTGTCCTAACATTACTAGACTGTGTAAATAGTCCCTCCCCAGCCTTCCTGTAGGCTCCCTTCAGATACTGGAAAGCCACTCTAAGGTCTCCTCGAAGCCTTCTCCTCTCCAGGCTGCAGAGCCCCAACTCTCTCAGCCTGTCCTCATAGCAGAGCTGCTGCAGCCCTCTGAGCATCTTCGTGGCTCTCCTCTGGACTCGCTCCAGCAGTTCCATATCCTTCTTGTGTTGGGGGCTCCAGAACTGCACACAGTACTCCAGGTGGGGTCTGAGGAGAGTAAAGGAGGAGAATCCCCTCCCTTGCCCTGCTGGCCACACTTCTCTTGATGCAGCCCAGCATACGGTTGGCTGTCTGGGCTGCATGTGCACACTGCCGGCTCATGTTGAGCTTTTTGTCAACCCAGAGCTTGCTTTCCAAAGCATTTAGCTGCACTGTATCATCGCTGTGTCTGCATGCTCTCAATCCATGATGTAGTTGTCTTTGCAACTCATCTGGTAGGTAGGACAGAGGTATTAACCTTACTGAAGCAAGGGAGAACAGAGGTGAAAGAAATTCTCCCTGCACGCCCACACACAGTAGCGTGGTCACATGAAACTGACTTCATTCAAATTAACGAAGTTAAACATCATAGATACACAGCATGGACCTTGAAAACACAGTAAATGCTTGTTTCTTGCATCAACTTATAGCTTCCCAGCATAGAAGCTATGGTTTCATGTCTGCACTGTGGTTTTGACCCATACTAAGCAGTGGGCATGCACTTACCCATGTTGTGACCATGCCAGTGCTCAGTTGGGAGTGTGGAAATACAAACAAGTTGCTGCAGGGTAAACAAGGGTGTGCGCCTTCTCCTCCACCTCTGTACCTGTGTGTGCTTGCTACCCTGAGCTGCCAATGGTGAATACCATGTACTGAGTACCCTTCCCCTCTGCTACAGAGGAATAGCCTGCTTCCAGGGCATCAGATGGTGAAGAAACACACTTTCACAGTCTCACAGTATCACCAAGGTTGGAAGAGACCTCACAGATCATCAAGTCCAAGCCGTTACCACAGAGCTCAAGGCTAGACCATGGCACCAAGTGCCACATCCAATCCTGCCTTGAACAGCTCCAGGGACAGCGACTCCACCACCTCCCTGGGCAGCCCATTCCAGTGTCCAATGACTCTCTCAGTGAAGAACTTTCTCCTCACCTCGAGCCTAAATTTCCCCTGGCATAGCTTGAGGCTGTGTCCTCTCGTTCTGGTGCTGGCTGACTGAGAGAAGAGAGCAACCTCCTCCTGGCTACAACCACCCCTCAGGTAGTTGTAGACAGCAATAAGGGCTTTCAATGGCGGAGATGACTCAGCTGGAGGTTCCACTGCTTCTCACCCTGTGGGAAATAGTTTATATGCTTGTATAAAGAGACTTGCCCCCAGATCACCCCAAAAGACTGCGGTAGAGGCAAGGGTGGAACCTGTCTGTACCAAACCACCCACCTTAACCACTGAGCTGCCCTTTCACGCTCCTTGGTTATTAACAAGCATATTTCTTAAGCACCAGCACTGTGTTCATAGCTATTAAAAATATAAAGGAGTTATAAGCTTTGACCTGCCCTCTGTTCCACCCGTGTCAGAGAGCCACTGAAACGAAGACGTGTTTATTTGCCTGGAAGTGTGGAGTCTTATGTCAGCTCCCAGCATAGGAAGTAATTTTGCTGGGGGTCTGATCCTGCCATGGGGGAGAGGGCTGGAGTTTCTGTTTTACTCTGAGCATAGTGCCTGCACTCTTAGCATACCTGGAAAATGATCCTGCTTCACAGCCAGTGCCGGTTCCTGGCCACCCCTGCTACACACCAAGCTAAATTGGGAAACTAGCCTTTTTTTTTGATTCCCCTCAACGTATGGCTGGCCTCCCCACCTTGCCACTCATGAATGCCTTTCTGAGTTAGCTGTGATTTGGAAAATTAATTGACTTGGAGCCTACTCCTGAAACAGCCTCAAATGCAGAACACCCAAGATGCAGTGGTAGCAAGGTCAGAGGAGGTGGGAAGTACTGCAAGAGAGGCAGCAAGCAATAAGCAGAGTAGAATATGGGCACCAGTGGAGAAATGTAAAAGGAAACCATTCAAATCAAACACAACCGTGAGAGACAAGGCAAAGGGACCTTGGGAGGCTTTGGTATTTACTGGGGGAGCTGTCAATGCCTGTGGCAGGGAATGCCTCTGTCTCGCTGTGGGAGGTCAAGGTCTCCGGAGACCCCTTGCCTCAATCCAGGACATGCTAAGAGCACCCTAAGGACCATCTCCTGTGAGTGCAGGGAGTGGTGTCTTTACTGTGTGAAGAAATCTTAAATTATGTAGTTTACATTAAGCATGGCATCTGCCTGGGAGTCAGACCCTGAAGAGAAAAAAAATAGATGAGGGGCAGGAACAGCTCAGTAAACAAAAAAGCTTTTTTCCTATGGCTACAGTGCTTTTTCTCTTGTTTTATGAACCCTCATAGACAAAGTGTCCTCAGAGCATGCCTGTTTTCTGTGATGCAAAGAGTGTACCAAAACTTTGTCCTGTCTTAATATACTGAGGTTCATCTCTTCAAAAGTAGCTGGGTAATTAAATCCCATGGAAAACCCTTAGTTAACAAAGCAGTGCTGCTCTTCAGGGTCCACCTATGCAGCTCGGAGCAGGTAGTGCAAACAGGATGGTTCAGACAGGCAACTAAGTGCTGGCAGTGAAATCCTTCCCATTCACAGCCAGCTGACAGATGGAGATGTTCTGTGAGGGCACTTTCATCTTCCTTGGCTCGTGAGGTGATGTAGCCTAACCCCTCCCGTGAATGAGAGCATTCAGCTAAATCACAATAATTCACATTTGAGGTGGCCTAGGGGCACATGCAGAGACAGGTACAGAGGCTGAGCTGATGCAGCTGATAGAGAGGTGATTTCTTAAGTTGCCATCACTCCCATGTGCGTTTGAACTTTCCCTGCCTGCATGATGTGCAGGATGCTGACATTTCTGAGCTTCACAGCATAAAGGAAAGGCATTTTGGGGAGTTGAGTAGCTGATGTTTGTGACCACCAATGCTTGTCATGGTGAGCCCACACTGCGGGCACTAGGGCAATTGGGAAAGCACATGATATGCAAAAGCTGATGTCTCAAGGCCACACCTTGAGTACTGTGTCCAGTTCTGTGCCCTTCAATTTAAGAAAGATGTTGAGATGCTTGAATATGTCCAGAGAAAGGCAACAAGGCTGGTGAGGAGGCTGGAGCACAGCCCTATGAGGAGTGGCTGAGAGAGCTGGGGGTGTTCAGCCCACAAAAGGGGAGGCTCAGGGGAGACCTCATTGCTGTCTACAACTACCTGGAAGGAGGCTGTAGCCAAGTGGGGGTTGGTCTCTTCTGCCAGGCACCCAGTGACAGAACAAGGGGGCACAGCCTCAAACTGCACCAGGGCAGGTTTAGGCTGGAAGCTAGGAAGAAGTTCTTCACAGAAAGAGTAATTGGCTATTGGAATGGGCCGCTCATGGAGGTGGTGGAGTCCCCATCCCTGAAGGTGTTTAAAAGGAGGCTGGATGAGGCACTTAGTGCCATGGTTTAGTTAATTAGAAGGCTTAAGTGATAGGTTAGACTTGATGATCTTAGAGATCTTTTTCAATGTGGCTGATTTTTGTGATTCTTGGCACAAAGAGCTGGAGTTGCTATGCCAGGAATTGCCAAATAGGGTGGTATATGCTAGTGTTGAGGCTGGGGAATGGATACTTGCCCAATGAGAAAAAAATTAGGTCCAGTATATTTGATTTAATTACAGCTTTGGGTGGCGTCGTCACCAAGCATGTGTCAACCAAGTTATCTTCAAAACACCTTGCCATGGTGAATGAAAGCTCTCTTTTGGGGGCAGGAATACTGAAACAACCTGGAAACATGCATCAGAAATGGAAACAGACTTCTGCTCTCCCCAGGTCAGAGGAGCTGAGCCAGGAGGTGCTCTAGGGTGAAAGCCCTGAAGCAACATTTCCCCTCCTTATCACTTTGTCTGGGTCAGATCTTCTCGCTTCTCAGATATGAGGGATACTGAGGCATGGGATGAGCAAAGGTGGCTCGGTTGGGTGTTTCTGCTGATGTTCAGCTTGCCATTGTTGGGAAGCTTTGTGGCGTGTTTTAAAGTTAAATTATGCAAATGAGCTGCTGTTATCATGTAAAAAAAGAGCTTGTTTTTATACAGCTACCAGGCAGCTGAATCCTAGCGGCATAAGGTCGCAGAGCAAGCCTGCGACAATGCTGGCAGCCAAGCCCTGCTCCTAGACTCCCCACCTAGTGTCTATTCATTGCTTGTTTAGGATAATGAAGAGCAGACTGAGGGAACTGAGGTTGTTTACTTCCAGAAACTCACGAAAAGAAGACCAAAAAACTACTTCAATCTAATTTGGGCCTGGGCTGTGAAGAGCAATCTTCCCAAGGACCTTCCCAAAATCCACAATATGATATATTGGTTCCTATTTAACATCTAATTTTCAAAGCAATTAATACCAAGCAAATAACCATTCAGTACATTTTTTCCCTGCCGTCGTCGTGCCTGTGATATCCACAGCAGATCTCTGCCTGGTGAATCTGGTGGGGCAGGCTGAGACAAATATATTGCCCCTCAAACACTCAGGGTCATCATCCTCTTCTCTTTCCCAGTTGATTTCCTCATAAACAGCCTATGCCAAAGCCTTTATGAAATTCAAGTCTGGCCTCACATTTCACTGGAAAACCTTTAAGAAAAGCCATTTTTCATACTTAAGGCTTTTTTTTTTTTTCTCAAACCTCCTCTAGCCAGTTACATTCTGCATTGTATCTTTTGAATCTGGCCATTGTCCAACGACAATCCTTAAAATCCCTTTACAGTTTTAAAGGAAAATACAAGCCCTCATTTACCACTAGATCCAGCCTGAAAATAAAGCTTAATGCCTTGACAGCCCGGAATATTTTTTTGGGTCCTAAGTCTGATTTATGGTGGTAGCCAGCAAACCAGGCTGGTGAAATATTTGCTGCTGCTCGCAGGGATCTGGAAAAATGAAGTGTGAAGTTCTGAAGAGAGCAGGCAACAGTTCTCCAGTCACTAAACACTTCCAACGAGTTGGCAGCGGAACAGAGCTGTGGTCTGAAAGATGAACCTCAAAGGAATAGGGGAGGGGAGCAGTACTGCGCGTAGTGTCAAAATACTGCTGCAGCCTAAAGCTTTCCATACATTCCTGACATTGAGGGGGAAAGAGAAACATTTTCTTCATTATTTATTTATTCTCTCTCTCCTTTTTTTTTTTAATGTATTTTTCCCTCTGCAGGGGTTTCACCCAAAGTAGGGAGAAAAATTAGAAGCAACAACAGGAGCATAGGAAGCTGCTTAAGCCCACCATAAAAATGTGCCAGTTAGGAAAAAAAAATATATGATCTAGTTAGGGGAAATCGTTGCTTATGCTCTGCTTGTTGCAAAGCCATCTCAATGAGTGAGGCTGTGGTGAAGCATCTCTAGCCTTTCAGAGTGCCAAAGGCTTGCCATCTGTGGGCGTGGGAGCTGTGATTTTCATTCCCATGAAAAGGGAATTTCCTAGAGGTAAAAGTGAGGTGGGGATTTTTCAGAGTGTTCTTGGAATGAATCACCCCTGCGTATGGTTGCCAGGTAAAACATGTGGCTGCTTCACTTTATTTTCTTCAAAGGAAGTTAATATTCATCCCTATCATGTAGATCACATGGAGACAAAGATAGGCTGATAAATGAAGCATGTTTCAGTACTCAGGGTTTCAGTGATGTGCTTTAGCTCCTATGAATTAATTTGGTTTCCAGTGCTCACGATGAGTAAAAAGGGCAGCGTTAGGAGGGCTTACTGGAGCGAAATAGAGATGATCTATCCTTGAAAAGCTCTCTTTGCCCACTTGCAGCTTGGAGGGGTTCATGTCTGAATCCTGAATAGGGCTGGGTGCTAGGTTGGACTGGATGATCTTGGAGATCTCTTCCAACCCGGTTGATTCTATGATTCTGTGATTCTATGATTCTATTCCAACAGCTGAGCATGCCGTGAAGTAAAAGATCCTCTCCTGTCCTCCCTTGTCCAGCAAAGGCCACAGAGGTTTTATTTGCTCCAGGCCCAGGAGAAATGGGCTTACTTAAACCTATCAGTCACTCTGGTGCACATCCAATGGAACCTTCTTGGTGCTAATAGTTACAGAAACACTAAAACAGGATGCCCAGAGAGGTGGTAGATGCCCTATCCTTGGGAACATTGCAGGTCAGGCTCTGCGCAACCTGATCTAGTTACAGATGTCTTTGCTCAGTGCAGAGAGGTTGAACTGGATGACCTTTAAAGGTCCCTTCCAACCCAGACCGTTAGGTGACTCTATGATCTAGTGACGAAAGCAGGGGAGCTTTATTCTTCTGCACATTCATGGAAACGAAGACAGGATT
The DNA here is from genome assembly GCA_013400475.1 of Tricholaema leucomelas. Lineage (NCBI taxonomy): Eukaryota > Metazoa > Chordata > Aves > Piciformes > Lybiidae > Tricholaema lacrymosa > Tricholaema leucomelas. The sequence goes on along the minus strand of WAAF01016181.1, from coordinate 176,597 downwards.
ATTTCTGTTTGTCTGATTTCTTTTCCTTTAAAGAGGAAGACAGAGGCACTAACCATTTCACTTTAAAGGTGTCCAAGGTCAGAAACCATGACAAAATAATGAAACATTGCTTGTTTCCAAATACAAGTTGTAGAGGAACAACTGCATGTTCCGGTCAGTTTTATAGCTGAGAGGTCTCCTACCTCTGCTGCGGCATGGGGCTGGCTGGGTAGCCACCTAGGTACCGGCCTGCAGCCTCCTGCCTCAACAGGCAACATATTATCATTATTATTATTATTATTATTTTCTTGTTATGAGACAGTTCCCTTTAGCAGTAGAAGCATTTACGGGATGTGCTCACAGACAAACTCGTCCATACCACAGCCACGTAGTCCCAAACCAACAGCGTCTGTCACACAGAGGCACTCTGTGCCGCCCACGCTCCTGCACAGCCACTACGCAAGCAGGGCTCGAAGCTCAACACAGGCTCACGCAAACCGAAACCCACGGTCGCCACCGTACACCCACGGAGATGTAGCCAAAGCAGGCACCTTTCGTCTCACACGTCCTTCCCACCCCCACCTCCCCCAGGCATCAAAGGAGAGAAAAATACAGCCCGAGCTGCTCTCGGGTTTGCAGAGCTTGTCTCATTCAGGAGCTGCTGGGGATCCTTACACCTCTGTCCAGGGATCAGTTGTTTTATTTCACAGAAAAAAGCTGAATAAATCCCCCTCTCTGAAGAACGGTATCTGCAGGACCTTCCACCTTTCCTCCATCAAGTCCCTCTGTCGCAGGACTAGGAGATCCTGCTGGTCACCCTTTGTTGTTTTAGCAGCTAGACTAAGGGGCTGTTTTTAAGGTCAGTCTTAGAAACATGACTTGTGGCAATAAAAAAATCTCCCCTGATTGTTTTGGGGTGGGGAGATGGTGAACGTTATGCTGGGGGATGCTTGTAGCAAATGCTACAGGGCATGCGTTCCTACCAGGGCTGCTATCAAGCAGTACTGGTCTGTCTGTTGGCCATACTGGCCTGTTCCTCATGATAGTCCAATCCTTTTCCAACTGTTTGATCTAGAAAGCAGTTACTGATGCTGGTGAGCAGCAGGGCACTGTGATGCTGTGCATGCTGCTGTGATGTTTTTGAGAGAACACACCATAGTTGAGTGGAGCTGGCATCACCCCAAGTCTCTTTCCAGTTGATGGAGAATTACACCCATTCCAGTGGGGCTGGAAGGTGAAATCCTGACGAATAAAATGGATAAAAGAATGCATACCATAAAAGAAAGCAGTCTCAGAGGCAGATCTCCATGTTCACATCTTGTCTTTACTCTGGAAGTAGTAGAGTTCTGAAGACACCTCCTTACCCTGTTTCAGCTGCCCCCAAAAGTTTTGAACATCTTGAGTCAGTGTTCACATCTTTCATTAGGCTGTTTCTATCCCTACTGCCACCCACCCCCCTACTCCCACCCGAGGAGGCACATGGGAGCACAGCATTGCTGCTGCCCTAGGAGCATCCCCCAGGCTGCAGAGTGCACCATCCCACCAGCACTGCCTGCCTGAGGGGTTTCTCAGGAGACCTACTTTCTTAACTATATCCAACCCTAAGACTTCCCCACACACAGGTTTTCTCTTCCAGTTTTGCTTTTCTCTCCTTCCCAGGGCTTCGAGTCCTCTTTCATCTGACCATTTACAGCTTCTGAGCTTCAGTGTGGTGTTTTCTGGCTCTGGCAGTGCTGCAGCATATGGTTCACCTTGTAGTTAGTTAGCTGCCTACAGCACTGGGCACAAGAACACACTTCCCTTGAGGTGGCCTCAGGACTCAGGATTGTTGGAGGCAAAGCACTACCCCAAGTGGCATCAAGAGGATCCAAGTGACTTTCTGTGCTAGACAACCTCAGCAGGCATTTAAACATCTCCAAAAGTGGTGGCCTGGGTTTTAGTAAAGCTGCAGAAAGAGCTGAAATGATGGTGCAAGCCCTGAAGAGGCTGCTCAGTGCCTTGGTGTGTAGGGAACAGGGACGTATCTATCCCTGGATCAGAGGGGATTCAACTCTGTGCCACCCACTCCCCATACCTTCACCTTCCTGCGTTTATGCGGAGCTTTATGGGCAACTAAGTTGTGGCAGTAACAGCCATATACTGCAATGCATGGCTCATAAAGTTCTTGTCCCCAATGGCTAAAAACATATGCAAACCTCATCATCTGCACATTAATTGTTACTCTTATCTGGCACTATCCCAAAGTGCCTCCTAAGGTTTGCAAACCGAATTGCATTTCTTTTTCCTGCTGCAAAGGGGAGGCCATTGTGGAGGCAGAAAGTGGCCCAAGCTGATGAATACTTAATGACATTACTCAAGTGTACACAAGAGGAAATGAAACTGCCTACAGTGGATTAAATATGGATGCATAATTCACATATGAAGACTACTGACAGTGTTGTTCAACCTTGTAGCTCTGAATTGTACTTTTGGTTGGGCTGGGGTTTAATTTCGGTCACATTAAATGTTAAACTCCCTGCCTGATGTGCTAGAGTTAAGCTGAACTGAGATTGGGCTACAGAGGTGTTATGTAAATAAGAGCTGTCAATATGGTATGACATGACACGGCACGACACGAGTTGGCAGTCCACGTGCGTGGCTCAGGAAGCCAGTCTTATTCTGGACTACATAAGAAGTGTGGCCAGTAGGTCAAAGGAGGTGATTCTCCCCCTCTGCTCTCATGAGGCCCCATCTGGCATAATGCATCCAGCTCTGGTTCTCAAATACAAGAAAGAAATGGATCTGTTGAAGGAAGTTCAGAAGAGGGTCACAAAAATGATCAGAGGGCTGAAGCACCTATGGTAGGAAGAAAGGCTAAGAGAGTTGCAGTTGTTTATCCTGGAGAAGAGAATGCCCCAAGGAGATCTTACTGTGGGCTTAAGAAGGGGGTTTATAAGAAAGATAGGAGCAGATTGTTTAGTAGGACCCTACTAAAAATAAAAAGAATAAGATTTTAAGCTAAAGGACTAGATATAAGGAAGACATTTTTTATAGTGAAGATGCTGAGACACTGGAGTGGATTGCCCAGAGAGGTGGTAGATGCCCCATTGCTGGATGCATTGATGGGGCTTTGAGCAGCCTGATGTAGTAGAAGATGTCCTTGCCCATGGCTGGGGCATTGGAAATAGATGACCTTCAAAGATCTGTTCTGACTCAAACCGAATTCCGTGATGCTGTGTTAGAATCATAGAATCATAGAATGGTTTAGGTTGGAAGGGACCTCAAGGATCATCCAGCTCCAACCCCCCGCCATAGGCAGGGACACCTCCCACTAGAGCAGGCTGCTCAAGGCCTCATCCAGCCTGGCCTTAAAGCCTTAGCTCATACCATGCCTGGGTGGCACAAGTGCAACCCTCCTGCCTGTTAAAGCCTAATTATTTTAATTCAGTGACTAATGTTACAAGTGTCACGTTGGAAGAAATGCTTTGCTGTGTGTCTGCCCAAGACACTGTCACTGTCACCACGTGCCTGATTACCTCAGTAAACCACTGAACTTTGTTCATGGAGGAACACCAAAACCCATCTTTATCACAGAGCTCCTGAGGTTAAAAGGTGTATTCTGAGCTACCTGTTTCTGAGTGGATGGGGGAAAATGCTGTGCTTGAGTTTGGGTTTCTGTGAGAAATTTGAAGGAACAATTTCTTGTGAAAAGGTTGGAAAAGGTCTTCTTCCTGTAAACAATTTCCAGTGGAAGTGCTCCTGGCCTTCCTTCATTAGAACGTCTATTCTGAGCCTCACCCCGAAGAAAGACTCCTTTGTTGAGCAAAACAATGTGGCCACATGAGGAAGCGGGATCAGCTCCCACATGCAGGATAGGGTTTCTCTCACCTAACTTTAGCTGTCTAAACCAAAGGTGTCCAGTCTAAATCCATCATTCAGCATTCTGCTAATGACCCCAGGGAGATGGAGGCACCTTCTCAGTGCTGTTGGCTCTGTCTTTGGGCAAAACAAATGGCTCCCAGGAGGTGACCAGCTCTCCCATAGCTGGAAGGAGAGTCCACAAGACAAGCTGTGTGCAGACCGCTGGCGTGGCAATGGCTAATTAGGTGAGATGAATCCCACCCCAAGGAAACTGAGGGAGCTAATGAGTTGCTAGAGTGTGTGTTTGTGGAGAGCTTGCCTGCACAAAGCCTGACCATGCTGGGGGCTCTTTGAGTAGCTGTAAAAGATGAGGACTGAAAGCTGAGCATCGCGATAACCCTGTTTTCCTCTGGAATCCTACAGAACACGGGAATTCACTGTCTAATCCCAAATAAAACCTTCAAGTTTTAGCAATGGCTTCAAAAAGACAAACCTGCAGTGCAACTCTGAAATGTTCTGTGGGGTTTTTTTAAGTTTGCCTTCAAGATCACATAATCTGTTCTAATTGAAACAGGATTTATCATTTTAGGAGACATCTGGGGCAGGGGTGTGTGTGTTTGTTTGTTTGCCTTTTCTTTCCTTCACAAGTGCAGGTTAATCTAACCTAATCAAACACATTGGCTGTGGTCAGATGTGTCGGAAGCTTTGTCCTTTGAATCTGGGGCCGTGCAGGATTTAACTAGCAGCTCGCCAGGCATTTGTTCCTTCTTCTAAAAGGTGATTATTGCCAACTGCACATTCTCAGTGGCTCATTAAATGCTTTCACGTGACAAACCCATGTAACGTTTTGTGTATGTGAACCTGGGGCTGCCACCAGTTGGAATGATGCTAAATATTTACTGGCAAGGCAAGCTATGAGGATAAATATTTATACCAAGGCACAATAAAAAAAGAAGTACCATAAAACTGATATGTTATAAAGAATTTATGTGTTGAAACAGTCAAGGCTGTTACAAAAGATGTGCTATTTCGTGCTTATATTATGTGTGGCTGTCGCAGTGTTTAGGAGCTTAATTTACTACTATCTGGCCTTTGCTGTTTGGCTCATTAATCTGTCAGGTAAAGGAGTCCTAATTGTATTTCTTGTAACCTGGCAAACTACAGAGAATTGTGCACATACGGGGAGTAGATCTTGAAGATTTACTGGTCAGTTGCTAATGGTCCCACAGGGCTCGAGAGTGGAAAGTTGTACACAAGAGCAGAAACTGTTTATAAGAGGAATCTGTCTTTCTAATTGTGCTGAATATGTCCTATTGTGCTGAGATAAGAGGAGAATAAGCAGTGGTTGATATGAAACCACGCACGGGACACTTGTGAGGCAGTAATTGACTCGGCTGTGTGCATGCTGCTACACGTGTCCTGAAAGGCAGCGTCCAATCAGAGAATCATAGAATCATAGAATGGTTTAGGTTGGAAGGGACCTCAAGGATCATCCAGCTCCAACCCCCTGCCATAGGCAGGGACACCTCCCACTAGAGCAGGCTGCTCAAGGCCTCATCCAGCCTGGCCTTAAACACCTCCAGGGAGGAAGCATCCACAACCTCCCTGGGCAACCTGTTCCAGTGCCTTACCACCCTCACTGGAAAGAACTTCCTCCTAACATCCAGTCCAAATCTCCCCTCCTCCAGCTTAAACCCGTTCCCCCTTGTCCTGACATTACTAGACCTTGTCAGTAGTCCCTCCCCAGCCTTCCTGTAGGCTCCCTTCAGATCACAGATCAGGGTCACAAGGAGCCTGTCTCTTCCTTGCTGCTGTCCCCACTCCTTACCTGCATGGTACTGGGTTGCAGCCAGCACCTTCAGTGTGATGAGATCAGGGCCACATAGCAGTGGTCCTTTTTTCTATCTCTTACCCCTGTTTTGGTTTGCCAAAATGCAAAAAGGTTGATGGGGAGTTCGTAGAGATCATAGAATGGTTTGAGTTAGGAGGAACCTGTAAAGGCCATGTAGTCCAATCCCCTGCAATGAACAGGGACATATTTAACTAGAAAATGTTGCTCAGAGCCCCATTCAGGGTTGATTGGGCATTTGAGCTGGAATGTTCCCTGGGATGGGGTATGTAGCATCTCTCTGGGCAAGATATTCCACCATTTCACCACCCTCATTGTAAAAAACCTGCCTTCTACCTGTTCTAAAGCCTCTTCTCTTTTATTGTAAAAACATCACCCCTTGTTCTGTCACAAGCAGTTCTGCTAAGACAACTGTCCCCATCTGTCTTATAGGACCACAAAATAAATGGTTAGTTTGGGGTTAAATACTACCCTAACATGAAAGAATGCAGTCCAAATTTTGCAGTTCCTGGCTTATATGGGCTTTGTGGGTTACCAATTGCCCTTACAACAAGATGTCCCAACCCACTAGCTCCAGTATCCTGGGGAAATAGTGTAATTGTCCTTTCTCATGCTAGGCATCACTGCTGGCCAGTGCCCAAGGCCACATATGGTGGTCTAGTTGACTGGCTACGGCTGGGTGCTAGGTTGAACTGGATGATCTTGGAGGTCTCTTCTAACCTGGTTCATTCTATGATTCTATGATTCTATGATATTGGACTAGATGGATCTTACATGTGATATAATTGTATCAGTTCTGTATATAAAAATCATCTCTGCTGCCAGTTCCAGTTCAATAACAAAGTATGGGGCTTATATAAAGAGGCAAAGAAAGGAAAGGGGAAAAAAGTCAGAATGAGGAGGAAATCTGGACTTCTGGATTGTCACTTGAGGTCTTGGATCACAGCAATGTTGTCCCTATTCTATCTTTAAAAAATACAACCAACGTTGTTTGACAGTGCAGACACGTGGGGGTCTGTCTGTGGGATTATGGTTTTGTAGACAACAGATGTAGTGGGGACATAGAGATCCTGTTGGTGGGATAGCATAGAATCATAGAATCAACCAGGTTGGAAGAGACCTCCAAGATCATCCAGGCCAACCTAGCACCCAGCCCTAGCCAGTCAACTAGACCATGGCACTAAGTGCCCCATTCAGTCTTTTCTTCAACACCCCCAGGGATGGTGACTCCACCACCTCCCATGAAAGTAAGCAGAACTGCAGAATTATTCCTACCTGTTATAGGTACCTCAATGTTCTGGCATCTTTTATTCTCTCCTTATTGCTTTGCACTTGTAGCCTTTACTGTGTATTTTAGGCTTTGGGGAACACTCAAGGGTGGTGGGAACAGCTGCTGGGTCAACACAGGTGCTTGTGAGCTGGTGAGACTGACAAAATTTCAGGTGATCCTAGAAGTAGACCATGCTACCCACAGAAAAAAAAAGAGAAAAAGGTGTTTAAAAGCCCCAAGATTGAGACCTCTGGGAAATTCCTTCCGGGCCACAGCTCTGATGTGCAGTTTCACTCTTAGGAGCCCAGTGTTGTGGTTTTACAGTCAGCAATGAGCACATCACACTGAAAGCACAATGGAAAACAGGTGCAGCCACTAGTGACTTCAGCAACAGTGATCCTTTGGAAGGTAGGAAAAACTACTTCTCCTTTAACATATGGATGTGATGTATGAGTACAGCCCACTGTAGACAGTTGTGGAAATCCCTGTCTCAAGCAACTTGCTGTCTTATTCTTTTACCCTGATGTGAATTTGAAAGTGAAAATGCACAGCATCTAAGACACAGATTTTGTCAAAGTAGCTGTCAGTGTAAAGCCTGTGGACTAGACATTCAGCCAATGTAAACTGAAGTAGAGACAGGGAATTATTCCAGTTTACACCAGTGAAGGGTCTGACTCTACTATCTTCTGATTTTGACCCATGTTTTGCCCTGGCTCAGCATTTGGTTAATATCAGGGACTATCCCATAAAGCAGACTTTGGAAGCTGCAAGATGTGATCCATTTAATCAGTTTGTCAGTTTTATTTTGGAGACTTAATGGAAAAACAACCCCTTCTGCATAGTTATTGATTTAATATGCTCTGCCTTACATTCCCATGAAGGCAAATGAATATTTCTATAGCGGGAAGTGCTGGAAGAGAGTTATCTTTACGTTTGGGAACAGTTTGTGTGGGAGGACTGTAACGTGTACTAGCAGTGTATTGCTAAGTGATTTTGAATGCTAGCAATGAAATAGACACTGAAATAACATTAATATGAAAACAAATGCAGAAACTATGCTTACATTTACACAAACATACCTCTGGGAGCCTTTTGTACCGTGTTTGTTATCAGAGCTATTTCAAGATATTGTTCTTCCTCCATAAGAGATTTTTCTATCTTAGGCTGATATGAAACTGGAAATGTTAGATTGAGGCTTATATAAAGATGTGTCTGTTTGGGCCCAGGTGCTCCCAGTGATTTTGGAGGAGAAGCAAGGGAACCTGCCAGACAGCAGAGAAAACCTCTGCTACCCCAGTTTGGAAATAGATGCAGCACTCCCATGAAAACTGGAAAGGTTTAAACACACTGATGTGTGGAATAGCAGTATCAGTTTAAAGGTTGAGTTGGACTCTGGTCTGGATGACATTCATCTCACCAGGTTTATATGCCACAGATATCTACATCTCTGCTACATCTGAAACAGTCCCTGCAGAGAAACTGAGACTGCATGCTTGGATCAAGTGCTGGTTTTTTTCCGATGAGATTAATTGTGCTGCTGACATGCTCCTTCCTTTCCCAGGGCAGGTTGGAGAGCCCAGAAAAGTGCCTAGCTTACTTCTAATTTACATTTGAAAAGACAGTGTTGCTTCTTCTAGAGGGAAGGGTATGATTAAATAATTCAAAGTGAGAAAATTGATGAAATCAGTTGGCAAGATACAGCAGCACCAACACTTGACACTAACAGATCTCCTAGTTTTCAAAAAACGGAGCCATGGACACTTCTTACAGTTTATTCTACCTTAACTTAAGGTGTTGGGAGATGAAGTTTTACATTTAGAATCATAGAATCATAGAATGGTTTAGGTTGGAAGGGACCTCAAGGATCATCCAGCTCCAACCCCCTGCCATAGGCAGGGACACCTCCCACTAGAGTAGGCTGCTCAAGGCATCATCCAGACTGGTCTTAAATGCCTCCAGGGAGGAAGGATCCACAACCTCCCTGGGCAACCTGTGCCAGTGTCTTACCACCCTCACTGTAAAGAACTTCCTCCTAACATCCAGTCTAAATCTCCCCTCTGCCAGCTTAAACCCATTCCCCCTCATCCTGACATTACCAGACCTTGTCAATAGTCCCTCCCCAGCCTTCCTGTAGGCTCCCTTCAGATACTGCAAAGCCACTCTAAGGTCTCCCCGAAGCCTTCTCTTCTCCAGACTTATAATTGCTTTTGACTTAGCCCTATTAGTCTACCTAAACAAAGTTTCCATTTGAGTTCTTATGGGTTTATCAAAGTCATTAAGATGATGCATCTTTTGGTGGAAATCGCTCACACAAGATAATGGCACAAAAGCAAAATCTTTGTTGATTACTGAAGATAAGCCCAGCAATTCTGCTTAAATTTTTGTTCCTTTTTGTCCTGTAGCTTAATTTATTGCCTGTTCACTAACAGGTTCTCCAGACCTCCCCCATGAGACTTGTCTTAATTTATAGGTGCTTACACAAACCAGTAGCAGGGCTACTGAGAGTGAGGATGGCAGGAGTGAATAGGCTGTGAGGAGCTACCTCTGCTGACTTTAGATTGCCAGGTGGACACAGCTGAGCTGGTGATCACAGAATAGGAATAGAATAGAATAGAATAGAATAGAATAGAATGGAATGGAATGGAATGGAATGGAATGGAATGGAATGGAATAGAATAGACTAGAATAGAGTAGAATAGAATAGAATAGAATCAATCAGGTTGGAAGAGACCTCCAAGATCATCCAGTCCAACCTATCGCCCAGCCCTAGCCAATCAGCCAGACCATGGCACTAAGTGCCTCATCCAGGCTTTTCCTGAACACCTCCAGGGACGGTAACTCCACCACCTCCCTGGGCAGCCCATTCCAATGCCAATCACTCTCTCTGGGAAGAACTTCCTCCTAACATCCAGCCTAGACTTCCTGTACTTCCTATACAGGCTGACTGTATGCTCCATGGAAAGAAGTAATCACTTCTGGAAAGATTTTTTTTACGTAATTTAGGCATCTGCTTTAGGATAAAGTAAATTTGGCATTGCCAGCTTCTCTCCACTGACTGAAAAAAATACTCAAGATGATTAGGGGTAAAGACTGCACTGTAGTGAGATAGCATCAACTCCTAACATCAGCTACCATTTGTTACTGGGGACTTATTATCACTGTTAAGGCTCATACCCTAGTAATGTCCAGACAATGAGCTCCAGTGATATCAAGTGGGATCTAAACAGAAGTTAGTTGCTCCCATAATTCTGACGTGGCCCTGTGTGTCTTCTAGAACTTCAAAATGCTGTGCCTTACGATTAGCAATTATAATGTATGTTTGTATATAACCTTATGTAACTTTCTAGAGCATGCTGGAACAAAAATCACAGATATTGGCAGGCAGATATTGCATCTTTTGGGTTTTTTTTGTCAAGTGTGAATTGTAGCAAACAAAAATTTCCATTCACACTAGTGCAAGCCAGATGCAGAGAAATAGTTGCTGAAGACTGCATGCAGTTCTGGTGTGTCCCAGTTTATAATCTTAACCCTGCTTTTTGCCAAAAAAAAAGGTGCTGGGAATCAAGAAAACAGCAGGAAATTCTGGATTAGACTGCACATTTACACCCTTCCTTACATTTCCTAACAGTAAGAAGTCCAGACAGCTTTCTGCATTAAAAAAAACCCACAACACAATTTCCTCTTGTTGCGCTGTTGACTGAAAAGAAGGTAGGATCTTGCTGGCTGAGCAATCTTTTCACTTGGGATTGGTAGGGTGTGCCAGGCTTCCCACTAGTGATGAGGACACACATGTCAGAGGACAGCACTGATCATCTTGACTGGCTAGGGCTGGGTGCTAGGTTGGACTGGATGATCTTGGAGGTCTCTTCCAACCTGGTTGATTCTATGATTCTGTGATCTTCTGGCTTCAATAAATGGTATTTTACCTTCTCCACACAACTGTACAGGTCCCATCACAGTTGTATCCCACTCTTTGTGATCTGAATGAAGAAGTGAACTCATGCCATGAGCAGAAAACAATCTTGTTCTGCAAGGACTTTTTCATGGAAGAGAGCCATATTCCTGACAGATGGGCAACAAGACATGTTTCTGTTGTGCCAGTTGTAAGTCACACCTGCACGATGGCCTCTTTAAATAGAGAGAAACAACAGCAAAGACAGGAAATGCTTACTGATTTTTGCCCTGCCTTCCCAGCTCTGCTGTCTGCCTGAAATGAAGCAAATTCTTCTGTGTCTGAATTCCACAGCAGTATCACTCTTGAAGAGCTGTTGTTGTCCCAGTCACCAATAGCAGCACTAAGAAGCTGTAGCTACAACCTTGTATTATGCAAGAATAAGACAAAAGGTTTCTCCCTGCTTTTTGGCACTAGAGGTTTTAGCATACTAGGGCAGGCTAAGCGAGCAGCTGACCATCTCAACATGTTTAATTATCAGTTGTTGGGCAGATGGAGGAGCCTTTTATGGGCAGCAATGTTGGAGCACAGGGTTACTGTGCAGAGCAAGTTATAGACTCATAGAATGGTTTGGATTGGAAGAGACCTTTAGACATTATTTAAGCCAATGTCCCTGCAGCGAACAGGAATGTTCTTAATTAAAGCAGCTTGCTCAAAGCTATGTCCAACCTGAATGTTTCCAGGGATGGGGCATCTGAGCAGCCTGTGCCATTGTTTCGCCATCCTCATTGTAAAATACTTCTTCCTTATCATAGTATCACAGTCTCACAGTATCATCAGGGTTGGAAGAGACCTCACAGATCATCAAGTCCAACGTTTTACCACAGAGCTCAAGGCTAGACCATGGCACCAAGTGCCACGTCCAACCTTGCCTTGAACAGCTCCAGGGACGGTGACTCCACCACCTCCCTGGGCAGCCCATTCCAGTGTCCAATGACTCTCTCAGTGAAGAACTTTCTCCTCACCTCGAGCCTAAACTTCCCCTGGCGCAGCCTGAGGCTGTGTCCTCTTGTTCTGGTGCTGGCTGACTGAGAGAAGAGAGCAACCTCCCCCTGGCCACAACCACCCCTCAGGTAGTTGTGGACAGCAATAAGGTCACCCCTGAGCCTTATATCTATGTTCAATCTCTCTTCTTTTAATTTAAAAACATTAACCCTTGTCCTGTCACGAGAGGCCCTGCTAAGAAGATTGCCTTTCTTATGCCCCCCCGTTTTGAGTACTGAAAGATCACAGTAAGATCTCCCTGGAACACCTTCTCTAGGCTTAACAATCCCGACTCTCTCAGCCTTTCTTCAGAGCAGAATTGCTCCAGCCCTCAGAGCATTTTTCTGGCCTTCTCTGGACAAGTTCCAACAGGTCCATGACTTTCATATGCTGAGGACTCCAGAGCAAAGCCTGACAGAACACTACAAATCGAGCCTCACCAGAGCAGAATAGCTGCTCCCCCTCAACCTGCACGGCCACACTGCTTTGGATGCAGCCCAGGATATGGTTGGCTTTCTGGACTGTGAGCACAGGGAAATACACCTGGTCCATGAGTGTCTGGCTTGTGTGAGAAATAGCATGACAAATCATACTTCATGTGTTTCTACCAAGCTCATCATGATGTTTGGCTGCACAGGGCAGATGAGCTTAAACAGAATAGAATAGAATAGAATAGAATAGAATAGAATAGAATAGAATAGAATAGAAATCAATCAGGTTGGAAGAGACCTCCAAGATCATCCAGTCCAACCTAGCACCCAGCCCTAGCCAGTCAACTAGACCATGGCACTAAGTGCCTCATCCAGGCTTTTCCTGAACACCTCCAGGGACGGTGACTCCACCACCTCCCTGGGCAGCCCATTCCAATGCCAATCACCCTCTCTGTGAAGAACTTCCTCCTAACATCCAGCCTAGACTTCCCCTGGCACAACTTGAGACTGTGTCCCCTTGTCCTGTTGCTGGTTGCCTGGGAGAAGAGACCAACCCCCACCTGGCTACAACCTCCCTTCAGGTAGTTGTAGACAGCAATGAGATCCCCCCTGAGCCTCCTCTTCTGCAGGCTAAACACCCCCAGCTCCCTCAGCCAAAGACTCTTTTAATCCCTGAGGTATGAAGTATAACAATATTTCAAACTGTTTGATACAGCTGTGAGAACTGTGGATTCACCAACTGACCACAAAAACGCTCCAGCCTTGTCTGCAGGATAACAAGCCTCCAGACAAACTCAGTGGGAAAACCACGTCTGAAGACAACACATGTAAATGAGGATGGCTGCTCTGGCCTGAACAGTTAGTTAATACCTGGACTCTTGAAGATCTGTTTCTATTAGAAGACACTTTTCTGCTTCTTGAGTGTAATCCTGTTTAACTAAGGAATATGGGTTGGTCTCTTCTCCCAGGCAACCAGCAACAGGACAAGGGGACACAGCCTCAAGTTGTGCCGGGGGAAGTATAGGCTGGATATTAGGAGGAAGTTGTTGCCAGAGAGAGTGATTGGCATTGGAATGGGCTGCCCAGGGAGGTGGTGGAGTCACCATCCCTGGAGGTGTTCAAGCAAAGACTGGATGAGGCACTTAGTGCCATGGTCTGGTTGACTGGCTAGGGCTGGGTGCTAGGTTGGACTGGATGAGCTTGGAGATCTCTTCCAACCTGATTGATTCTATTCTATTCTATCAGTATCTACATGCCATACATCTAGACAAGTAATGTGGAATATATTTCCTTCATAAAGCCTGGATGGAAAAGGCTTCTCGTGTTCTGATGCTGCCAACCTTCTTCTCAGTGTGGATGCCCAGAATGGACAACTGTCCATTCAAGCCCAGGAGTTTCAGATTCAGTTCACAATAGCGAGAGGAGTGGTGATGAGCTCTGAATTTCTCCTTCTTTCATTTTAGTTCGTGTGGGAATGTGTGACTATTTATTACCAGAAATAATGATGTAGGAACAAACAGTATTTGTATTCTGCTGCTGACTGCTATTCCCATTGTGCATTGGCTGGTGGAGCAAGTCTTGAGTGAATAAATAGTCCCTCCCTCAAGTGTGAGGCCCATGGTAGTGCCAGATCAGGGAAACCTCTGCTACAGGACATGGTAAAATGCAGACAGGGATTACATTTCTCTCTCTCCAGCCATTTTGATTCCTTGATAAGAATTGGCTTTGAATGATATCATCATTCAGAATTTGTTCCACCTCTTTCTGTCACCAACACTTGTCATTTCTTCCCTTTTGACCTCACCCAGAGCTAGCAAAGTAATTCAAACTGAACAGCTCTAGTTGGCAAAGTCTGTCTGCTGGTGATAAATGGTGCATATGATGGATGGCTGTGGTCTTGAGGATGATGGAGGTGAACAGCAGGGTGCTGCACGGGTTTGTGCTAGCAGCAACATTATTTAATACTTTTATTAATGTCCTGGAAGGAGGTGTAACCATGTACATTAACTAGGTCTGCACACAACACTGTGCTGGAAAGAATTGTAAACCAAGTGAAGAGAGAGAAATAACACTAATGGAAGCAGAGGTTAGAAATATGAGCAGGAAAGAGAATGAGATTCTGTCTGGAAAAAGGCAAACTAATAAATCTGGGAATAAGAATCCAAAACACAGATATTTAACAGAAGGGTAAGAGATCTTACAAGAACACTGTTATCCCAGAAGAGCTAGTAATGATGGTTAAGAGTGACTAGGCAATGACTTTTTAGTATGAAAGAGTGGGTTGAGACAATTTTGGATAAACACAATTTTGATTTGTAGAGTAAATCCAAAGGTATCTTGCCCTGGCATAAGGGCTCGAACCTTCCTTATGGGCATGACTTTCTATAGCACTTTGAGCTCACAATTGAGACATAGATCTGGATGGCATCTTCTGGACCATCTGGTCCTGAGTCTGCTTATTGTGAGAGCAGTATTGATTCATGGAACTCTCCTGCCCTCTCTGCTCTAGCCTTCTACAACCCTGCTAGGAGCCTTCTCTGGTGGCAGTTTTGACAAGTGGCAATTCTGACATCAAGAGCAGAAAAATGTGAACGAACACAAGTTAATGCAACAGAATCATTTGAATGGACAAGGAATTAGTTACAGGCAACTTTTTCTGACACCCATGTTTGTGTCAGTTAATTCCATCACATAAACTGAAGTGACAACAGGCAGTGACATGTGGAAATTGGTATTTGCCAAAGGAGGACTTAAAAGCACTGCAGGAATCCTCAAATGGGACAAAACAATCGGTTAAGTTCCCTAAATACCCAAGCCTTACCTGAAATGATTTGTGCTAGGTTGCTTAAGGGTCTCGAAAGCATGCGGTCATTGCAGGCACCCATTCAGCAGTGTACTCACATGTGTGCACACACATCAGGGGTGTGATGAAATATAAAGGCAGATGCAGCAAGCTGGAAATCTGTCCCATATGTACTCACTGGGAAGCAACCATCCCTCACCCAGCTCAGCGTTTAGCCCTAAGGGGAAGGGATGCTGTGAAAGTGCTCACTGGGATTGCAAGTGCAGTATGAGCACATAGGTCGTTGCCTGCTGTACCTCTAAAAATGATTCCTGCTGGGAGGTGGTGCTCTGAAAATGGGAATGAGATTATTTAGAATGGTAACTTGCTCTTGGTATTGATTATAAGATGGGTGTGTATGCATGGAATACAGCTGCTGTGAGCTGCCTCTCCAGAGGAATTCTTTGCCCATCTGAAGAGCTGAGTGGTAGAAGCCAGGAATTCCTGCTTTGCATAATGAACACTAATGATTGTTTCTGCTCCAGACCATAGTTAGCAGTAGCTAGTTGTACTTTTGGCCAGTGGCATTATTCCTTTTGGAAATGTGGTCTTCTCATGCTGGAGCCTATCTGGCTCCCAGAACGAGACGTAAGAAAAAGCAGAGATGGGTTCCATGAGCTGATTGAACACTATGGAATCTCAGATATTTGTGGCTTGATTTGATTTGTTCTGTTTTAAATGCCAATTATTAAGCAAGTTGTGAGAATAAGAGAAAGAGAACATTTCACCTGCAAACAGCTCACACATTCCCTTGCTAATTCTCTCACCGTCCTGAGGATAGAGGAACAATTAGGGCAATGTCCTATTTAGCTAAACAGAACCCAAGCCTCTTTTCACCCATAGCAGGGAAACAGAAGGGCCAAGTTGCAACGTATACATATATCAAAATATTTATGTGTGTTCACTAAGTGTAGCAAAAAGTCCTTTCCACACTAAATGCCACTTACTGTCCTGTACTTTAGGCTGCCTAGACTGCAGGCTGGGCAATTGCTCTCGTGTTGTAGGAGGAGAAAAGAAAACTGCCTAGCCCCAGGTAGGCATCATCTGCTTAGTCACAGGGTGGAGGTGCAGCTGCCTCTAGTATGGAAGAGAAACCACCTGGTTAGGGTCACTGCATTAACGCTCCTGGCTGGAGCTTTTCATACAAGGCTGTCATAAAAAACGTTAAGTTACAAGGAGCTGTGCTAGGGTCAGCATGCCACTACCTGCACCAGAAAACTTCTGCAAGACTATTTTTCTTCAGTCCAATCTCTATTCCTAGAAGTTCTCTGATACAGATACTGTGATGGTTTGGGTGTTCCCCGCCCCCCCACGCTCTGGAAATCACCCAGACTAGACTCAGACGGCTCTGGAAATGTTATTTAGCTTATTATTTACAGCTTAGCAGAATATACAAGCAGATATTTACAGTGTATACAGTTATAGACAGAAATAGACAAGGTAAAAGGGAATACAGAAACACAACAGCCCTCCCAGAAACCTGAGTCCCCAGGAGGGGCTCCCAACCACCCTTCCACCTTCTCCCACCCCTCTACCTTACCCCAGATGTTGCCTTGTGCCCCAAGGAAGAATGGAAGGTCAGGCAGGGGGATTAGGAAGCAAAGTGGATTAATCAGAGAGAAGGTAGGTGAGGTTAGAGAGAAATGCAGCCCAGAGCCCAGGCAGTGCCCGAATGCCTTATCTATGTTTTTACTCTTGTTCTTATAGCTCTCAGCAAGCCTATGAGTGAAGTAGGCATCACCACTGTTTTTTCTTTCACAGCCTGTAATCTAGTTCTTCTCACCAAAACATTCTAGCTAGCTTCAAGCTAGCACGAGGTCAGTCTTTTCTCCAAGTAACAAGCTTGCCCTATGAACAAGAGGAACCACCCTGAAGTTGTGCCAGCAGAGCTTTAGGTTGGATGTTAGAGGAATTTTTTTCACGGAAAGGGTTGTTGAGCATTGGAACAGGCTGCCCAGGGAGGTGGTGGGATCCTATTCATGGAGGCATTTTAAAAACATGTAGATAGGGTGCTTAAGGACATGGTTTAGACGAAGAGCAACTCCCTTATCTGTGTTTGGATTCTTGTTCTTATACATCTCAACAAGCCTATGAGTGAAGTAGACATCACCATTGTTTCCCTTTCACAGCCTGTAATCTAGTTCTTGTCACCTAAACACTGTAGCTAGCTTCAAACTAGCACAGATAGTAAACTACTCCA
Source organism: Tricholaema leucomelas (assembly GCA_013400475.1). NCBI lineage: Eukaryota > Metazoa > Chordata > Aves > Piciformes > Lybiidae > Tricholaema lacrymosa > Tricholaema leucomelas. Next base: position 159,250 of record WAAF01016181.1, on the reverse strand, counting down.
ATGCTGTTTGTAGTAACATAATAGAGGAAGAGAATATATGGACACTGTATGAAACACATGGGCATAGCATATGTTAGTAATTTTGATTAACCATTTCAACCTGTTGTAAATAAGAATATCAGTTAGAAATGTGCAACATAAATGGTCCAATACAGCAGCTCAGTTAAAATAATCATCTCTCTGTGTATCCCTGGATGATCTTTCCAAAAGGAAAAACAAGTGTTCTAAATGAGAATGTGAAATTTAAGAGGAAAGTGAGCAGGACCTTGTATTATTCTCCTGGACCGAACAGGGAGAGTGAAGTGATTGGCAGGACTGTGTTTATAGCTCCCACGCAGGAACCACTAATCCCTGTTAAATCTCAGGAGAAACAGGAGATCCTCACAGGTCAGTGGAGACTGGGAAGCTGCAGGATACCAAAGTTTGGAACCGTGTCCTGATTTAGAGGTTTCCCTCCCACAGAACTCCATTTTTGTGCTACTAAACAAAAGGGATATAGCTGAAGTACAGCTTTCTAGTTGAGCATCTGATCCCATTCAGACCTGAGAACATGTGTCCTTTCATGCATACTGAAACCAGCCACAGCTTGGGATGTCCTGCTCCTGCTCCTGCTGCAGCTCTGAACTACAGAAGACCATACCTAAGTTCTTAGAGCACTGTAAGAGGACTGTTAAGTGCATATAATTACCCATGCAAGCATGTGTTTTCAGGGTCAAGGCCTAACCTTACTGGGCATCCAGTCTTACTCCTTTTTCTTTTTTTCTTTTTCATTTTCTTTTTTCTTTTTCTTTTTCTTTTTCTATTTATTTCTTTTTCTTTTTCTTTTTCTTTTTCTATTTATTTCTTTTTCTTTTTCTTTTTCTTTTTCTATTTATTTCTTTTTCTTTTTCTTTTTCTTTTTCTATTTATTTCTTTTTCTTTTTCTTTTTCTTTTTCTATTTATTTCTTTTTCTTTTTCTTTTTCTTTTTCTATTTATTTCTTTTTCTTTTTCTTTTTCTTTTTCTATTTATTTCTTTTTCTTTTTCTTTTTCTTTTTATTTTTATTTTTATTTTTCCTTTTCTTTTCCTTTTCCTTTTCTTTTTCTTTTCCTTTTCTTTTTTTTTCTTTTCCTTTTTCATTGTTTTCCTTTTCCCTTTTCTTCTTTTTCTTCATCTTTTTTCTTTTCCTTTTCCTATTTACTTCCCTTTTTCTTTTTCCTTTTTCTTTTCCTTTCCCCTTCTCTTCTTTTTCTTTTTCTTCTTTATCCTTTTTGTTATCCTTATTCTTTCTTACTCTTTTATTTTTACTCAAAGCAATGATATTATTAAAGGAGTATGCTGGCACCTGTTGTACCAGACAGTCCATTATGGGGAAAGACTCTGGTGCACACCAGCTACCACCCTACCCCAGCCCAGCCTAGAATGCAGTTGGAGCTGTTCTGGAAGGTGCCCAGTATGACAAAGTGGAGAACCAGTACACCACAGTGCACTCACTTATTAGAGTAAGAATAGCCTAGAGAAAAAACCAAAACCAAAACTCAACCCCCTGAAGACAGCAACTAATGGGCCATGCTAGGACCCGAAGGGACTATAAAAGATGTCAGAAGTGGGATGTGAGCATGGATTCGGTTCCTGTAAGCTTTGCTTAAGCAAGCCACAAACTGGACGTGCTGTGCTGTTTTTTATGGAAGGGGACTTCTTGCTCATTAGCAAAAGAAGAGATGGAGAAAGCAGAAAAAGAAGATGACAGGCAGTTTTCTAATGCTGGAGATATGGAGGGTACAGGTGGTTTCCAGAACCCATGCAGAGGAACTTCACCATGTCTCTGAGGCGGCGGCCGAACCTCTGTCACAGGGCATTGTAGGGCACAGGGCTCATTTCATCTATCTCTGAGACCTTTAATCTGATTGAAGTGCTTAATCCACTTCAGCAGGGGAGGAAGAAGCTACTTTGTTTGCTGCCTTCAGATTCTGGGCTCATCAGTCCTATAGGGTGCTGCTCCCTTTCCCACTAGTTAACAAAGATGGATACTGCAGACAGGGCTCTTCAGTTCTGTGGTCTAAGGATGGGGACGAGTTGATCTCTTCTGCTTTAGGGCTTCCAAATGATTTTACAGTTGATCACAGGTATCAGTGCAGACCAAGGAATCCTACAATGTACTAAAATATGAAGTAATTAAATGTTTGTGCATGGACTGAACCCAGCTCCTTGCTCCTGCTGCACAACAGAGAGGTGGTCTTTCCATACCATGCAGCCCAATATGCACTTTCAGTACATGCCATTGTGGTAAGCATGCCCTGTAGAGTGGGATTTTGAGGTGAAAAATAGTCTTTGGTAGCCCTTAGTGTAAAAACAACTTCCAAAATTTTGTCTTCATAGAATCATAGAATCAACCAGGTTGGAAGAGACCTCCAAGATCATCCAGTCCAACCTAGCACCCAGCCCTAGCCAGTCAGCTAGACCATAGCACTAAGTGCCTCATCCAGGCTTTTCTTGAACACCTCCAAGGACTGTGACTCCACCACCTCCCTGGGCAGCCCATTCCAATGCCAATCACTCTCTCTGGCAAGAACTTCCTCCTAACATCCAGCCTAGACTTCCCCTGGCACAGCTTGAGACTGTGTCCCCTTGTTCTGTTGCTGGTTGCCTGGGAGAAGAGACCAACCCCCACCTGGCTGCAACCTCCCTTCAGGTAGTTGTAGACAGCAATGAGGTCTGCCCTGAGCCTCGTCTTCTCCAGGCTAAACAACCCCATCTCCCTCAACCTCTCCTCATAGGGTTTGTGTTCCATAGGGTTTGTGTTTGTGTTTTGTTGTCTTGCTGGTCTCCACCTGTAAACTGTCTGCTTCCTATGTTCAAAGCAGATGTGCTTCCCTGACCTTGAGACTGCTCGTTACACAGAACTTAATTCAGCAGCTCCTTCTGAAATAAGTATACTTACAGCTTGAAAACTGGGAAAATACTGGCCAAAATCATCTGACATTCACTAAAATATATTGCAATTAAAGGCAGCAGAATTTGATCCTGATCAGAAGCAGAAGATTTTTGTACATCAAGGTCCACCAAAACATCAATTTTTCAAGGCAAGACTTCTCTTCCCCAGCGTTGCCCAACCTGCCGGGTGGCTTGCCAATCTGTTCCTTATCAGGGCATGTATATAGCCTGTATGTGATCCGTGTTCAGGTCATACAGGTTACAGAAACCCAGGGCTGATTTTCTGCTGCCCCCAACAGCTGCAGATAAAAATAACATCTGCATTGACACTTCGAGCAGAAACCCTGGGGAGACTGATGTGCTTCCCCAGAGCCCCTTAGTACGGTGTGACACATGGTCGAGTCTGAGAGGGAGCAGATAATAAAAGCCAACTCTTCAGAAGACACAGCAAATAAAGGCTGAGTGCAACGTTTCCATGTCTGAACATACATCTTCTAGTTCTAAAGTTCTCCTTCCAGTGCACAATTTGATACACAGGTGCAGAGGAGTCCCCTATTGTTTCCTCTGAAGATGACTGTGAAGGGAAGAATCTTTGTAGCTTGTCATCGTAAGCGGCAGACAGGCAGTTGTGGAACATCCACACCTGGGTGTGCTGGGGCTTTATTGCATACTGCATTCCATATCAATTCCATACTGCATTCCATATCAATTCCATACTGCATTCCATATCAATTCCATATCGAGTGGAAGTAATGTTGGCCTTGGTATCTCCTCTGAGCCACTAGCTTAATTAGGAGTGTTTTGGTTTGCTGTTTTCCTAAAGGAGAGCTGCAGTCCAAGAGTGCTATTACGGGTTTACACATAGCCCTGCTCTTAATATCAAAGCTTTCATTTGGCTGGAGGCTTCCTTCCCTGTGGGGGAAGGGTTGCTGTGTGAAGGTTGTAGATTACACAACATTTTCCCAACAGAAAAGCAGCCTGCCTGAGTTGGAGCCTGTTGCAGTAACATGCTGGAGAAGGCAAAAGCAAGTCTGTGTGGTAAAAGGAGCCTCCAAGTGAGATAACATGGAGAGTCTCATGTAATGCAACTGTTTCAGATTGCAGCTTGATGGCAAATTGCTGTGCTCCTATTAGAGCAAATAACAGGAGATTAGATAAAATGAAAATATTCATGAGATAGCCTTTTACAGCTACAAAATGGCCACTTCATAGAATAGAATCATAGAATTGCTCAGGGTTGGAAGGGACCACAAGGATCATCTAGTTTCCTACCCTAGATCAGGCTGCCCACAGCCTCATCCAGCCTGGCCTTAAACACCTCCAGGGATGGGGCCTCAACCACCTCCCTGGGCAACACATTCCAGGCTTTCACCACTCTCATGCTGAACAACTTCCTCCTCATGTCCAGCCTGAATCTACTCACCTCCAGCTTTGCTCCATTCCCCCTAGTCCTGTCACTACCTGATAGCCTAAAAAGTCCCTCCCCAGCTTTTTTTTTTCAGATACTTGGAGGCCACAATAAGGTCACCTCAGGGCTGTCCTCTGTCCAGACTGAACAGCCACGGTTTTGCCCATGCAAATGCAAATGCAATGAGGCTGACTCCAAACTCCTCTCCAGTTGTGATGTAATATTGGTTATGCTCACCAGGGATATAGTACATATTGTTAGGATGGGTTATCTGCATAAAGCAGTGGTAACAATCAAAATTGCACGTTATGAGCAGTGAAAGAAATCATTCAGATGACACCAAGCTGTGTGGCACAGTTGACTTGCTGGAGGGCAGGGATGCCATCCAGAGGGACCTGGACAGGCTGGAAAGGTGGGCCCAGGCCAACCTCATGACGTTTAACAAGGCCAAGTGTCAGGTCTTGCACCTGGGTCGGTGCAATCCCAGGCACAGATACAGGCTGGGTGGTGAATGGCTGAGAGCAGCCCTGAGGAGAAGGACCTGGGGGTCTGGGGTGAGGAAAAGCTCAACATGAGCCTGAAGTGTGCACATGCAGCCCAGACAGCAACCCTGTGCTGGGCTGCATCAAGAGAAGTGTGGCCAGCAGGGCAAGGGAGGGGATTCTCCCCCTTTACTCTGCTCTCCTCAGACCCCACCTGGAGTACTGTGTGCAGTTCTGGAGCCCCCAACACAAGAAGGACATGGAACTGCTGGAGC
>WAAF01016181.1:109280-154161 GCA_013400475.1 Tricholaema leucomelas | reverse complement strand
GATGCCTTGAGCAAGCTGCTCTAGTGGGAGGTGTCCCTGCCTATGGCAGGGGGTTGGAGCTGGATGATCCTTGAGGTCCCTTCCAACCTAAACCATTCTATGATTCTATGATTCCCTTTTCCTTCCTCTTTCATCACTGCCGTAGGAATCCTGTCCATATACACATCTCTGTCTTTGTTTTACAGTGCAGGAATGAGATGCAAGAAAGTCATGCATGCAACATAAGCAAACATCCTTCACCAAAAAGAGCAGCGCTGAGATGCTGATTATGTCCTCGTTTAAATGTGCTGCGCGCACTTTCTCCGCCACGCATAGGCTTACAAATGTCTGCACAAGAATGGAAAATCTGACGAGTAATTTTCTGTGGGGACATAAAAATACAGGATGGAAACCTCTAAGCTGCATGGTCTTTAAGGAGCAGTCATCCGTTGAACTGAAGTTATATCCAATATTACAGTATCTTGCTGATAGACGACATAAACCAAATTTGTTACTTAGAGAGGCATGTTGATTGGCTTCATGCTGGGTGTGCATGAAGAAAGACATCTAGACTCCCTTTTATCCAGATGGAATTCCCAAGTCAATCAAATAAACATAATAATAATAAGGTTAATCTGGTCTCTCATTCAAGAGTGAAAAGCAGAGATGTGGATCTAATTAGGCAAATATTGTAAAATCCATTTGCATTTATCTTTTGCCACATCTCCTGGTGCAGTCCTGGTTCAACATGCTTAACACAGTCCTCTTTGGTCTGAGCCATTTAATTCTGGGGCTGAAACCTTTCGAGATTTGTTTAGACAAGAAAATCTTGTGTTCTTTGGAGCATTTTGAAGTAGGCATAATTACAGCGTTGCGAATGCGATGCTCTGCTTAAGGAGCTGTCAGCATTTCCACATTAAACCTCTATTTTCTAGAATTGCCAGAAGAAAAGGGGGGAAAAAGGAAAAAAGAAAAAAAGAAGAAAGAAAAAAAAAAATAAAAAGGAGGGGGGAAAAAAAAAAAAAAAGGAGGGGAAAAAAAGAGTGGAGAAAAAAAGAGTGGAAAAGAAGGGTCCATTATGGCCCGAAACTTGCTGTTTAGGTTTTTAATCCAGGAGGGAGGTTTCAAAATCAAATTGTGCAAAATTAATTTGCACTGTGTGCTTGCAAAACTGCTCATGTCACTTTTTTTTTCATGCTTTTTTTTTAAAGGGGAAAAAAAAATCAGCCCACAATAAAGCCCACTTATTTTGCTTGCTTCTACTGTACACTGCTCTTTAAAGTTAATGTCATTTCCATACAATACCCTCAATGTAATGTGCCTTAGAGGCAGCATAGATTGAATAAGTGACTTGGAGCCAGGGACTCCCAAGTTTATAATTTAGCCACTGACTCATTGTGTGGCCTCGGGCAAACCACGTAACTTGTATGTCCTCATCTATGGTATGGTCTCAATTTTCCATTGTGTTGCACAACATGTAAGGAGCTCTGCTCGTGTTCAATAGGAGCTTAACCCGATGGTGAGTGGGTTACTGGATCCTTGTAGAGGATATGAGACTTAACACAGCTCTCAGGTTTTGTCTATTCAGTTCAGTCTACAGGACGTCAGCCTTCAGTGAGCTGGTCCTGGTAGCATTTGGTGGAGGTGTCTGCGTCTGTGATTTCAGCTGCTCCTGGTAGCACTTGGTGGAGGTGTCTGCATCTGTGATTTCAGCTGGTCCTGGTAGCATTTGGTGGAGGTGTCTCCCTCTGTGATTTCAGCTGGTCCTGGTAGCATTTGGTGGAGGTGTCTGCGTCTGTGATTTCAGCTGCTCCTGGTAGCACTTGGTGGAGGTGTCTGCATCCGTGATTTCAGCTGGTCCTGGTAGCATTTGGTGGAGGTGTCTGCGTCTGTGATTTCAGCTGCTCCTGGTAGCACTTGGTGGAGGTGTCTGCATCCGTGATTTCAGCTGGTCCTGGTAGCATTTGGTGGAGGTGTCTGCGTCTGTGATTTCAGCTGCTCCTGGTAGCACTTGGTGGAGGTGTCTGCATCCGTGATTTCAGCTGGTCCTGGTAGCATTTGGTGGAGGTGTCTGCGTCTGTGATTTCAGCTGCTCCTGGTAGCACTTGGTGGAGGTGTCTGCATCCGTGATTTCAGCTGGTCCTGGTAGCATTTGGTGGAGGTGTCTGCGTCTGTGATTTCAGCTGCTCCTGGTAGCACTTGGTGGAGGTGTCTGCATCCGTGATTTCAGCTGGTCCTGGTAGCATTTGGTGGAGGTGTCTCCCTCTGCGATTTCAGAGTCATCGAGAGCAGTCTGTCTTGGTTCTTCAAAATTGAATTACAATAACTAGGAGGTTGTTTTGACTGAATGTGTAGGCTACTTGGTACTGGACCTGAAGGAAATTCTGCTGATGTTGGCTCTTTGTGTATAACTTCAGCTCTTTATGTGTTTCTGCCTTGTGCCTTCATGTATGAGAGTTTCTACCACCATAAAAGCTTTTAAATACAGTGAAGAGCCAAACTCCTGTTACAGATTATTCCAGTCAGATGGAGAAGAAAACATAAACAGCTTGTTTAGACAGTTGATGAGGCAACTGACAGGCTTTTCTCTGAAGAACAGCAGTCTCTAAGAAGTAGCTCCTTCAGCATTTAGCTGGGATAGGGAAGGGCCCTTTTGCAGCAAGTACTGGCCTAGTGTGGACCTTTGTGAGTGGTAGTGCATTTGTGGAATCATGATAGTAGAAACATAAATTTAGAATAGACTGGTTTGGTTATCACTTCCAGTCCTCCATGTTGCAAGCAAATGTACATCGTTGGTAAGTTCAGATGTGTTGGCAGAACATTTGCTTCCCAGATCACAACACATCCGATCTCTTGACCCCTACAGCCATCTACAGATCTATAATAGAAGATCAAGATGAGCAGTTGAAATTTCACAGAAGGAGAACTCAGTGGACGAGAATGGCACAGATGTGGTAAGATTGGGCAGGTCTAGAGAGACAGTGGGGTTCACAGCCAGACTTCCCTTCTCTAAAGTGACATTTCTTCAGACAAAGAGGACCATGAAGGACACTCTGACTTCAAAAACAGCCTCCCTCTTCCTCACCCTCTGTCAACACAAACTGCCAGTATGTGCTCACTTTTGGACCTGGTGCAAACATCTGTCATGCACAGCATCTTGCAGCACAAGCCCTGCAGATTCACTGCACATTTTGTGAAGAGCCATGTCTTGTTTTATTTTTTTACTCTTCTCAGTTTCATGTGGTGCCTTTGTGGTCTTGTGCTGGAAGACAGCTTACCTCAAAGGGAGCTTTTTGTGATAGATTTTTAGTTTTAATACATAAGTCCTTCCACTGCTTTAAGTATTGCCCATGTAGGAGTACTCATGTGGCCCCACTATCCTATCTGTGAATGTAAATGATAGTGTACAGCAGAATCTAATATACATGGGATTATGAAATACAAGAAACCCAGCACGATCCAGTATTTCCTGCCACTTCACAAAAGGGTTCTATGTCTCTGAGCAGATGTGTCTCTGAAACAAGGACCTGGATTTGTGCCATGCCCTTAAACACTGATATTCATCATAGAATCACAGAATCATAGAATCAACCAGGTTGGAAGAGACCTCCAAGATCATCCAGTCCAACCTAGCACCCAGCCCTGTCCAGTCATCTAGACCATGGCACTAAGTGCCTCATCCACTTGGTGCCATGGTCTAGCCTTGAGCTCTGTGGTAAAAGGTTGGACTTGATGATCTGTGAGGTCTCTTCCAACCCTGATGATACTGTGAGACTGTGATACTGTGATACTGTGATCCAGTCTTTTCTTGAACACCCCCAGGGACGGTGACTCCACCACCTCCCTGGGCAGCCCATTCCAATGGCAAATCACTCTCTCTGGGAAGAACTTCAGCAGGAAACTTACAATCGAATGAGATACTTACAGATTTGGGGTTTTTTATTTGTTTGTTTGTTTGGGTTTGGGTTTTTTTTTTTGCAAATAGTATCGTAGTATCATAGTAGTATCATAGTATCATCAGGGTTGGAAGAGACCTCACAGATCATCAAGTCCAACCCTTCACCACAGAGCTCAAGGCTAGACCATGGCACCAAGTGCCACGTCCAACCTTGCCTTGAACAGCTCCAGGGACGGCGACTCCACCACCTCCCTGGGCAGCCCATTCCAGTGTCCAGTGACTCTCTCAGTGAAGAACTTTCTCCTCACCTCAAGCCTAAAGTTCCCCTGGCACAGCCTGAGGCTGTGTCTTCTTGTTCTGGTGCTGGCTGCCTGAGAGAAGAGAGCAACCTCCCCCTGGCCACAACCACCCCTCAGGTGGCAGCTATTTTGAAATGTTTTGTTTGGGCTGTTTGAACATGAAGGTGTATTTACAGTTGTTCTCCACTGACCTTGTGGAAGTTGTTTTTTTCTTTTCTGGTTGTTTCCTTGCTGACTGGACTTCTCTGCTGGAGTGAATATCCACTGCTTCACAACAGATATACAGATCTCACCCATGTATGTGTAAGCCCAGCTAGAGCAGATTGTTGTTAGGCTGGCTTGACCTGCAATAATTTTAACTTGCATAGAACTGACCTGAACAATTTTCAGAGCGCCCTGACCCCAAGTTAAATGCTTTCCTTTAGCTCTCCTGAGAGACAATGGAGACATTTTGGGGAAAGAAAGCTTGTTCTGGGGGGCATCACTGTCTTTGCACACGAGAAAAAGTTGTATTTAAAAAAAGGAAAAGAAAAAAGGCAAGAAGGAAATCCGTGTGGCTCTGCTTGCTCATTCTCTTGAGTTAATGTGAGTGCTGTGGAGCTACACTGTTAGATCAGAAAGAATACAATTTCAATCCAGTATCACAGTATCATCAGGGTTGGAAGAGACCTCACAGATCATCAAGTCCAACCCTTTACCACAGAGCTCAAGGCTAGACCATAGCACCAAGTGCCACGTCCAATCCTGCCTTGAACAGTCCAATATCCAATGTTTGAATTCAGCGTTACACTAATAAAGAGGTTTTAACTTCTTCATCTAGTCAATATTATCCAGCCTGGCAGCTGGTCTAACAAGGTGTGAGGCAAGTCTTGTACAATCAGGTACTTTTCCAAAATCAGAGTAACCCTAAAAATTAATACCTACACAGCAATGTACAGCTGGGAGTCTGCTGGAAACAAAAGCCATGCTCCTTCCCCATGGAAAACAGATTCCTACTTCCTCCTGTACACCAGAATTTGTAGTGATTTGCAGGATTTACAAGACGTACTGCAAGTAGTACTTGCTAAATCAAGACCTTTGGGTAGAAAGAAATCTGCAGCAAAGGTGAAGTGCAGTGTCAGCTGTTCAGGAATGACTCTTTGGACTGTTTTTGTGGGGCGAATAAATGGTGATGTAATTTCATTGTGGAATCATGGAATCAAGCAGGTTGGAAGAGACCTCCAAGATCATCCAGTCCAACCTAGCACCCAGCCCTAGCCAGTCATCTAGACCATGGCACTAAATGCCTCATCCAGGCTTTTCATAGAGGCAGAAGGTTGGAGTGGTTTATAAGTTCATATCTGGTTTGGAAGAGAAAGACTTTACTCTTACATTTAATGCATGGACGTAATATTAAGAAGGACTGAAGGTGTGAAGCTCAGCTATAGACTTTCTGAAGTAGCAGCTATGTGATGGCTTGGGTGTTCCCTGCCCCCCCCCACTTTGGAGATCACCCAGACTAGACTCATCCAGCTCTGGAAATTTGAATGAAGCTTATATTTACAGCTAGCACAATATACAAGCAGATATTTACAGTATAGACAGTTATAGACAGAAATAGGCAAGGTAAAAAGGGAATACAGAAACACAACAGCCCTCCCAGAAACCTGAGTCCCCAGGAGGGGCTCCCAATGGCCCTTCCACCTTCTCCCACCCCTCCCAACCTTACCCCAGTCCCAAGGAAGAATGGAGGTTCAGCCAGGGGGTTAGAAAGCAAAGTGGATCAATCAGAGAGACAGCAGAGAGGCTAGAGAGAGAGAAAAAATGCAGCTCCAAGCTCCCCAGCAGAAGCAGTGCCCTATCTATGTTTTGATTCTTGGTCTTATACCTCTCAGCAAGCTTATGAGTGAAGTAGACATCACCCTGTTTCTCTTTAATAGCCTAATTGGTGATCTAATCCTTCTCACCAAAACATTCTAGCTAGCTTCTAGCTAGATGTAAACCTCAAGCAAGATGTGAACCTCATGAAATTGACTGCAGTATTTGTGTACTGCTGAGTGCCTTTCATTGTAGACCTCTGTCATGTCACTATAGCTGGGCAGATTTTTCAAACACAGTATTTTTTTTTTATCTATCCCTTTTGCCAAGAGAATTCCAGAGAGAATCCTAAACACTGTACTCAACACTGGTCAGGCCACACCTTGAGTACTGTGTCCAGTTCTGGGCTCCTCAATTCAAGAGAGATGTTGAGATGCTGGAACGTGTCCAGAGAAGGGCAACAAAGCTGGTGAGGGGCCTGGAACACAAACCCTATGAGGAGAGGCTGAGGGAGCTGGGGGTGTTTAGCCTGGAGAAGAGGAGGCTCAGGGCAGACCTCATTGCTGTCTGCAACTACCTGAAGGGAGGTTGTAGCCAGGTGTGGGTTGTTCTCTTCTGCCAGGCAACCAGCAGCAGAACAAAGGGACACAGCCTCAAGTTGTGCTGGGGGAAGTATAGGCTGAATGTTAGGAGGAAATTCTTGCCAGAGAGAGTGATTGGCATTGGAATGGGCTGCCCAGGGAGGTGGTGGAGTCACCGTCCCTGGAGGTGTTCAGGAAAAGCCTGGATGAGGCACTTAGTGCCGTGATCTAGTTGACTGGCTCGGGCTGCATGCTAGGTTAGACTGGATGATCTTGGAGGTCTCTTCCAACCTGATTGATTCTATTCTATTCTGTTCTTTCCCTAGAGTCATTCTGGCACATAATTAAATTCAAGAGATGAAGACACCCATGTGGCAGTGCTGCCAGATATTTCAGCGTCAGCTCGCAGATGATGCTGCTACTGTGAGAAATGATATTCCAGCACCACTGCTTCATGGTTCTGCCTTTATGATATGTTCATATCCCACCAACCTAGTGACACGAAGGGACCAGAGGCACAGAGAGGCCAGAGCTTTGCTCGTGGCCATGTGGCTTGGAGACAGCCACTAGGAAAAAGGTGGCTTTTTCTTTACTAACAGCTGGCGGTAGTGAGCCATGAAAATGAGGACATATTTTTATTTGATATTGGAATATCACGAGCATCAGTTATTTTGGGAAGGAGTCCAAAAAATACTTGGAGTCTAAAATTGCAGATGAATCCGCAGGTTTATTTTATTGGGTGATTTCAGTTCTGCCAAATATTTGTAGTGTAAAGAAATCATAAAAATTGCTGGTGGTCCTCGCCTGGCGGCTACTTCTCACATGTTTGAGACAGTTGTACGAACTGTGACAAGAATGTTTGATCTATTAGCTTAAAAACAAATTAGAGTCTTCAAGAGAAATAAATGAAGTATAGATGGTAGAAATACATTTCTCTTATCTTGGAGAGACCAGGAATTTTTGCCCCCAGGCTTTATTTGCATTTAATTAGCAGAGTTTGGGTTTCCTCTGCTGCGTACATGGAGGTTTAGTCTGCCTCATTCCATCCTCTGTTCTGAAATAACATTAGTACCTGTAAATGATTATCATTGCCAATTATGTATTCTGGTTACATGCACGTTATAAGAAATAGCAGTTTGTTTTAATAACTCTTCAAAAGGCAGCCTAAACCCGTGCCTTATCTCCTTTCTGCCTCATAATTCATGTATTGTTATGGTTGTGATGTATTAAAGACACGGCGTGCTCCCAGGGACTGGGAATGAGCATCTAGAGCACAAAAATGATTGGGGGACTCGAGCGTCTCCCCTACAAAGAGAGACTGAGAGACCTGGGGCTGTTTAGTCTGGAGAAGCCTGAGAGGAAACCTGATCAACGTATACAAATATCTGAGGGGTGGGTGTCAAGTGGAGAGGGCCAGTCGCTTTTCACTGGTTGGTCAGCAGCAGTAAGACAGGGAGAAATGGCTACAAACCATAACATAGAAGGTTTCACCTCAACATGAGGAGAAACTTCTTTACAGTGAGGATGACAGAGCACTGGAACAGGCTGCCCAGAGAGCTTGTGGAGTCTCCTTCTCTGGAGACTTTCAAAACCCACCTGGATGCATTCCTACCCTAGGTGATCCTGTGTTGGCAGGGAGGTTGGGCTCAATGATCTCTGGAGGTCCCTTCCAACCTCTAAAGTTCTGTGATTCTGTGATCAGCACCTGAATACTGAGATGGCAGACATCAAAGGTTTTATTTGACATAACTTTCCAAATGAACAGAGAAGCGCATGTACTTCAAAGATACGCAGAAAAAGAAGTGAGGAATCAAAATTTAGAAGTCCAAAGACTCAGCTATATGTGTAGAAGACAGGAAACCTAGATGTACAGTGAGCCCATGAAGATGTAGCATGTTGCATGCTATGTTGCAGAGTAGCTGATGCTCACTGTGGAGTGATTACTCTTTTTCTGATTCAAGTGATTCCTTGCTGGGGTGATAATTTCGCCACAGTCCTGATCTGGCAAAAGGCTGATTGCCTCACTTGCCATTGGTGTGTTGTAAGCAAGGGTAGTCCATACAGAAAGGTTTTTTGCTACATTTTTAAGGAGGATTTTGGTTTGAGTTGTGCAAATCTGATGTCTGTGCTGTTTGCCCATGCAGATTTTCGGGATTATTTTCGTTTGCTGGATCACCACCAAAATGTCCACTCCAAAAGGGACTCTTTTAACCAAGCATTCTTTATGTGGTCGTCAATTAATAAACAGGAATACGCCTTTCTAACCCTGTGGGTAATGATTTTTCTGTTTGCTGCTGCTGTATGTAACCTAACTGAATGGGGCATTTATAATGCTCTCCTTTCATCTGGGATATCAAAGCACTTCTTAAATACGAACCGATTGGTCTGATGTGCAACCACTGAATTGTGGCCTTCTCGGAGGTGGCATGCGGTTGACGTTCTGGCTGGCAAAGCACATATGAACACCAGAAACTGTTGGTTTTCTCGTGTGGGACTGACTTGGAGGTGGAGGAATGTGAGACTATCTGAGTTAATCTCTGGCATACCTGCCCCAACACTGGGAAGCAACGCTACTGCCTACTTTCTAGCTAGGTTGAAGCATGGGCTTAGCTAAAAGGATGACCAAAGCATCTTCTGTCGTTGGATCAGTAATTGTAGTTCAGCCCAAAATTAGCTGTCAGAAATGATTACTATATGGTAGTCTGGTAAATTGCCACAAGAAAATGGGCTTGGTGGTCCCAGATTAGTTTCATATGGGGAGGTGTTTACACCACAAAACCACCATCATAACTGCTACTTGCTATTTGGTTTCAGAAGGGAGGTCCAGGACTGAATAGGCAGTGGTAACATGAGTGGTGCTTCCAGAGGTGTGATCTTGAGGCCAGAGAGATGAGGCTATTTGTATTTGTTGAGGTATTTCTTGACATGGGGGAGACTCTTCACTTTCCTGATCTACCAACTAGCTTGTGTGGTGCTCTCTGTCGTTATTATCGTGGGAAGTGTTTTCTCTTACCTTTACACAGAGGCCCTATCCCTCCCCTACTTCTGCCCTGTTGAATTGATGGAATAAAACATTTCAATAGGGAGAGTGTATTAAAAATGTTAAGTCCAGACCACACAAGCAGTCTTTAACATCTTTGGTATGACTGGGAAAAAAAACCTCCAGGAACATAGGACTGGAAGAACCTTCTGGGTCAGCGATCCCAACCTCCTGCTGTTGCAGGCTTTCACTTTGTATAATCCTTTTGAAAAGCTGACTAATCTCCAAAAATGTGGAGAATCACAGGAAACCTCCAACGGGTGTCAAATCTATTTTGCACTTCTCAAACACCTTTCACCCAGGACTTGTTATGAGTTTTGCAAACAGAGAGTGAAGAATTGTCATGCCAGTGGGAGGGAAGAGTTATTTTTACTGTATTTTGGAGAGAGAATGTGGGGGGCAGCAACTTTATGAAGCAAATAGTTCTCATTCAGGCAAAGCTCTTAGTGATTTAAAGACTCCAGCTCTAGTGGAGATACCCAAGTCATAGAATCATAGTAATAAAGTCATTTTGGTTGAAAAGAACCTTAATGTTACCAAGTCCAACTGTAAAACTGATGCTGCCAAGTCCACCAACCCATGTCTTTAAGCACCACACCTACACATCTTTAAATACCTTTGAGAATGGTGACTCCACCACTTCCCTGGACAGCCTTTTCCAACACCTGACAATTTTTTCTTTGAAGAAACTTTGCCTAATATCCAACCTAAACATCCTCTGGCATGGACTGAGGCCATTTCCCTGGCCGTAGTGGGGAGGTTGGAGCAGGTGATCTCTGAGGTCCCTTCTAACCTGAGCCATTCAAGGATTCTAGGATCTTACAACTTGTGAAAAGAGGCTGACATCCACTTCACTACAACCTCCTTTAAAGGAGTTTCAGGTAGTCCATAAAACCAAATCAATTAGACAGGCAGGAATTAGGGGGTTCAGGTAGTCCATAAAACCAAATCAATTAGACAGGCAGGAATTAGGGGGTTCAGGTAGTCCATAAAACCAAATCAATTAGACAGGCAGGAATTAGGGGGTTCAGGGAGTCCATAAAACCAAATCAATTAGACAGGCAGGAATTAGGGGGTTCAGGTAGTCCATAAAACCAAGTCAATTAGACAGGCAGGAATTAAAACTGGAGTGCCTGATGCTCTCTTAACTTACCTTTTAACTAGTGAAGTATACAACAGCTCAAGATTTTCCAGCCATCACTCTCACTGTATTTTCCAGAAGGAATGGATATTGCATCCTATCTCTCCTTTGAAATAAAATTGGCATCCTCATATATCACAGTTAAGTATACTCCAGATGGACAGGTGATCCTGTTATACTGAAGACTGACAGCAGCAGTTCTTTTTATCTGTGGAGGACATAGGTGAACTATCAAAGAGAGATGAGCTTCCTGCGTTTCCACATCTTGAGAAGAATGTAGCCAAATTAATCTTTGAACTCATGAAAACAGACATTCCTTCTGTAGGAAGAGTGGATCCTGGCAAATGTACTGTGTTGCATGTGTCAGGGAAATGTTTCATGCACACCTCTAAGCCAAATTCTACTCTCAGTCCTATACACTCGTGACTGAAGTTGACCTCACTGATTTGCTAGCACATTTTTTAAACTTGCAAGTGTAATTGATGGCAGAGTATGGCCCTGGGGCTGTTTATCTATCAGGAGATCGTGGTGTAATTGTCAGGAATTTCAGCAGCATTAGGAAGTGGAGAAACTACGCAGCCTTGAAGCACTGTTGCTTAGGCACTGTTTCAGATTACTGGTGCTAAGAGTAGAGGTCTACCTTTCATCAGGGGGGACCTCATTGCTGTCTACAACTACCTGAAGGGAGGTTGTAGCCAGGTGGGGGTTGGTCTCTTCTGCCAGGCAACCAGCAACAGAACAAGGGGACACAGTCTGAAGTTGTGCCAGGGGAAGTATAGGCTGGATGTTAGGAGGAAGTTCTTGCCAGAGAGAGTGATTGGCATTGGAAAGGGCTGCCCGGGGAGGTGGTGGAGTCACCGTCCCTGGAGGTGTTCAAGCAAAGCCTGGATGAGGCACTTAGTGCCATGGTCTGGTTGACTGGCTAGGGCTGGGTGCTAGGTTGGACTGGATGATCTTGGAGGTCTCTTCCAACCTGGTTGATTCTATTCTGTTCTATTCTATTCTATTCTATTCTATTCAAAGGTTTGCAAGAATTGGAGTAAGCAGCTAGTCCTTTAAGATCTGGTCCATTTGCTTTGTAGAGGTCCCTAATCATAAAATCACAGAATCACAGAATCAAAGGATCTACCAACGTCATCTAGTCCAACGCTCCTTCAGTGAGCAGAGACATCCTCCACTAGATCAGGTTGCTCAGAGCCTTGCTGGGTCTGACCTTGAATATCTCCATATGTAGAACCTCAGCTACCTCCCTGGGCAACCTGTTCTGGTGTTCCACCACCCTCATGGTAAAGAACTTGTTCCTAACATCTGATCTAAATCTACTCTTCTCTAATTTAAAACCATTGCCCCTCATCCTATCACTACAGGTCTTTGTAAACAGTCCCTCTCCATTCTTCTTGTAGGCCCCTCTCAAGTACTGGAAAACTATTAGGTTTCCCAAGAGCCTTCTCCATGATGAGTAATCTCAGCTTCCTCAGTCTGTCCTCCCAGGAGACATGCTTCAGCCTCCTGGTCATGTTCATGGCCATTCCTGTGTTGAAGTCTCCAGAGCTAGACACAGTATTGCAGGTGAGGTCTCAGCAGAGCAGAGAGGCAGAATCACCTCTCTTGACCTGCTGGCCATGCTTCTTTCAATGCAGTCTAGGATGTGATTGACTTTCTGGGCTTCAAGCACACACTGTTGGCTCATATCCAGCTTCTCGTCCACCAGTACCCCCAAGTCCTCTTCTGCAGGACTGCTTCCATTTTCATCATTCTCTAACCTGTACTGATAATGAGATGGTTTGGGTGTTCCTCGCCCTCCCACACATTAGAAATCACCCAGACTAGACTCAGCTGGCTCTGGAAATTTGAATGAAGCTTATATTTACAGGTAGCACAATAGACAAGCAGATATTTACACTATATACAGTTACAGACAGAAATAGACAAGGGAAAAGGGAATACAGAAACACAACAGCCCTCCCAGAAACCTGAGTCCCCAGGATGGGCTCCCAACTGCCCTTCCACCTTCTCCCACCCCTCTCAGACTTACCCCAGTCCCAAGGAAGAATGGAGGCTTGGCCAGGGGGTTAGGAAGCAAAGTGGATTAACCAAAAATGGAGGGTGAGGTTAGAGGGAAAGATGCAGCTCAGCCAGTTCCCCAGTCCCAAGCGAGACTCCCGAGTGAAGTGATTATCTATGTTTTGCTTTGCATTCTTAGACATCTCAGCAAGCCTATGAGTGAAGTAGACATCACCCTTGTTTTCTTTTCACATCCTGTAATCTAATTCTTCTCACCAAAACATTCTAGCTAGCTTCAAACTAGCACACCATCCTAGGTGCAGAACCTTACATTTCCACTTACTGAATCTCTTGAGATTCTCCTCAGCCCACCTCTCCAGTCTGTCTTGGTCCCTCTGGATGGCATCCCATCCTTCCAACTAATCAACTGCACCCCTCAGCTTGGTATCATCTGTGAATTTGATGAGGGTACACTCAGTCTTGCTTTCTTCCTCCTTGGAGGACTACCTTTGTTGTGGAAAGCAGCTTCAGGCAGCTTTTTTCACAACTGCAGCTCCCCAGATCCTATGGTCCCCTAGCTATGGATTTAAACACTTCATGGACTTCGGTCCTTGGAGAGCAGGAATAAATCCCCAAGGATTGTCTGTGAACCCAAACTCTGGTCCTTGGAGAGTAGGAATAAATCCCCAAGAATTGTCTGTGAACCCAAACTTTGAATGCCCTGAAATATGAAGTGCTTGGTATAAATGACAGACTTCAGGTTAATGATGATGTTTGCGTGTGCATTTCAGCTGAGTCACAGCACTGCTCTGCCTTTAGATGTTTCATTCCAGCCCCATCTCATAATGTCACAGGACTGGCCAAGTTCACTACCTCCATCTGACACAGTACACAAAGTGTCACACTGTGTATTTTGTTCCAAAGCTCTGCTGCTATTAACTCAAAGCATTACCTGTGCTGCAAGCTATGCAAGGATGGTTTGGGGATCTTGTAATCATTTCCAATGGCATATCCACTTTTGTAATACCCAGAGAGACTGAGCAGCAGTGTTGTCTCAAAAGGGTTTCCTTCTCTTTGTGATTGTACAGCTAATGTCTATGGAACAGATGAACACAGAGTGGGGTGATTTTTTTTTTTTGCTTTGGTTAGATTTTTTGGCCTTGGAAGACTTAATTCTTTTCCTTCTAAGACAGGATTCTGCATGAGTTTGTTCGTTGAGTCATTTATGGACTTCAGCAGATACACCTCAGCTCTTCCACACTGCCACTTAGCCATCCTGTCTCTCCTCACATTTCTGATGGGGTCCAGGCTCCTTCTGATCTTGGTTTGCTAACAGTCTAGGGCTAGTGCAGACTACCCAGCTGGCTGTGTTCCCAACTTACAGTCCTTGTTAAAAGCAAAATGCTGCCTTTTTACAGCTCATTTTCTTTCCATAAAGTTAATCAAGAAGCCCTCCTTTTACAAGGCAGCTGACCCTTTAGTCTTTCGTCTTTTTGTTGCGCTGCATATTCCTGGTGTTGCCAGAATCCCACTCCCCTTTTTAAGGATGTCCTGTATCATAGAATCATAGAATCAACCAGGTTGGAAGAGACCTCCAAGATCATCCAGTCCAACCTAGCACCCAGCCCTAGCCAGTCAACTAGACCATGGCACTGAATGCCTCATCCAGTCTTCTCTTGAACACCCCAGGGACGGTGACTCCACCACCTCCCTGGGCATCCCATTCCAGTGGCAATTGTAGTAAAGCAAGGAGCTCTGCATTAAAGAGAGAATCTTCTTGGCATAGAGAGAAGCCTTCCCAGGCAAGGTGCATGTATTGTGTCCTTAGAAAACACTCTTTCTGTTAAAATACATTATTGGAGATATCAGTGTACTTCTGTTAGTGATGAGTCCAAACCATGAGGCAGGACCCACGCTTAGTCAAATCATGAAGCTGCTTATAATTGGGAGTATCATCTCGATGTGTCCTTTTTGGCTTGAGCTGCGCTCCTGTTTGCACAGCGTAACACAAAATGCATCACTGCGTTGTCGGGAAAGCTGTTGACACAACTGTGAAACTGAGTGGTAAAGGCTTGTCTCCAACATCAACAGACCTGAAGGTAAACAGGAACCTGGTGGCATAGATTAATTGTGACCCTCTACCCAGCACTGTGGAGCAAACTTTCTCTTCTCAATAATCACCAGGTTTTATGAAAGAAAAACAATTGGTTACAGATGAAGCAGCCATCAAAATTTCCCTGCATTTCTCTGACTGGGGAAAAAAGAGAAGTCTCCTCCTTTGGATTTAGCCTCTGTACTGAGCTGCAAACAGTGGTCTCTCATTTCATTAATTGACAGACTCCAGCCCCTAAACATTTCCAGGCACAGTCATTTTCTTTTCTCAGGTTTACTCAGTGGTTCTTACCGAGGTTTATGTTTTTCCGTCCGTGTGCTTGAGAATAAACTTGCCTCTACAATCTCATCTCTTATGCTATGAGAAGTTTTGCTAATGTAAATCACAAACAGCATCATTTGCTGGGTCTTTCTCTTTCTGCATCTCTCTCAGCTTTGTTTGTCTATGCCTCTCTGCAGCAAACTGCCCTATTTCCCAAAGACCTCAGGACTTGCTGAGCTGCAGCCTTTCATTCCATTTGTCTCTCTTTTTAAAAGGCTGATCTCTCTTCAAGAATTTTGTTCTCATTTAAAGATAATTTTGCTGTGGTTTTCTAGTCAGCATGCTTCCCCCCCCAAAAAAAGGAGGAAAAAAAAGTCCCTGCAGGAGTATTTCTTCACCTTCTCCCACGATTATATTGGCATAAAGACACTGATGCCGATTGGCATAAAGACACTGATAGAATTATTCCTGTTTTTACACAGGTATATTTGAAACTGAGCTTTGTTGAATTGGATATACTCAACAGCTTCACAAAAATCATCTTGAGGACTAGGCCAGAAAGGTATCTCCATCTAGCTAAAAGCATCTCAAAATGCTCTTTAGTCTTCAGTCTCTCAAACAGAGAAATATAATGATCCATCAACAGGACTCAACAACCCCTGGGGTGAAATCTAGCCATACGTTTATCATGGAGAACAAGACAAAAACAGCACAACAGAGCCCTTTAGGAATGTAAGCAAGGAATACAGTGTCCATCTGAAAATAGTGTTACTGTTTGCCTCATGGAAATGCCTGGGAAGCTCAGCCAAATTCAAGGCTCCAGTCTACTAGAGCAGCCACAGTGGGGGCAGTCTCTGTTCCCCAGCGATGGCAGACCCAGTGACAAATAGCAATCAGACTGTGGGCCAGCGAGAAGTTGAGCCAGGCAGAACTAAAATATCCCTGTTGGAGTGCAGTCCCATGAGGCCAGTGTTATGTCTTACCAGAAACAAAGAGAAGAGCACAGCTCCAGTCTCAAAGACTTCTCTGTCCCGTTAAGGCAAACTCCAGACTACAATTAGGGGAAAAAAAAAAAAGAAGAGGAAAAAAAAAAGGACAAACAAAAACCAAACACACAAAAAGCCAAATGCAAAACAAGAGCACAAGACACAGCCACAACGTGCCAGTTTGGATCTAAAATGCAACCTAAAAAAAAAGAGGGCATGCTCCCAGAGGGAAGCTGCTAGCACCCTCCTGGGCTGATGGCTCCAGCTACCTCACTCAGGAGAGTGGAAATGTCACCCCAGGCAGAGTATCTTTTCCCCCAAACCAGAACCACTGAATAAATATTGACTCAAAGGAAGGAGTGTCTGAATCACTCCTTCCTATCCTGCAGAGGTGCCTCCCTCCACCCAGTGAGCATCCAAGCCCACCATGCACAGCTGGAAATATCAGATGAGAGGTGGTACACATAGTGATCAAAGACCTTGGACTCAGGTGGAGAGACAAGAGGAACCCTGTGCAGTGCTGATGTGTTTGTTTGCTCTCTGAGTGGGTGAATATCTCCTCCAGTTAGTTATTCAAGAGGTCATGTGGTAGGAAAGGTAGGTAGGTGGAGGGATGAGGGACTGGGGGTGCTCCTAGTGCTGTTTGTCTACCTTATGCTATGCATCACACCACAAATTGTCTGACTTCTGGCACACAGCTGGTAAAGGTGTTGTGCCATACATAGATAATGGTAAAGCAAGTGTCTGGGTTCATGAAATCTTTGCCCCAAGGTACATTGGATCAACAGGAGTTTGTGCAAAGGAGTAGGAAAAAGTCCAGTGGACTCAGTCATCCAACTGTTGACTGCTCAGGATTCAACCACAGGGTGAAAAGATCTGGATCATACGCCTAGATCTATTCAGTTTGCAATCTGAGTGTACTAAAGCAAAGCACAGGGAAGACGTGGGAGCCAAATGGTGGTGACCACTGACTGGAATTGTGAGTGGGTGTCATGAACCTTTAGCTGGTTGCTGGCTTGTGTAATTGAACTGCATGTGGAAGAAGGCTGAGTTCACTGTTGCAAGTACATGTTTGGGTTTCCTGTCAAGTTTCCTACGTATTTCCTAACTGGATCACCGTGCCAGCCTGTGTAAGACAGAAATCTTATGTTCCTACTTCGCTGAGCTGTCAGAAGTCTCAAGGCTTGAAAGTTTCAAAGCTGGTTGCAGACCTCCAAGAAAAAGGGACTGTGTGAAAAAGGACACATGCTATGGATCTCTCTATATGCTGCAATACCAAAGCACTGTATTTATATATTTCAAAACTGGGCACTGGGTTACATTTTCAATCCTCAATACAAAGGCAAATACATGCCAAACAAAGCAGTGTTTTTACAACAAAGCAAGGGTTGAAATCTCTCCAGGGTTTCATTCTGTCTCATTTAGATCGGGCACAAGATCTTAAGGCAGAGCTTAGTGGTCGGCTGATGGTGTTCCTCTGGGAAATGGCAGAGTGGTAATTCAAACAGACTAGTGAAGTACAGCATTGTCTTGGTCTGCAGGACTGTTCTTCAATAAAACCAGCAGCTCACCCAGCTTACAGGAGAACATTTTGTTCCAAAGGAGCTGTGGCTCGTCATTAAACAAAAGAATTCACCTCTGGCTAGACTTGGGTGTAAAATGAAAATGTTATTTGAGACAAAATGTTTCTGTGAAGACAGCATTTCCATGATGCCAGTCACTGTTGCCTGAGTGTATCTAACAGCTGAAATGAAATAAGGATGAAAGGTACATCTCCAGGGCACCAACTCAGCACGTGGTGAGAAATTCCCGCAGGCTTAAGAGGTGGGCTTGATTCAGGCCAGCAACTCTGAGGAGGTGATAAGCAGCCTAGGTTCTTTATGACCATGGACTGACACTCACCTGAGTTGCAGTAAGGACACAGATTTGATCATGATTCCTGAAAGCCTTTCTTTGGAGTAGACAAGTTCTCCCAAATCATAGAATCATAGAATCAACCAGGTTGGAAGAGACCTCCAAGATCATCCAGTCCAACCTAGCACCCAGCCCTAGCCAATCAACCAGACCATGGCACTAAGTGCCTCATCCAGGCTCTTCCTGAACACCTCCAGGGACGGTGACTCCACCATCTCCCTGGGCAGCCCATTCCAAAGACAGAAGAGACTGGGAAAGAATCCCAGGATATCCAAATGAAAAAAACCTCCGAGATATGCTTCCTCCCCTCTGACTCTCCTGATGCACTTGATTGGAATTCATGAACAGCAAAGCTGCAGCAGGGTCATTCAGGGAAATATTATTTATGTTCAGACTGGCATAGCTCAGGTGTTCAGCTATGGCTCTCTCCCACTTGGATTAACTCTGTAGGAGAGATGTAGCCTATGTGGTTCCTCAGTGTACAAAGAGGAGCAAAAGCACCTCAGGCTGTACAGTTTCAGGGGAATTTTTTTACAAGGTTATTTTCCTAAAAATGGTGCCAATGTCTCTGAGGATGAAACATGCTGGGAAATAGAGGGAGATTTAATGAATTCTGCGAGTTAGTTCCTACTTTGCTTGCATACTTAAGGTAAAATCATTTCCTTGTCATCTTTGGATTACTTAGAGACTCTTTGGTTATACAAAGTGACCACCTTTAGCTTGGTGGGCAGGTTATGGCCTGCAGACTCTTAGGCAGTGCAACAGCCAAACTCATCTTACAGTGACACTCTTTTGTGCTGTGTCTAACCATGGTGTGCTACTCACTCAGTCTCCTTTTTTTCCCACCCAAACATTGCTTACCAAGGAGGGCCAAGACCTTTGCTTCTGCTTAAGATGGGACAGGAGACTTCCTACAGTGTTTTTCATCGTGTCTTGCATTTAAATACTGAATTCCCAGAGCCTGAGAAATGACACAAGATAAGGATTGCTGATCTGCTATGGTATAAAGTTCTTATGTAGACCAAAAGGCTTACCAGAAGCCAGATGGTAAATACCTAGGAAAAGATATAGTCACGGCATTTGAGTTGGGAGCAGTGTGTGACGAGTCTTTGAGAGACACAATCCCGTCTAAAGCGTAACATGACATAAGTTCAGAGTAACCCAGCCTGGGTGCAGTTTGTTTTATTAAGTCAGCCTGAGAAGAGCTATGTGGTATAGGCAAGAGACATGTCCACTGCTGGCAGAATGATCTCCCTTCTGGACACTCTGTAGGAATCTGAAATCTCATTGACTCATGTGTACTGAATTTCCAGACTTGACTCATCAGCTACTAAAACCATAAGATTGCATGGTGTGTCTCGTGTCTTTCCTGGGAAAAAAGGGCAGGTTAACTACATTTGGTTATTTTACATATTAATCTACTTTGACATTTCCAGGCTGTATCTGAAAAGAACTTAAACTCAAACCAGTGAAGGAAAAATCCGTGCTTGGAATCTCAGGATTTCTTTCTGTGATGTTCATGGTTGCTTTGAACATTGGATGAAAGGCACAAGATGCACATTCTCTGTCTTCTCCTTACTGCTTCTTTGTCTTCTCTTTTGTGTTAGAGCCTCTCACTACAACAAGGACATTGAGTTGCTGAAGAGTGTCAAAGAAGGGGAAGAAAGCTGGCAAAATGTCTAGAGCACAAGCCTTATGAGGGGAGTCTGAGGGAACTTTGTTTAGCCTGGAGCAAAGAAGGCTGAGGGGACATCTTCTTGCTCTCTACAACAACCCAAAAGGAGGCTGTAGCAAGATGGGTGTCAGTTTCTTCTCCCACGTAACAAGTGATGAGAGAAGATGGCATCAAGTTGTACCAGGGGAGGTTTAGGTTGGATATTAGGAAAAAAGAATCTTTATTGAAAGGATTGTCAAGCAATGGAACATGCTGACCAGGGAAATGGTGGAGTCACCATCTGTGATGGTTTGGGTGTTCCCCGCACCCCCCTCCCTGCCCCCCCACCTTGGAAATCACCCAGACTAGACTCAGCTGGCTCTGGAAATTGAATGAAGCTTATATTTACAGCTAGCACAGTATACAAGGAGACATTTACAGTATATACAGTTATATATAAAAATATACAAGGGAAAAGGGAATACAGAAACACAACAGCCCTCCCTGAAACCTGAGTCCCCAGGAGGGGCTCCCAACCACCCTTCCACCTTCTCTCACCCCTCTCAACCTTACCCCAGTCCCAAGGAAGAATGGAGGTTCAGCCAGGGGGTTAGGAAGCAAAATGGATTAATCAGAGAGACGGCAGAGAGGCTAGAGAGAGAAATGCAGCTCAGGCAATATCCCAAGAAGAAGAAGTGGTGCCTTATCTATGTTTGGATTCTTGTTCTTATACCTCTCAGCAAGCCTATGAGTGAAATAGACATTACCCTTGTTTGTCTTTCACACTCTGTAATCTAGTTCTTCTCACCAAAGCATTCTAGCTAGCTTCAAACTAGCACAGCATCCCTGAAGGCTCAGGGCGGACCTCATTGCTGTCTACAACTACTCGAAGGGAGGTTGTAGCCAGGTGGGGGTTGGTTTCTTCTCCCAGGCAACCAGCAACAGAACAAGGGGAAACAGTCTGAAGTTGTACCAGGGGAAGTATAGGCTGGATGTTAGGAGGAAGTTCTTTCCAGAGAGAGTGATTGGCACTGGAATGGGCTGCCCAGGGAGGTGGTGGAGTCACCATCCCTGGGGGTGTTCAAGAAAAGGCTGGATGAGGCACTTAGTGCCATGGTCTAGTTGACTGGCTAGGGCTGGGTGCTGGGTTGGACTGGATGATCTTGGAGGTCTCTTCCAACCTGGTTGATTCTATGATTCTCTGATTCTATGAAGGTATTTATCTGTAGATGTGGTGTGTAGTGACATGGGTTTAGTGGTGACTTGTCAATGACAGGTTCATGGTTGGACTGAACTTAAAGGTCTCTTCCAACCAAAACCATTCTATGATTCTTAGTACCTACTGAACTTCATGTCATCACAGGGCTTTTCTAGGGCCATGTGTGGCAGGAAGTGCTATTGAGAAAGGCAGAAAGTGTAGATGCACAGGTGGTTTCAGAGAAAATGCTATCTGGCTGATGAGTATAAAAAAAATCTGCTTTGTAAATGGAAAAAAAAAAACTTCCTGACACAATGAGAAGCAACCTGAGAAACTCATTGCTACAGGAGTTAATCAAAACCAAAATGTTGCCAAAGAACAACAAAACAAAACAAAAAGAAAGAAAGAAAGAAAAGAAGAAACAGGAAAAATAAAAGTACTAAAAAAAGCAGATGGGCTGTTTGCAAGGCTAATAAGGACATAATAAAGGCATTTAGAAACACAATAATACTAGGGCAAGAAAACAAGACTCAGAATTAAAACATGTTGGAAAGCATATCTGTCTCAAGACAGGAAAAACCTTTTGGTGTAGCTACTGGACAGATTCTAAGAGGTTCTTAAGCACCAACTCTACTTTCAGTTGTACAATTTTAGTCCATTTAGAGCCTAATCTTAGATCAAATTTGTTGGCCTGATTTGTATAAAAGGTGGTCAGAGACAGTGGAAGCATCTGTCCTGAGCCCAAATCCTGATTGATTAATGGAATAGTGAGAATTTTTTCTGCAGCAGGTGATGGCATAACTGTAACTGAAAATTTTCTTCATAGTTTCCTTTGAGGCAGCATTCACTGACCATTGACAAAATGAAGTGACTTGACTATGGGAATTCCTCCTTCTCCTTTCTGTCTCTTTTTTGGCTATTCAGAAGTAGTTGTTTGTCTTTATTTTCAGAAGACTTAAGCACTCTCTTCAGCCACTTCTCTATCTGCAGTAAGTTTTTGGGAAGGAAAGCAAATGTGGATGGAGAAGAAGCTGTTGCATGGCTAAAGTGAAAGCTGGGCTGTCTGTCTCCTTAACACATATTTTCCTGCTTTGCATTAGTTCCATGCTGTTAAAGGGAGGGTAAAAAAGCCTTCCTCAATGTAAGACAATACATTCATAGGGAAGCAGAGTGAAGGAGCCATCAGAGGGCTGTATTGGCAGTGTCAGTGGGGAAGATGGATGTGGCTTTTACTCCTGGTTCCATTGTAGACTTCTGTCAAGGCATCTAATTTTTCATGTGTTTCAGTCAGGCCCCCATAAAGTGTGGCCAATGTGAGACTCATCTGTTCATTGCTTTGAGCACAGTGGGAAAAATGTGTTAGGCAATGAATATTGTCATGAGGAATTGCCTGCTGCCCAGCAGAATTACCTCTCCAACATGCCTACCTCTCTTCTTCCCATTCTTTCTCCCTATGGAGATGTCAGGGCATCCTCAGGGACTGTTCTGTAGAAAATAACAGGAGCTGCAAAGCACTTCAAAAAGTCTGGCTTTGTCTCATAGGTGTCAAAGGAGGACCTCAGGTTCTTGGAAAATCTTGTCCCAGCTGACTGTAAAAATGCACACTTTGTCAGGAAGTGAATGAAATCTCACTGAAATTAAGCCAGGGACAAAGATGAAGAAGCAGATGGCCCATGACAAACTGTGAGAACAAATTGGTTCGCATGACAGGGGAATAAGTACATACTCATAACAGACTATTACTCAAGAAAGTTTGAAAGAGCACAACTCTCCAGGAGTCATAATGTGATTAGTCACATAAAGCCCAGTCCAGCTAGGCTTGGTGTATTCTACCTGAAAGAAGAGAAGCAGATCCCAAAGCAGATCATGATTTAAAAAAAAACCCAAATAAAATCCCAAAGTGATGCAGGAGTTTATGAAGTCAGAAAAACTTGTAAGCAAATTAAAATCTGTAGAGTGGCTCGTGTTGTTATTGGGCTGCTTAAAAAGCCAGAGGCCAGAGCAGCAAACCTTGCTGAAGCAGCTCAAGCAATAAGTTTAAAGTCACCGTCCCTGGAGGTGTTCAAGAAAAGACTGGATGAGGCATTTAGTGCCATGGTCTAGTTGACTGGATAAGGCTGGACTGGATGAGGCATTTAGTGCCATGGTCTAGTTGACTGGATAAGGCTGGACTGGATGAGGCATTTAGTGCCATGGTCTAGTTGACTGGATAAGGCTGGACAGGATGAGGCATTTAGTGCCATGGTCTAGTTGACTGGATAGGGCTGGACTGGATGAGGCATTTAGTGCCATGGTCTAGTTGACTGGATAGGGCTGGACTGGATGAGGCATTTAGTGCCATGGTCTAGTTGACTGGCTAGGGCTGGGTGCTAGGTTGGACTGGATGATCTTGGAGGTCAACCTGGTTGATTCTATGATTCTAAGTCTGACAGCACAGAGGCAGAGTTGGGGTGTTTTTGGTGAAATGCCTTGGGCTGGTAGAGACTTTGCCATGTGTCCCACTACAGCATGGTTCTGGTAACCTATGATTATTTCCAAACTTCCTCTATTCTTTAATTTTATTGTGGGAGTGGTAAGTGAGATTGACTTTGAAAACTAGAAGGGTAGGGCAGATTTTGAACAGTCTGATGTTTCTGTATTTTTTTTCAAGTTAATATTTTGTTCAATATTAACAAATATTATTGTTAAATACTAACAACTCCTGTTAAAACTCTTGAGCTTGACTGGGCACATTTGATTACATGAAACCACCACCATCATTGAAGATTGCAGCATCTTGATATATACAATATTTTGGGGTACTTCCATGTATGCAGAGAAGAGGATATAAATGGAATGGGCTGTCTAGGGAGGTAGTGGAGTCACTGTCCCTGGAGGTGTTCAAGAAAAGCCTGGCTGAGGCACTTAGTGCCATGGTCTAGCTGACTGGCTAGGGCTGGGTGCTAGGTTGGACTGGATGATCTTGGAGGTCTCTTCCAACCTGGTTGATTCTATGATTCTATGAAATGTGATTTGCTTGCTCTGGAAAATAATTAATGGTAAGCTTGCCTCGTGCTTTTTAGGAATTTTCTGTGCATTTATAAGCTGTTCAGCCAAAAGCAACTCAGTGTTCATAGCTTTGGCCAGCCTGATCTAGGGTAGGATGTCCCTGCCCATGGCAGGGGGGTTGGAACTAGATGATCCTTGTGGTCTCTTCCAACCCTGACTGATTCTATGATTCTAGTTTGGATTCATAGAATCATAGAATGGCTTGGGCTGGGACTAGACTTTTAAAGGTCATCTAGTCCAGCCCCCATGCAGAAAGCAGAGATGTCTTCAACTAGACAAAGTAGCTCAGAGCCCCATCTAACCTGACCTTGAATGTTTCCAGGGATAGGGCATCTACCACCCCTCTGGGCAACCCCTGCCAGTGTTTCACCTCCTTTGTTGCAAAAATTAGTTTTCCTTATACCCAGTCTAAATCGACCTTCTTTTAGTTTAAAACTATTAATCTTTGTCCTATTTCCACAGAAGTCATAATTTGTACCAAGAAAGAAAGAAAGAAAGAAAAGGGATGCTTGACAGAGTATCTAGAATCAAATTCCATTTCAGGATTGTACAAGTGCAAACATCAGTCCTGGAGTGCTCACACTGCTGTTTTTGTTCAGATCTATCCTAATGTAACATCTGGTAGTCTCTAGTGCCATGATTTAATCCTTTATAATCTTGGTTTACACCTGGGAGCTCTTCTAAACTCTGCTGAAGACCAGCAATCTGTATTGGAATCAAACCTGTGCAGCACAGGAGGGATGCCTTTCGATGCAATGCTGTGCAGAAGCAGTACTGCCCTTGCTTACACACACATTACCGCTGGCCTTTTGTTTATCACAGGCTGTTAGGACTTTAGTTTCACTTCTTACCAGAAAGAGGAGACAGGCATATATTTAGACTTGCTTGGGAAGCAGCTGCAAAATCAACTGGGAGTGCATACATACACTTGGTCTCACAGGCACACATGCAGACACTGCTGACTTTAGAGCAGCCTCAGAAACTTAACACAGAAGGGACATTGCACAAAGAGCCTCCTGCACGTTCCTGGGACTACTTTACTCATTTCAGCATCTCAATATCCTTATTGTTGACATAGGTTGTTTGTTCAATGCTGACTCACTTGAAAGATTGCCAGCTTCTGAACCACCAGCTCGTTTCTTAAAGCACTCTCAGGGCCCAAGTTTCCACTGTCTTGCACCTTAAACTTTATCTCCATGGTTTTGTCCCTTCCACGGGAATGGGCATTGCCCTGTTACTGATTTGTTAGCAAATTACTTATTGTATCTATATATGAAGTGAGGAATTGAGCTTACCCAACTTCCATCTGAACATAAGGAAAGGCTTCTTTACTTTGAGGGTGACAGAGCGCTGAAGAGGGTGCCCAGAGAGGTTGTGGAGTTACCTTCTGTGGAGATACTCAAGATATGCCTGGATGTGTCCCTTTGCAGCCTGCTCTGGGTGACCCTGCTTTAGCAGGTGTGTTTGGACTAGATGATCTCCAGAGGTCCATTCCAACTCCTGCCGTTCTGTGATTCTGTAACTTCAGCAATTTAAAAGTTGGTCAGCCCATCTAAGATGTTCGACCTAGTCCTACAAGAAGTGTTAGAAAGGGAGGGACATTCCAGAGCATGAGCCTCCCACCCTTCTTGGGGACCTGACAACTTGAAATGGCTTGTCCCCAGCGGTGCTTCTTTCTCTGCTGGAGGCAGGGTGACTGTTTTGCACTAGATACCAGATGAAAGGCTAACGTTAGATGAGTTGAATCTCGTGCAGTTTGACAATGGAAACTCACGCCCTTGCTTTTCCCTCAAGGTTTCTCCTTCACAGACCTTTGCCTTGTTGGCTGACAAAAGACTAAGAAATTAGAGTTTGAAGCGATTTGGCTGCAAGGCAGATAAAATCAGTAGTCAGACAAAAGCACTTAAGATAGCCAAGCCTGCCCAAAAGGTTACATTTGTGCTCTTCTCACAGGGATGAGTGTATCTAAAATAACTTCATTTTGCCTGTTCTCACAGGGCAGCACATTAATCTTTTGGCAACATTCATCATCATAGGCAGGACAAGTACTGGGAAATCCTCTCCTGGAGGGGCTCCTAGGCTCTCTCTCATTACTCTATCACCTGGTATATTCACAGTCCTGTCAGTTTTTAACACCCCAAGGTCCTCTCAGAGGTGGCAATGCATAAGTATTCCCTATTGCTTGCAAACAGGTAACCCCTAGATGTGAAACTGCTTTCTCTTTGCCAGATCCAGAGGGCAGTCAATGTCAGGCATTCACTGTTTCCAAACTGGGCATCCATTTTTCTTTTCATGCACCCAGGATAGGAGGTCTCTCTTGAAAGGTAGCCGTTTTCAGTGCATGGCATCCACATTCAAGTTAGTTATTCTACATTATTCCCAGCAAAGAGGAGAGGAAAAATATTTCTCATTCTAGCAATAAAGAGATAACTTCTAGAACCATTTCATCCACTGACTGTGAAAAAAGGCTAGTGTCACTTTGGCCACAACAACCCCATGCAGAGATACAGGCTGGGGTCGGAGTGGCTGGAGAGCAGCCAAACAGAGAGGGATCTGGGGGTGCTGATTGATACCCGCCTGAACATGAGCCAGCAGTGTGCCCAGGTGGCCAAGAGAGCCAATGGCATCCTGGCCTGCATCAGGAATGGTGTGGCCAGCAGGAGCAGGGAGGTCATTCTGCCCCTGTACTCTGCACTGGTTAGACCACACCTTGAGTACTGTGTCCAGTTCTGGGCCCCCCAGTTTAAGAGGGACATTGAGATGCTTGAGCGTGTCCAGAGAAGGGTGACGAGGCTGGTGAGAGGCCTGGAGCACAGCCCTACGAGGAGAGGCTGAGGGAGCTGGGGTTGTTAAGCCTGGAGAAGAGGAGGCTCAGGGGTGACCTTATTGCTGTCTACAACTACCTGAGGGGTGGTTGTGGTCAGAGGGAGGTTGCTCTCTTCTCTCAGATGGCCAGCACCAGAACGAGAGGACACAATCTCAAGCTACGCCAGGAGAAATTTAGGCTCGAGGTGAGGAGAAAGTTCTTCACTGAGAGAGTCATTGGCCACTGGAATGGGCTGCCCAGGGAGGTGGTGGAGTCGCCGTCCCTGGAGCTGTTCAAGGCAGGATTGGACGTGGCACTTGGTGCCATGGTCTAGCCTTGAGCTCTGTGGTGAAGGGTTGGACTTGATGGTCTGTGAGGTCTCTTCCAACCTTGGTAATACTGTGAGACTGTGATACTGTGAATTAGATAAGGAGTATAGTATCCATACTGTAGACTGTTAAAGCTAAAGATTATCTGAATCCCATCTCAAGAAACCAATACCCCTGCAATATGAGGCCGAGTCCCCTGCACACTCAGTAGAAAGAAGTGAGACTGAAGCTGTTCAGGGATGTCAGCCTATATGTCTGAGTCTTCCTTTTGGAGGCTTTGCCTGTATACATGACATAGAAAATGCAGGTGTTTTCATGGAATTCCTTCACTGGGCACTTACAGTTTAGATGAAGTGGATCCCAACCCAGGTTTTCTGAGTCCTGGATTAACTTCCCTAACTAGTGAAATATATTTTCTCCTAAGCTATGAGCTTGCTTTAATCATAGAATCATAGAATCATAGAATGGTTTAGGTTGGAAGGGACCTCAAGGATCATCCAGCTCCAACCCCCTGCCATAGGCAGGGACACCTCCCACTAGAGCAGGCTGCTCAAGGCCTCATCCAGCCTGGCTTTAAACGCCTCCAGGGAGGAAGCATCCACAACCTCCCTGGGCAACCCGGGACAGACAGTGCTTGTGTGTGGGAGCATGCTGTAATACATATGCATCTTCTGTAGACTGGATGTGCTGGAGAGTGCTGAATGACCATGCACTGGTGGGCTGATATGGTTAGGGAGTACCTTGTCTTCAACATTTCTCTTCTCTGCAGATATCCATCCAATACCACTTAGCTACAGCTCTGTCTGGGTTAGATTCAATACCCCCAGAAATGAGCGTAGAGCTGCGTGCTCCAGTTATGAAGACTCTCTTTCTGCTGGGGCTGTACAAGCACTAAAGTTGTCATGAGTTTCAGCATCCAGATAAAACAAACACAATGAGAGGAAAAGGAAATAAATAGAGCCATAGGATATTTTGGGTTGGGAGAGACCTTTGAAGTCATCTAGTACAGCTTACCTGCAGTAGCTAGGAACGTCTTTAAACAGATCAGGCTGCACAGACCCCTGCTCAACCTGACCTGGAATGCTTCCAGGTTTGCAGGGATGAGGCATCTGCCACCTCTCTGGGCAACCTGTGCCAGTGTATCACTACCTTCATTTAAAAACACATCTTCCTTATATCTAGTCTAAATCTCCCCTTTTCTCCTTTAAAACCATCACCTCTTGTCCTGCCACAGCAGACCCTTCTAAAAAGACCACAGTAAGGTCTCCCTGGAACCTATTCCCAATGGAACTCCAACTCTCAGTCTTTCATCGCTAGCGTGGTGTCCCAGCCCTCCTGTTGTATATTGCAAGCAACTGCAGTAGCTTGCTCTAAGCTTCATTATGCTTAGGATTTCCATAGTCTTGGCCTTTCTCAAACATGTCCTAGCAAATTTTACCATGGATAAAAAACTAGCTGACACTGCTTTGAATGGAGGCTGTGACTAGACAGTTTCCAGATTTCCTTTCCAGCCTCAGCAGCACTGTGATTTCTGCAGTTTTCACCGTCAGTTAGGGTCTTTGGATACTGAGCAGTTGAGTCAGACCCCATCCAGAGAAGCAACTGCTGTGGGTGCACAAACTGCACTGTGTCAGCTGTGCGTATATCTGGCCGTTGAACTGAGGAGTGCGATAGGTTCCACATGTCCTGGATACGCTGAGCTGCCTGCTCGGGTGCTTAGAATCCCATGTGGAATTTCTTAGATGGAAGCACGGGAGCCTCATCTGACTGAGCCTCATCAAACTGAGCAAGATCTATTTAAAAGGCCACATGGCATAAATAAATCTTAAGGGGGGATAAGGGGGGGTGTGACAAAGCTGTGGCTTCTGATAAGGAAGCCACACAGTTTGGAAAGATTGCAGCTGAGACAAGAGCCTTTGAAGAACAGATTTTTAGTCTCTATTTTTGTCTGTATTGGTTACTACTCCTTGTATTTTAACCCAAATTACTCTTTAACCATTTAAGGATCATTTGTGGCAGTTATTTGTCACAGTGCTAAATCAGATTACCTCAGGGTTTGTTGAGCTTCCTCTACTCTCCGATGTATGGAAGAATGTTTCACTTAGTTTAGTTTGTTTGGCGAGTGTGGACAGGGATTAGCTATGCTATATATGGATCATAAACACTGTTTTGGTTAACACTACAGTTGAGCCAAACCTGAACCTCTTTCATCTCACCCTTTGCAAACTTCAGTGGTTTGGATGGAAATGGAACCTGTATTTGAACTGTGCCTTATTTTTGTTTTTGTTTTGAAAACCCAAAGCCCAGTCAATAACACTTTGGAAATTCAACATCCAACAGCTCCAGCCCACCTCTAGTGAGCTAGCATTGAGCGCCTGTGTAGGCAGGGATTTTGTGTTGGGAAGGAAGCCAAGAGACAAGGGAAGGAAACAGTTTCAAGGAACCTGCAGTAACTTTCCATAAAAATCTCAGGGACATAAAGGCATGCTGAAGTTTCTGTCATAATCCCCTCCAACCAGCGTGTGTGCTTGCTTAGGCAAAACATGGTGGTCCCATGTGGGACAAAGATGGACTTTTGCTGGCTGCGCGTCCAGTTGGTTTGTTGTTAGAAATGACAGGGGAAGGCTTTAATTTCCTTTTGAGTCACACTTTCAGTTTGTTATCTGGAATACCAAGGCAGTCAGTAAGGAAAATGAATTTCTTACATCAGATTTTTTTTTTAGGTGCCAGGAATAATAATAGTATGGTGTTAACACCTCAGTGCTTGGCTTTCTCTAGGTTGTCTTAACCTAGATAAATCTATCAATTTGTGCCTTTGCAGCCACAGCAGTGCCCTAAAATTTGCACTTAATTGCAGTAGAAGTAGTTTTAAAATCCATCTGTCTTATACTGACCACTCTGCCAGCATCTCACCTTCCTTCTGTGTAGTGTGTTCCACCTCTAAAATAAAAGCCAGTGGCATAGCATAGTAATTCCACCTATGAAGCTCTTGGAGGCTTTTGGGGCTAACATTTACTATTATATTTCTAGGTTTGGGAATTATTGTTAAAATAGGGTCATCCTTTCCATGCAGTATTTACCAGCTGAACGCAGAGGATAGAGCACTGTGGACCATGCCATGACTCTCCAAGTCTTTGCATATTCCCCAGAGGCTTCTCTGTCATCCTGCACTGTTGGACTCAGTGCAGGCAAGCACGGTTCTCGTGGCTTCAGTGAACATGGAATGATGTCCACTGAAGTTTTTGCAAGATGGCATAGTTGTCAAGCTAGGATGTGCAGTGATAACAATTTCTTCCTCTCTCTTGTTTGCTGCTTTTCATAGCTGTAACCGCTAAATATCGACATGCAGGGATCTACATCGAAGTTTAATTGTGTTAATATAAATTTGCTTCAGCATAAACCATAAACTTACTCCAGAATTTAAGCCACCAGCTAGTTCTTACTGTTTCTGGTGTTGACCTGACTGTTCAAACCAGAATGACGAAAACTGGGCCCTCTATGAAGCAGCAATTCATTTTGGCTCTGTCAGCAGCTGTCCAGCCCTCACATCTCCACAGGAGATCTGAGTCAGTTAGGACATTACCGTCCATGACTGGCCAGGAGAACACAGTAGGTAATTCACCAGCAAATGCATACCTCTGAGATGTCAACCAGAAAAATGCTAAGGCCTGTCCAGAAGCTTTAGGAAGAACGAGAGTGGAAGGCTATTTTAGATTTATAACATTACTTGTTTGTCTGCAAACTCTTTTGTCTTTGAGCATGTCTCTTCTTTTCTAATCAGCTTGCAGAGAGGATCATTATCAGCTGATGAAATTCCCCCTTGAATCAAAAAGATCTAGTCAACACTGAAGTGACGGCAAGCAACAGTCCATGTATGTAAGTACCTGCGTGAATCAAGACTCATGATATGTCTTCCTTGCAGACTCAATCCCTTGCACACCTGATGCACCACCTGCTGCCACTTCACCACCAACCTCAGAAGAACCTGGGCCTTTTACAGCTTCAGCATCACCCTCCGCTTCCTCTGACACTGGTACTGCATCATTTTCACCGCCATTACCTGCTTGTGTTGCAGCCTTACATCCCAAACCACCTCCTGTTCCACCATCGACATCAGCTTCTGCTGCCACTGTTCACCCTAGCCTCCCCTGTCTTCCTGCACCACCTGTCTCTACTCCATCCCTTCACCCGGGACTTTATTTGCCAGTAGTCCCACCTGGCAGTGCCACCCACCTCATCAACTGGCTGCCCTTCCTTGCATCTGCAACACTCGCCACCATTCAAGGGAAGGAGGAAGACCAGATGCCCATTAGAACGGGCTCCCTGGAAGGCATGAAGTGCTGCAGTAACACACCTCTACACTCCTCCCATGATGGAAATCCTCAGGAAGCACCTATGGGAGACAGGGTTCTGGGGGCTGCTTCATCACCACCAGCTGCCCATGCTGCGCCTCCAAGCTCTGAGCAGTCATCGGCAAACGTGAGCGACATCCTGGCAGAGCTGCGGACAATGAACAGCCATCTCTCTGTCATCGCCCGAGCCTTGACACAGCTGGCATCATCCCTGGCACCGCAGCAGGACACTCATGGCACCCCACCTCCTTAGTTCTGGGCCCTGCACCAGCTCACCCTGCTTACAGGGGCCAGTGCTGGCTGGGGACAGACTATGGCAGAGGTGGAGGAAAGGAGACCTACCAAAATTTGCCCGTATCATCAGTGTCAGTTTGCTGTGCTCTTCAGCAGCAGTCACTTCTCTCCAGTTTGTTTCTGTTTGGTCTTTGTAAATGGCTGCATATATTAAATGATAATTTTGTTGTCTTTTTAATAAAATTGTTTGCAATTCTTGTATTCATTTCAGATGTGCTTGGTCTTTGCCTCTCATCCGGCACCCACGTGAGTACTGCTAGGATTCGGTGAGGTCTCACATAGAGAATTGTGGAGAATCAGAAGTGGTGAGAAGTTAGCCACAATAGAATAGAATAGAATAGACCAGGTTTGAAGAGACCTCCAAGATCATCCAGTCCAACCTAGCACCCAGCCCTAGCCAGTCATCTAGACCAGGGCACCAAGTGCCTCATCCAGGCTTTTCTTGAACACCTCCAGGGATGGTGACTCCACCACCTCCCTGGGCAGCCCATTCCAATGCCAGTCACTCTCTCTGGCAACAACTTCCTCCTAACACCCAGCCTATACTTCCCCCAGCACAACTTGAGGCTGTGTCCCCTTGTTCTGTTGCTGGTTGCCTGGGAGAAGAGACCAACCCCCACCTGGCTACAACCTCCCTTCAGGTAGTTGTAGACAGCAATGAGGTCCCCCCTGAGCCTTCTCTTCTCCAGGCTAAACAACCCCAGCTCCCTCAGCCTCTCCTCATAGTGTTTGTGTTCCAAGCCTTTCACCAGCTTCGTTGCACTTCTCTGGACACCTTCCAGCACCTCAACATCTCTCCTACCTTCCAACAGATCCACACCTGCTCCTAGCTTCTTGTCATCTGCAAACCTACTGATGCTGGACTCAATCCCCTCATCCAGATCATCAATAAAGATATTGAACAGGACTGGGCCCAGCACTGATCCCTGGGGATCACCAATAGTGACAGCTGCCAACTGGAGGTGGCACCATTCACCACAACTCTCTGGGCTCGGCCTTCCAGACAGTTCCTGACCCAGCACAGAGTGAATCTGTCCAAGCCATGAGCTGCCAGTTTAGCCAGGAGCTTGTTGTGGCAGACAGTGTCAAAGGCCTTGCTGAAGTTCAGGTAGACTACATCCACAGCCTGCCTCACATTCACCAGGCAGGGAACCTGATCATAAAAGGAGATCAGTTGACTGGATAGGGCTGGGTGCTAGGTTGGACTGGATGATCTTGGAGATCTCTTCCAACCTGGTTGATTCTATGATTCTCTGATTCAAAACCCAAGAGAGGTTTATATATAAATAGACATGCAGTAACCAAAACCTCAAATTGAAATACACCTGAGCTTTGGGGAATTTGTATATTCATTCAACCTTTGTGGCTTAGGTTCATCTGTAACAGAAGTATTTGCAAATAGAATCCTTCCTCTTTAATCTTATCTAGCAACCTGTCTGTTTGTCTGGGTTTTTCTTAGAGATGGCCTCAGATCTTGATGTTTTAGGGCTGCATGACTAAAGTAAGGTGGTTCTCCCCCTTTACTCTGCTCTCCTCAGACCCCACCTGGAGTACTGTGTGCAGTTCTGGAGCCCCCAACACAAGAAGGACATGGAACTGCTGGAGCGGGTCCAGAGGAGAGCCACGAAGATGATCAGAGGGCTGCAGCAGCTCTGCTATGAGGACAGGCTGAGAGAGTTGGGGCTCTGCAGCCTGGAGAAGAGAAGTCTTTGAGGAGACCTTAGAGTGGCTTTCCAGTATCTGAAGGGAGCCTACAGCTGGGGAGGGACTATTGACAAGGTCTAGTAATGTCAGGACGAGGGGGAATGGGTTTAAACCAGAGGAGGGGAGATTTAGACTGGATGTTAGGAGGAAGTTCTTTACAGTGAGGGTGGTAAGACACTGGCACAGGTTGCCCAGGGAGGTTGTGGATGCTTCCTCCCTGGAGGCATTTAAAGCCAGGCTGGATGAGGCCTTGAGCAGCCTGCTCTAGTGGGAGGTGTCCCTGCCTATGGCAGGGGGTTGGAGCTGGATGATCCTTGAGGTCCCTTCCAACCTGAACCATTCTATGATTCTATGATTCTATAATACTGATGAAAATCTCAGTGCTGAGTTTTCTGGATCTGTGCAGTCATATTCCTCAGATACATTCCTCACAGACAGATTAAAAAAATACTGTGCTGTTGCTGATGCTTTATGAACCAAGGTTAGAGTCAGCTTCATTTACATGTCTAAAGGATTTGGGCATGCAAATCCAGAAAACACCTGGAAATGTTGTTTATAGCATTAGATATTCAGCTGCAAAGGCAGTGCTCTTCTTTCTCAAAGATAACAACAGATGTGATCCAGCTGGCAAGTGGAGAAATGTGCTGTTCCTGAGCCTTTTTCTAACGAAGCAAGTTTGCTGTGGTCCCACAGTTAAAGATAATAGATGCTCAACACCCTTGCAGTCTAGACTACAAACTGTCTGATCCTGTGGCATCCTGACAACAAGGCAGGATGAGAGCCTGTAGCCAAGACTAGCAAATTTCAGATTCACTTGGTAACCACCGCTGGTGCAGCAGCTGGCTCCAAAGTTGACAAGACAGACAGAGGCTCTCTGTGGGTAGGGTGCTGCTGAAGTAAGTACATCAATACAGACCAAACTGAGCCACCCTGAGCCTGGCCAAGGCTTTGCTGGTGCTGCAGCCACAGGCTCCATTTCTGCATCCAGGGTTTGTGGGCAGCCCATGCTGAGCTCTGTTAGCAGTTGCTGAGTCAGGTAGGTAAAACCCATCTCATGTATGTCTGAGCAGCCCTACATATGGCACAAAAGGGTTTCACTGCTCTGCAAAGAGGGGCCCTGCCCACAGGCATCTCATTCAATAATATGCAATGTTCTCTACTCAGCAGACTCATGTCCTTTAGAATTTTTAGTTTGTTCAACTTTGTTCAAAGCACTGCAAGAAACGAGTGGCTGCATCGCTTCGATAGCAAGGCTGCCTCAGTCTCAGGTTTTGTTTGCTCTACTTGGCTTTCATCTGCAACCATTCAAACTCGGCTTGGCACTGCCAGCCCTGCTGCCTCCTGATTGCTTAGCAGCATTGCTCACATTGCTGAGCTGCTGCTGCACACATAATACTTTGCTGATCGAAACCTGGAGTGCATCTCACAAGCAAATGTCTCATGAAGCAGCTGAAGCTGGTAGCAGAGCAGGTGAAGGACAGAAACCCCGGTGCAGCTGGTACTGTCCCTGCACAGTGTCCCCACAGTCTCTACAGAGACAGCATATCCAGGGCCTCATAACATACTGTGTTCAGTTTTGAGCTCCCCAGTTGAAAAGGGACAGGGATCTGCTGGAGAGGGTCCAGCCGAGGGCTAGGAGGATGATTAGGGGACTGGCAGGCATGGCTTATGAGGAGAGGCTGAGGGACCTGGGGCTTTTTAGTCTGGAGAAGAGAAGACTGAGAGGGGATGTGATAAATGTTTATAAGTATCTGAAGGTTGGCCAGGAGTGGGAGGACAGGCTCTGTTCACTGCTGCCTGGGATAGGACAAGGAGCAATGGGTGTAAGTTGCAGCAAAAGAGGTTCCACCTCAACACAAGGGGGAACTTCTTTACTGTCAGAGTCACAGAGCACTGGAACAGGCTCCCCAGGGAGGTTGTGGAGCCTCCTTCTCTGGAGACTTTCAAGGCCTGTCTGGATGTGCTCCTCTGTGATCTGCGTTAGATAGGGTTGCCCTGCTCCGGCAGGGGGGTTGGACTCAATGATCTCATTGGGTCTCTTCCAACTCCTAACATCCTATGATCCTATGATAACTCACAGAAAACAGTTCAGGGGACTTTCCTCATTTTGATTTGTTTTGGTTCAGCTCAGGGAGCAAAGGGCTGAAAGTTATAATGTCATAGTATGTGTTCAATGTCCCCTGTAGAAATAACCTCATGGGCTCACAGTCTAGTGACTGTTAAAACTCTTAAAAATCCCATGCTGGCCTTCTGTCTCAGGACATCTTGTGTCTCTCCTTCCTTTTCTACAGCCTTGTTATTTGCAAAGGCAGTGATTCATAGGGTGAGAGTCATTTTATAGCTGACACAATCTTCTTTAGTTTTGCATTAAAAATTCTGAAACGGTCTGCATGAGCAAAGTTTATAGGCTGGAGGACAGGTCATTATTCTTAGAGTCAGCATGGGTGATCATCAGAACCCTCTGTCTCCATCAAAATCCTAAACACCCAGATCTTGTGCTTCACAGTTGCTTTGTAAACAAATATTGAGGGTGGGTTTCAAGTCACTAGTCCTCTACAGCCATGGGCAGGCACATGATTCATCCTAGCCTAAGAAAGGCTTTTGAAAAAAGGAAGAAGGCATTTGGCTTCTGGTAGCGTCCATTCCTCTGCCATGACTGCAGACAAGTAGTTTAAGCCAGATGTTTGAGTGCTAGATGGCTGGAGGTAAATGGAGTTAATCCTCTGGTTTGTATGTGTAGTTCGTTTCAAACTGGTGAAGCATCAGTATGTCACATTGATTTGGGCTCTGACAAATGTCTGAGGAGCCCAAAGAGGGAAACTGGGAGCTCAGGAGAATAGGACTGACAACCTGGCGACCGGTGACAAGTGGTGTTCCTCAGGGGTCAGTGCTGGGATCAGTGCTCTGTAACATCTTTGTCAGTGATATGGACAGAGGAATTGAGTGCACCCTCAGCAAGTTTGCAGATGACACCAAGCTGTGTGGCACAGCTGACTTGCTGGAGGGCAGGGATGCCATTCAGAGGGACCTGGACAGGCTGGAGAGGTGGGCCCAGGCCAACCTCATGACGTTTAACAAGGCCAAGTGTAAGGTCCTGCACCTGGGTCGGTGCAATCCCAGGCACAGATACAGGCTGGGTGATGAATGGCTGGAGAGCAGCCCTGAGGAGAAGGACCTGGGGGTCTGGGTCGACGAGAAGCTCAACATGAGCCGGCAGTGTGCACATGCAGCCCAGACAGCCAACCGAGTGCTGGGCTGCATCAAGAGAAGTGTGGCCAGCAGGGCAAGGGAGGTGATTCTCCCCCTTTACTCTGCTCTCGTCAGACCCCACCTGGAGTACTGTGTGCAGTTCTGGAGCCCCCAATACAAGAAGGACATGGAACTGCTGGAGCGGGTCCAAAGGAGAGCCACGAAGATGATCAGAGGGCTGGAGCACCTCTGCTATGAGGACAGGCTGAGAGAGTTGGGGCTCTTCAGCCTGGAGAGGAGAAGGCTTCGAGGAGACCTTATAGTGGCCTTCCAGTATTTGAAGGGAGCCTACAGGAAAGCTGGGGAGGGACTATTTACACGGTCTAGTAATGTTAGGACGAGGGGGAATGGGTTTAAGCTGGAAGAGGGGAGATTTAGACTGGATGTTAGGAGGAAGTTCTTTACAGTGAGGGTGGTAAGGCACTGGAATGGGTTGCCCAGGGAGGTTGTGGATGCTTCCTCCCTGGAGGTGTTTAAGGTCAGGCTGGATGAGGCCTTGGGCGAGCTGCTCTAGTGGGAGGTGTCCCTGCCTATGGCAGGGGGTTGGAGCTGGATGATCCTTGAGGTCCCTTCCAACCTAAACCATTCTATGATTCTATGATTCTATGAAAACTGGAAACCCCTGCAAAGTATCCAGCTCCAGCCCCACACCAGGAGTTATCCTGTGCCAGGAAGGCACTGAGAGGGACAGCCAGGTCATGTCCTTCTCCCACAGATTTAACTCTTCAGGATGTGGACTGGAAGCTAAACATCCTCATGGAATTTAAGTGAGGTACTCAGTGTCTGCTACTGCAGCAGGAATTATTTGAGGAGGCAGCAGGGTGTACAGTTGTGTATTAGACTGCAACCCAAGAAGGTGTGAGAAATTAAAGGTTTACCCAGGAAGAAGAGGAAGCCTGGTGTTCTTTTCACTTTGTTTTCTCTAGTACACATTGTTCTGCCAATATTTGTACACACATTCACATGCAACAACACTCAAATCCCACAGTAAAAAGAAAGGATTGATAGGAAGCACATTCCTTTGCATTAGCCCAGCTGTAAGCTGGCAGCATGCAGAACCTCAGAGTGAGCTCCCCGCTACGGACAAGATGGTGATTCAGCTCTGGCTGGGAAGCATAAGGCAGGTATCGTCTGCCAGATGCCATTGTGGATATGCATCTCTGCCCACAAAGCCATAGAGCCTGTGTGCCTCCAGCTTCCTCTCAGACCTTCCACTGCAGCACTTTGCAAAGTTCTTCAGGTTTCTTTTCAATTTATTTCCGTCCGTGAGCCATTATCCAGGACACCTGGGTCAGGATATTGGTTGCACCCATAACCACAAGGCCATATCCAGATGTCGGCAGCTGAAGCCACGTGCTTCATACCCATCCCATGGGTTGAGAAACCCTTTGCTTATGTAATCCATGGGCTGCAAGAGACAGAATCTGTCTGGCTTCAGATGGATTTGAAGACCGCTGTGCCCAAGAAACACTGAGGCAGCACCACTCTGAAATTGCACAGAAATGGAAT
The DNA here is from genome assembly GCA_013400475.1 of Tricholaema leucomelas. Taxonomy (NCBI): domain Eukaryota; kingdom Metazoa; phylum Chordata; class Aves; order Piciformes; family Lybiidae; genus Tricholaema lacrymosa; species Tricholaema leucomelas. The sequence continues at coordinate 116,005 of WAAF01016181.1, read as the reverse complement.
GATCCCAAACCTGAGGGCTTTCCCAGCTGGCAAGTAAGCTGGGAGACTTTGCTCTCCCACAACTCTACAAGTGAGTTCAAAGGTACAGTGTTCTGTGTTTGCTGGGGTGCTTTTGATCATCTCCCACACAGAATGTTCTTTCCCCTTCAAGGACACGAAAGTTCTGTTCTTGTCTAAGCCATGAAGACTGAGGCTGTAAGACACGAGGCAGTTGGTACTGGTCTCAAAAGAAATAAAGGTAAAATAATCCAGGTCAGGTTCTCAGATAGTGTGAAGAGAAGAGACACTGTCTTCTCTCCTGGATGAGCCAGGACCACTGCGCTAAGCGATGCTGTCCGTCTGCTTCTCCTCAGTCCCGATGCTCTCACCCTTCATTTGCTTTACACCACTTAAGGTCTACATTTTAAGAACAAGCAATATGTTTTTGTTCCACCTCTGTGCAAAGTTTAGTGTGGAAAGGGATGTTAAGCACTCTCACAGCACAAGTAATTATTAATAGCGAGCGATATCATGAAACCGAAATTGGCCTCGCAACAAAGAGGAATTCAATATTGTAGAAGTTGAGGACAGAAAAGTATACCACAACCTCTTGCTGTGTTTTGCTGCAGACTCTCTCTCTAAAATAAGCTGGGCAGAAACAGTAACTTCTCACTACTGCTTTTGCTTGTGGAAGTGGTTCCCAAACGCTCGTGCATGGTATATTGTCGACCTCTGCTCTGATCCACATCATTCCCATTTACTGCTCAGTATTTCCCATTTATCTTGAACTCTGTCTTCAATCCTATTTTATTCAGAGACAAACCTTGTCACAACAGCCTTCATAAAGAGCTTTCCTTCTTATAAATGTCATTCAAAACATCTTTTGAACAGAACAATGTGAATTTGGCCAGCTGAAGCATTTGATGATTCACGGCGATGGCAATGAATTCGTATTGTCACAAAACAAAAATCCCCCAGAAAGTCTGGAAAATGCCATAGACAGTTTCTGTTTAGAATCATACAATCATAGAATCAAACAGGTTGGAAGAGACCTCCAAGATCAGCCAGTCCAACCTAGCACCCAGCCCTAGCCAGTCAACCAGACCATGGCACTAAGTGCCTCATCCAGGCTTTTCTTGAACCCCCCCAGGGACGGTGACTCCACCACCTCCCTGGGCAGCCCATTCCAATGCCAATCACTCTCTCTGCCAACAACTTCCTCCTAACATCCAGCCTATACTTCCCCCAGCACAACTTGAGACTGTGTCCCCTTGTTCTGTTGCTGGCTTCCTAGGAGAAGAGACCAACCCCCACCTGGCTACAATCTCCCTTGAGGCAGCTGTAGACAGCAGTGAGGTNGATGCCATTGGCTCTCTTGGCCACCTGGGCACAGTGCTGGTGTGTTTCTTCCTGGCTGCTCTCCAGCCACTCTGTCCCCAGCCTGTAGCACTGCTTGGGGTTGTTGTGGCCAAAGTGCAGAATCCTGCACTTGGCCTTGTTCAATCTCATCCCATTGGCCTCTGCCCACCCATCCAGCCTGTCTAGGTCCCTCTGCAGAGGTCTCTTACCTTCCAACAGATCAACACCTGCTCCTATTTCAACACCTGCTCCTAGCTTGGTGTCATCTGCAAATTTACTGATGCTGGACTCAATCCCCTGGTCCAGATCATCAATAAAGATCTTGAACAGGACTGGGCCCAGCACTGATCCTTGGGGATCAAAGATATTATAACCATGTCAGTAGTTCAAGAATTGAAGCATTTTCTTTCCTCTGCACTGCTACTTTGTCAATTTCCTCAAAATGTTTGAGAGTACTTATTGTGGGCCAATAGAAAATGACATTTCTTCTCTCTGTCATCAAAATCAAACTAGATACTCCTGTGGCTCTGCTGGGAGAATACACTGAATTCTTAGGTTAACTTGACTGTAAGCTGAAATTGAATCTTCACCTCGTTTTTCCATATTCCCCAAAGGACTGAAAGTCTTGGTGACACCAGTCTGGTGTCCCATGGTTCATGATGTACGTCACCAGTGAGGTGGTATATAGCTCTATTCCCTCCCTAACCTTGACTGGAAAGGGAGCTCACATGTCTTAAAGTTACACATTTCCATGGGACTCTGAACTTTGATTGACTAGCTAGACCAATTTGATCTGTTCCAGATGAAAACTGATTCCATGTGTTTTAGCAAGTGGTGGTAGATGCTGGATTTTCAAGCCATGCCAACCGACATGTCATAAAAGCTTTGAAGGGGCTTATTCATTTCTTCCGTATGAAATAAGGCAATCTGTGGATTTTATGCTCATTCTATATTGACTATCAGTCTTAGGAGGCAAGGATGTCATTAGTTTTTAAGCACACAGGGCTTTACTCAATCAGACTCATTTGTTTCCTCTAATGGAAGAAAAGGGCCTGAGGTGGAGAGAAGTTAAGAGCTGACTAGGAGGTTTTAACTGAAGTAGTGGGATGAATATGAGCCAAGGAAAATTTAGGCTACACATCAGGAAAATTTTCCTAACAACGAGGTCCATTAGTATGTGGAATGGTCCCCCCAGGGAAAAGGGGGAAGCTGACTAGACAAAGCAATGAAGAACACATTGTTGGGAGCAACCTTTAAACAGTTGGGGAATGGACCAAGTGACCTAAGTGCATTTTCCATCTCTAATTTCTCTGACTCAACCATTACAAGGGTACACTGTAGAGTATCTGACTTCAGTACTCTCACACATCAGTACTGCTTTGAGGAGGCTTTCCACAAAGCCAGTCCTCAGGATGCTAACACACCAGTGCTCTGATCAAGCAGCTTTGCTGAGGCCTACGAGGTATAGATCTTGCTGGGACCTTTGGCTACGCATGACAGTTACTTGGGAGCACAGAGTGCATGAACTCAGGTCATTTTGAACTGGATCTTTTTCATTCTTCAGCTGTTCTTTTCTTTGCATTTTTCAACCCTGGCTTCTTCCTCTTGTTTAACAAATGTTTTCATGATTAGAAACTACTATGCTGCTATCACACTTTTCTCTAAGTCAATTAAAATTTGCTCAGCCTTAGAAGCAAAGAGAAGCTACACAGAAACCTGACATAAAGGTGGATTTTCTCAACATCTCGTGATGCTCACGTGAGAAATAACACTTCTAGAATCAAAGCAGGAGACTTTAGAGCAAAAGGTTGAATTTAAGATACTGAAACTTGTGCTAGTTGGAAGCTAGCTAGAATGTTTTGGTGAGAAGAACTAGATTACAGGCTGTGAAAGGGAAACAAGGGTGATGTCTACTTCATTCATAGGCTTGCTGAGAGGTGTAAGAACAAGAATAGAAACATAGATAAGGCACTTCTGCTGCCTGGGAGCTCTGAGTTGCATTTTTTTTCTCTCTAGCCTCTCTGCTGTCTCTCTGATTAATCCACTTTGCTTCCTAACCCCCTGGCTAAACCTCCATTCTTCCTTGGGACTGTGGTAAGGTTGAGAGGGGTGGGAGAAGGTGGAAGGGCAGATGGGAGCCCCTCCTGGGGACTCAGGTTTCTGGGAGGGCTGTTGTGTTTCTGTATTACCTTTTACCTTGTCTATTTCTGTCTATAACTGTATATGCTGTAAATATCTGCTTGGATATTGAGCTAAGCTGTAAATAATAAGCTTCATTCATATTTCCAGAGCTGGCTGAGTCTAGTCTGGGTGATTTTCCAAAGTGTGGGGGGGCAGGGAGCACCTAAACCACCACAAAAATGTTTACAATACAACTGTCATGTACTCATTTTCCCTAATGAATCAGACTGAGCAAGCCAAGGAACAGACACAATCTATCAATGGTTTTACTTCAGTCAAAGCAAATGAAGAAAGGTATCATTGTGATTCTTAAATGCTTTATATGAAACATCAAGAGCCTTATGATAGAACAAGGGGCCACAGTCTCAAGTAGTGCCAGGGGAGGTCTAGGCTGGATGTTAGGAGGAAGTTCTTCCCAGAGAGAGTGATTGGCATTGGAATGGGCTGCCCAGGGAGGTGGTGGAGTCACCGTCCCTGGAGGTGTTCAAGAAAAGACTGGATGAGGCCATGGCATAGTTGATTGGACAGAGCCGGGTGCTAGGTTGGACTGGATGATCTTGGAAGTCTCTTCCAACCTGGTTGAGTCTATGAATTATTCCAAAGAATTCTTCTTTAAAGAAAAGTTGATTCAACAACAGCCATAAATTTCTGTGGGAGAGGCCAATTTTATCATATTTCTCAAGGAAAATTCACACAAAATTTTCAAGTGAGAGTACTCCAAATGCCATCTTTTGGCCATCTTTTAAGAAGAAGCATAATGGATTTGTTTGTTTAAAATCAGGGGGTTTTGGGGAAGGTTTTTGTTTTGTTTTGTTTTCTAATTTTAGCTAATTAGAGCAGAAACACTTCTGCTATAAGTGGGAGAACTCCATTTTCTTCTCAGAATTAATCATTGAATTTGCCCAGCTCCAGCAAACTTTGTGTCCAAGTATCACAGTCTCACAGTCTCACAGTATCACCAAGGTTGGAAGAGACCTTACAGATCATCAAGTCCAACCTGTTACCACAGAGCTCAAGGCTAGACCATGGCACCAAGTGCCACGTCCAACCTTGCCTTGAACAGCTCCAGGGACGGCGACTCCACCACCTCCCTGGGCAGCCCATTCCAGTGTCCAATGACTCTCTCAGTGAAGAAGTAGTTTTATTTCCTTTCAAAGAAACAAACAAACAAAAAGTTCTAACTATCAACATTTCCTTAGAAGTGAAAAATGCTTCCCTCTTTGGCTTATTTATTGTCTGATGAGGAATTGGTTGAAAATATACATGCTAATGAAGGATATTTTATGCTGTGCCTGTGCTGAAAAATGCACATTTATACTTAGTTTAAATCTGACCCTGAAAACCCATGGTTTTAAATAATGATAACTCTGTTTGGGGGCAAATTCAGTGTACCATGAATGAGGCCAGAGGACAGGTGTAGATTTCTGACACAGATTTCACTTGTGTAAATTTGATGTATCATAGAATCATAGAATCAACCAGGTTGGAAGAGACCTCCAAGATCAGCCAGTCCAACCTAGCACCCAGCCCTATCCACTCATCTAGACCATGGCACTAAGTGCCTCATCCAGGCCTTTCTTGAACACCTCCAGGGACAGTGACTCCACCACCTCCCTGGGCAGCCCATTCCAATGCCAATCACTCTCTCTGGCAACAACTTCCCCTAACTTCCAGCCTAGACTTGGCCTGGCACAACTTGAGACTGTGTCCCCTTGTTCTATTGCTTTTCTTTCCAGCAGCCTTCAGCAGCATTTAGTTCTGTAGCTTTGATTCACATTTATTTCTTCTATGCTCTAGGTGTATGCATGGCTGTGCAGACATCTAACAAGAAAACAGATTCATGGAAGAGAGTCAGCAAACCAGCTCCATACTCAGTGGAAGCTGCCTACAGACCATGTTTGGCCGTTGGCACCATGGAAATTAGATATGTGAATACAAAGAAGAAACAGTTGAAAAACTGATTACTTCTGCATGCTAAAAGGACAAAGCCCCAACCAGCCACCAACAGACAAACTAGCAGAGTGAATAATTAAGTAATGACTTTAAAAACACAATGGGACAAGACAGGGAAAAAACATCTCCATGTCAGTAACACCTCCACCAACATCACTTTACTCTTACCAGTTCCTGTCTAGCCAGGAACTAATTTCTTTACAGTTACTGAAGCAGAGGAACCACAAATCAAACAGTAGGGAAATGATAACCTGATGAACTCTGTGGAGATCTCTTGAGTGGGTTTGGTGACATCTGAACATAGACACTCATGAAATGTCTAAATGTGGGTCAGGCAATCAGGCTTTTCCCCCTGAAGTCATCGTTTTGTGAGACAAAGTGGGAATAAAAAAAAAAAGGCAAACCAAGAAAAAATCAACCCAATAAAAAAACCCTGACAAATATTCATAGAAGCCAGAACTGTTAAAAATTATTTATGAGCAAAAGTAGAAAATATCTTGGAAGGTGCCATTAGAAGCCTTTAATATATTATGAGAATATAAAGCATGAGGGGGAGTATAAAACACATGGAGAGACACCGTTTGCAGTAGTTTGTCAGAGTTATGTTCCTTTGGCTCATGCTGCACCTTACTAAAATGTAACTTAACAGACCAATAAATATAGCTCTGCTGGGCAAAAAGAAGAAGAAATCATGCTAAACTCTGGTCATGCTGACATCAGCTGGCTTGTAAATTATCACTCAATAAAAACTACCAAGATGTGAACAACAAAAATATCCCAGATCTCCATTTGGGGAAGAAAAAGAGCTGTTTCAGCATCATTTTTTAAAATAATTATTAATTTATTTGTTTTAAACTGTGGTCATGTAAAGGGTGTATCCATTTGGCCAGCTTCATCCCGGGGCTTCTTTCACACTCATTGTTTCCTAGACAAAAAGTTCTGTTTTAAACTAAGTTCTTTCTTGAGCATCTTTAATGCCTGAAAAGTGTAATAAAAGTTTTGGCCCTTAGCTTTGGCCAGTGTAAATCACTGAGTTTGCACCAAAGTCCAGCTACCATATCATATCATATCATATCATATCATATCATATCATAGTATCATCAGGGTTGGAAGAGACCTCACAGATCATCAAGTCCAACCCTTCACCACAGAGCTCAAGGCTAGACCATGGCACCAAGTGCCACGTCCAATCCTGCCTTGAACAGCTCCAGGGACGGCGACTCCACCACCTCCCTGGGCAGCCCATTCCAGTG
>WAAF01016181.1:79695-109028 GCA_013400475.1 Tricholaema leucomelas | reverse complement strand
CCAGGCGGTCAAGGTCCCACTGCAGAGCCCTTCTGCCCAGCCACATCAGCCCCCAGCTTGGTGTCATCTGCAAACTTGCTGATGACTGACTCAGTGCCCATGTCCAGATCATCTATGAAGATGTTAAAGAGGATGGGGCCCAGCACTGATCCCTGAGGGACACCACTAGTGACAGCCGCCAGCTGCATGTGGCACCATTCACCACCACTCTCTGGGCTCGGCCCTCCAGCCAGTTCCTCACCCAGAATACAATACAATAATACAATACAATACAATATAATATATAATTCAACTTAGATAAACACATTACCCTGAGGGGTTTTTTTTATACAGTTTGTTGTTGTTGTAGTTCATTAGTTCATAGAATCATAGAATGGTTTAGGTTGGAAGGGACCTCAAGGATCATCCAGCTCCAACCCCCTGCCATAGGCAGGGACACCTCCCACTAGAGCAGGCTGCTCAAGGCCTCATCCAGCCTGGCTTTAAACACCTCCAGGGAGGAAGCATCCACAACCTCCCTGGGCAACCTGTGCCAGTGTCTTACCACCCTCACTGTAAAGAACTTCCTCCTAACATCCAGTCTAAATCTCCCCTCCTCCAGTTTAAACCCATTCCCCCTCGTCTTGACATTCCCAGACCTTGTCAATAGTCCCTCCCCAGCCTTCCTGTAGGCTCCCTTCAGATACTAGAAAGCCACTATAAGGTCTCAGGTAGTCTTGCCAAAGGCTTCAGTGGTTTCTAGGAACCTATGAAAATTTCTACTGCATGGTGGTCACCTCACAATAGAAAAAAAAAAATTATCTGGGAGGCATTTAGTATCTCTTGGAAACTCCTGAGGGTGTCTTTCTCTGTTGCTTATGCCTTCATTGACATTGTTTTAAATTGGACATTTCCATGAACATGGAGGATTTTTCTGTATGGAACCATAGAATGCTTTGTGTTGGGAGGGATTTTTAAAGGCTATCTAGTCCAGCACCCCCGTGGTGAGCAAGGACATATTAAACTAGATCATATTGGACATAATAAACTAGATCGTATTGCTCAGAGACCTGTTCAACCTGACCCTTCATGTTTCTAGGGATGGAGCATCTACTACCTCTCTGGGCAACCTGTTTCATTCTTTTACCACCATCATTGTAAAATATTTCTTCCTTACATCTAAAGAAAAGAAAAGCCTGGATGAGGCATTTAGTGCCGTGGTCTAGTTGACTGTCTAGGGCTGGGTGCTAGGTTGGACCGGATGATCCTGGAGGTCTCTTCCAACCTGCTTGATTCTATGATTCTATGATTTCAGCCTGTCTTCTTTGAGTTTAAAACCACTGCCCTTTTCCTTACTGTTCAGGCCCTAATAAAAAAATATCTGTCCCCCTTAAGGGCTGAAAGGCCATTAGGAATTAGTGGAGTCCATCTGACTGAAATGGAAGAAGAAAAGACAATTAAATATGATACCTTCTTTTTTAGAGACTCATACTCGTAGGTGCTCCTAGAGCAAAGACACAAGCATGGATGGAGGATTGTCACAGTACATGTTGGCAGAGGTGGCTTCTGTTCTGTGTAACAGGTTGGTGATTAAAGTGCTCTTCTGGGGAGTAAATCTGAATTTCCATTCATGCTCAGCCTGAGAGATCACAGCTCCCTGAACCTTCCACTAGCTTTAGAGTATTGGAACATAGGTCTTGTGTTGAACAGTTAAAAAAAGGAAAGGTTATCTAGCTTTTGTTTAGAACAACAGACTTGTTACTTATCTTGTTGCTATCCTAGCCTGGATTGCTTCTTTAAAACATGAAATATGAGGGATTTAATAGCTTTTTGTTTCATTCCCCAGGGTTTTGTTCTCCTGAACCCTTTTGATCACCCCATTGCACGCCATGCAACAATGTGTGCCCTCGAACTGATTGGGTCTCTTTGAGTTAAGGAGCCAGTATTCTATCATATCACCATAGACCCAGCTGCTAATAATCAGGTAGCCATGATACAGAGTAGAGGCATCTCGAATAGAAAGGGATAAGAGTGTAGCCTAGGAGACTCCTTTAGTGAAACTCATCAGGATTTTTTGTCCATGAACTGCTAATTTGATGAATATTTCCCTGAATTAATAGTTTTTAAAAAAAATCACAATTACAGGAAAACAGATCATGAGAAATCAGCTTATGGTCTGTTCCCCTTGTCTGAGATATGCTATGTCTGTCCCACCCAAGCCCTCCTGTCACCGGTTTGGGCGATGACTGGGAGCAGCACCGGCTCTGACTGAGAGTGTGCCACCCACTGAGTCACTGGTACTGCTTCCTGTTGGCACCATCCTCCTTGTTAGGACCTATTTTCTGCTGTACCCACCACAACTTCTAAGAAGCAGAAAGGAGAAGTGATATGAGTCATCTCACAAGACCACCTGCTAAATTCTCCTGTGGTCTTGACCCAGATGCCACCTGCTAATAATGTGTGCAAAGAAGATACACGTCTCCAGGATATTGTTCAGAAGGAGTGACTCTTTCTTCAGGATTAATTTCGTAGTGAGAAGAGGTAAATACCAAAAGTATGAGTGTTGGCTTCCCAGAAGCCCTCAAACACTGAATTTTTTTGTCTTTACAGAACCTAACCACTGCTGTTACTCATCTATAAAAAAATACAATATGTTTTAAGGAATTAGACCATATAGGAAATGATTTTTGTTTGAGCAGGAGTTCAATAGTTTTCATACTTGTCTTTAAGAAAAATCAGGCTTGTTTCCTGCTTTCACACAGGACCCTCCTGAAAGGTACTGTATCCTGTCTTCCATTTCCAAGCATCATCCTAAACACTTCATATGATTAATTGTTTGCTGAAGTAATTAACTGAAACCATGCAATGGAGACAGCCTGGACACGGGGGAAACAGAGGAAATTGCAAGTTGATAGCATGTACTTGCCCAACAATCTCATATTTGTAACTTCTAACCAAAGATTCCAAAAGGTGAGAAAAGATTCTTTGGTGAGACACTGGCACGGGTTGCCCAGGGAGGCTGTGGATGCTTCCTCCCTGGAGGCGTTTAAGGCCAGGCTGGATGAGGCCTTGAGCAGCCTGCTCTAGTGGGAGGTGTCCCTGCCTATGGCAGGGGGTTGGAGCTGGATGATCCTTGAGGTCCCTTCCAACCTAAACCATTCTATGATTCTATGATTCTAAATACGTATTCCACACTGCCACAGCCCATGCAGCGCAACTCTGTCAAGCCCATATGCTTCCAGATCTCTGGGACTTATGAGTGAACCTGGAATCTTTGCAGGAGTAGTAATCTGAGAGGAAGCAGGAAGAAAAGTGGCTTTCATCTTTTATAACCATCAAGTGTGGGACAGCTTCCAAATCAAGGAGTACAAGTTACTCCCCGCCCTAAGTTTTGTCTTGCTTTCTGAGTTACTACCATGAAAAACCATCTGAGAGTCATAGATTTTAACAAACCAGAGTGAAAAACAGTGTGGTCTTTGAGAGTGCTTTCAAATCTACCTATGGGTGAAATGCTATGAGTTTCTTGCCTTCAAAAATCCTTCAGCAAAGGAATGCCTCTAAGGAATGACATTTTATTAATGTGCATGCCTGTGTATGTTAGTGGGTGCATAAATACATGAATAAAAGTATAGACAAGTGCTATACAAATACTCCTTTTAAAGACATAAGTTTATGGAATTGAAAACAGTAGCTTCAGTGTTGTATCTTTGAACGTGCAATGTCAGCATTCAGTTGATAGGTACAACTCGAGGACACATTTATCACCCAGAAGCATTCCTCGTTTTACATTTACACTCTTTATTTCCTGTACATGATTTAAGCCAATCATAACTCCGTAGGCTTCCCCCTCCCCACCTTTTTCTTGTTCAAGTGGTAGAAGAAAGAACAGAATGAGGAGACATTGGCTAGCCAAGCCCTGATGTCTTTTAGATCTTACTCGGATAAAACTGTTCAAGACTTCTACCTGCACAAAGATCACAGGAATTAGCCCCACAGATGTTTTCCTTGCTTTCAAAGGGAAATATAGGATCACAGAATCATAGAATCAACCAGGTTGGAACAGACCTCCAAGATCATCCAGGCCAAACTAGCACCCAGCCCTATCCAATCAACTAGACCATGACACTAAATGCCTCAGCCAGGCTCTCCTTGAACACCCCCAGGGATGATGACACCACCACCTCCCTGGGCAGCCCATTCCAATGCCAATCACTCTCTCTGGCAAGAACTTCCTCCTAACATCCAAACTGTACTTCCCCTGGCACAACTTGAGACTGTGTCCTCTTGTTCTGTTGCTGGTTGCCTGGGAGAAGAGACCAACCCCCACCTGGCTGCAACCTCCCTTCAGGTATCTATATCTTTGTTCTTTAATCTATTTGTTGCCAGAGTGACAGGCTTATACTGCTTGAAAGTACAACAGTAAGGCCTTAGGGTGTCACTTTAAGATAACCACACACTCAGTTTTGTGTTTGGCTTCATTATTTTTTGGAGGTTTTGTTTTCTTTTTTTATTTTATTCATAACAATGTGCTACTGAAAAAGGCTATTGTCAGTTCCAGGTGCATTTGCCAACATTATAGAGTATAATCACACTAAAAGAAAAAACCAGGAGCTATTTCACCTCCCACATGCCAAAATTAACAAACTATAGTAAAAATGAAAATTGACAATACTTGACTTTCTTCCCTCCCTTCTTCTATCTTCTACTCCCTTTCTCTCTCCCACAAACTGCCAGACTTTCTTTCCAAAAGTACACAATCCTCTAATCTCTGCCTAAAATTCTCCAGGAAAGATTTAAAAGTTAGATTTCTTTAAATAATGTGATAATCTTTCACATTGTCCTTTGCAGAAAATAATGGCCTGGCCTTCACTCCTAGCACCATCGATTGATGGTGTGAGCAGGTGATCTGCACGAACAGCCAGTTGGGGCATCAAGCTGAACTGTCAGTAGTGAATCTGGGATAACCCTGTAATTATCACAGTTGCTTTGACAGTCTAAAACAAGACAACTATCTGAGGGGAGGCTGTAGCCAGGTGGGGCTTGGTCTCTTCTCCCAGGCAACCAGCAACAGAACAAAGGGACACAGTCTCAAGTTGTGCTGGGGGAAGTCTAGGCTGGATGTTAGGAGGAAGTTCTTGCCAGAGAGAGTGATTTGCCATTGGAATGGGCTGCCCAGGGAGGTGATGGAGTCACCATCCCTGGGGGTGTTCAAGGAAAGACTGGATGGGGCACTTAGTGCTATGGTCTAGTCGACTGGATAGGGCTGGGTGCTAGGTTGGACTGGATGATCTTGGAGGTCTCTTCCAACCTGGTTTATTTTATGATTCTGTGATTCTGTAAGACTACAGATTCATCACATACCTAAAGTTTTCAATTTGTCTTCCCCTTTTCAGCAGAGAGCTGCTCTGTAAGGCTTTTGGGTGTGGGCAGAGAAATGTTCAAAAGCTACTGAAGTAAGCATCAGAGTTCTGTGGCTAGCTCTAAATGACAGAGCTCCACACAGTTCTAGTCCTATGGAAATTGTGCCAGTTCAGCATTGCCCCTCTAAACTGACAGCAGGGTCCATACATTTGGAGGCTGGATCAGACAGTGCCATGTTTTAATTAATTAGAAGGGTTAGGTGGTAGACTGTGCTGGATGGTCTTAGAGGTCTTTTCCAACCTGGTTAATTTTGTGATGCTGTGATTCTATGATTTACAGAAACAACCAAACCTGACACGAAGGAGGGAAGTGCAGCTGCAATCTCCACAGCTTTCTTCTTTCAACTAAGGCAAGGGCTCAAGTGCATTTCAGTAATCTGAAGTATGGCCCCGTGTGGTAAAATGTAGGTTGGCCTAGGCAGTGTTAGGACATGCTGAGTCAGAGGATTTTCTCAATAGCCTATTATTATTGGACCACCCAGAGGGCTCAGATGCAAACCTCAGCTGCTGCAGGTCCAATGGAAGAGCAGTCCAGCCCTTGTTTGGATTCCCTCCTGCACTGCAGATTGTTGGGCTGAAGCAAGAAGGTATGAACAAAATTCAGTAAAGCTGGACAAATGTCTTCATCTGCAAAGGCCGAAAGCTTTCCCGTCTTTCCCTGGAGTTCAGCCACATGTGGTGAGCCAAGACAGGTGGTCTGCTGGATTGGAAGACTCACTAAGACACTCTGGTCTGCCGGACACATTGGCATGAGCGATTCACTGAATGGTACTCTTCTCCTTCCACAAGAAGGAGTCCTGTGCAATACAATGCGGTACTGTGCTGCTGAAGAAGTTGTTCTTTGGGTGAGACATTGCACTCATAAAACTCAGCGGAGGTCCTGACCACTTTGTGGGCATTAAGGATCTCATGACTCCCAGCAATGACTTTGGTATCCTGGCCACACTCCAAGTGGGAATGCTTTGTCTTGTCAAACTTCCTTTACAGCTCCTGTTCAGAAATGTTGTGTTCACAAAGTTTACATTTTGGTGAGCTCATGTTAAGCTGCCATTTCAAAGTTAATGCCAAAGTGGAAGAAGAATTGCAAAAACAATTAGTGATGATTACTGATAATTACCTACACACAATTGGTGTATCAGACTTGGCAAAGCACCTCAGAATGAAAACATCTAGGTGGGGGTTGGTCTCTTCTCCCAGGCAACCAGCAATAGAACAAGGGGACACAGTCTCAAGTTGTGCTGGGGGAAGTCTAGGCTGGATGTTAGGAGGAAGTTGTTGCCAGAGAGAGTGATTGGCATTGGAATGGGCTGCCCAGGGAGGTGGTGGAGTCACCATCCCTGGAGGTGTTCAAGCAAAGCCTGGATGAGGCACTTAGTGCCATGGTCTGGTTGACCGGCTAGGGCTGGGTGCTAGGTTGGACTGGCTGATCTTGGAGGTCTCTTCCAACCTGTTTGATTCTATGATTCTGTGATTCTATTACCAGGTCTCTGGCTGGTGTTTTGAAACACTCAGATCCACACAGAGGAACTGCACATAGTTCGTGTCACAGCAAGAAATGCTGTTGTGGTGCTTCAAATTAATCCATAATGCTTGGAAAAGTCCACCCAACAAATCTGAACATGGTACTTGGAGCAGCTCCCTTTGACACATGGAGCTTTGAGTTGTGTTTGCCAGTGTAGGAGGAGATGCCCATCACACTTCACCATTTGGAAGAGGAGGCCAGAAACTGTCAAAACCAGGCCACCAAAGTCTGCTTGAGGCAACTTAAATACAACACATCAAGATAACATTTGCTTTAAGCTTTTCATTTTCACAGCCTTACACAGTGAGCGGCTTATGAAGTCTCCCGTTTAAAGAACTGATTTGTGATTTATAGTGATTTATAACAACACTAAAACCTCCCACAAAAGACAAATTAATACTCAGATGCTTTTTCAGCACCTCCTTTGAGAAAAAGAGTTTTGAGCCAGTGCCAAGGAGTGGGAGGCAAGTATTTCTACAGAAACACAAATGGGTGGCAAATTCTGGAGTGATATTTTGGTGTGAAATATGCAGTGCATTTTTGGAATCTTTTCTCTTTAAGGTGTCTGAAATCTGCAGTTTAACAAATTGAATGTTCCCTAATAAAATGAGCTGGCCAAGGGGAAAAGAAGGAATTTAAGTTAGGGATAAGTCTCCTTAAATGTTTTTTGCACATTTGTGTTTAAAGCCCACTGCCTGATCTGCCTCTCAGTTTGTGGTAGCTACAGAATGCAGAGTACTTTATTTTTTGGCTTTAGGCTTAATATTATATTACCATTAAAATTCCAACCAAAGCCTCCAGGTTTGTAATTAGAACTACAGAGAGACCCAGGAGTCAAACACGAAGGATGCTGAACTTCAACAGAGGAAATTGCAGCACAATTTGATGTGAGAAGTGTTGGATGAAATTGAATGGAACAAGTCAGTGAAACAGATGGGTAAGGAGAATATGTCCAAAGATCAATTAATGCATGCCCGAGTGTTACGAGCACTGCTAAGCAGCAACACATTAGGATTAAACTGTGCCTCTAACAGATGCAAAAGCAACTGCAAAAACCATATGAAGTACAAAACAAGGCTGATGGATCCATTCTGTAGAAGAATCATTAACTAGATCATTAAATAAGATAGATAAATAAAATAGACAAGTAGATAAATAGATAAAATAGATAAATAATTAAATGAAAGCATTAAATATTTCTACTTTTTCAAACTCTGGTTAGAGTTTGAAAAAAGTAGGAATATTTAATGATCAGTTAGAGAAGAAAAGTAATCAAATGTTATGCTTCAAGGTATAAGGTGGCAACGAAACAGGTCAGCAGAATTTCCATTCTCTGGAACACTGCAAAATTGGATTACAGAGTCTTCACAAAGGCTGCTCTTGCTCTTGGAATCATAGAATCACAGAGTCAGTCAGGGTTGGAAGGGATCACAAGGATCATCTAGTTCCAACCCCACTGCCATGGGCAAGGACACCCTACCCTAGATCAGGCTGGCCAGAACCTCATCCAGCCTGGTCTTAAACACCTCCACGGACAGGGCCTCCACTGGCTCCCTGGGCAACCCATTCCAGGCTCTCACCACTCTCGTGGTGAAGAACTTCCTCCTCATGTCCAGTCTTCCTCTCAGTCTTTTGTCTTTGATCAAAACATTGAGTGTATGCATCTCAGACCTAGACACACGCCAATGCTTAAGTGGTCAACTACGAAGCATTTTATTTCCTGTCAAAAAGGATGGAATCCAAAACAGATGAAGAGATAAACCTGGACAAAATAAAAGCCCAGTTCCGTCATCTTTATTCTGGAGGGATTTCCAGTGCCTTAAAAACAGCTCAGGAAAAATAGTCCAGAAACCTTAAGAAACCAAATACTTCCCATAGGTACCCTAGCAACAGAACAAGGGGACACAGCCTCAAATTGTGCCAGGGGAAGACTAGGCTGGATGTTAGGAGGAAGTTCTTGCCAGAGAGAGTGATTGGCATTGGAATGGGCTGCCCAGGGAGGTGGTGGAGTCACCGTCCCTGGAGGTGTTGAAGCAAAGCCTGGATGAGGCACTTAGTGCCATGGTCTAGCTGACTGGCTAGGGCTGGGTGCTAGGTTGGACTGGATGATCTTGGAGGTCTTTTCCAACCTGATTGATTCTATTCTATTCTATTCTAGCCAGTATTTCCCATTCAGAAACAATGATTCTAACAATCAAATGGGATTAATTCAGGGAAGGAGAAAATGAAGACTAGTGGTAAATTGGTAACACTTCCATAATGCAAAAAATTGAATGCCCCAATATCTTTGCCAAAAGCCCTCAGGATGGTTGCCGATAATCTCTGGTGGAAAAATGTCTCCATATAGTGCCCCTTGCCCTCTTCAGTGCTCTCTCTACTGGATTATTCTTGGTATCACACATTTTGCTGTTTTCACTGTGCTTGTAAGTCAGGCAGAATGCAGCAGTCCACGCAACCACACGTATATGGCTCCATCTGAGTTAATTGTCTAGACTAGCTCTCAGCAGAGAATAAAATTGATACTTCTAGAGCATGGCTGACTTAAAACAAATGTTTAAAGCAGTTCAGGTTAATTGTGTTGTAGCAAGTGTCTGTTTCCCTCTCTTGATTGTAGAAAGCTCTAAAACAGAAATGTCCATATTGCAGACATCAAAAGCTTGGCAAAGTGAGTCACATTCACAGAGCTGCCATGACTTACATTTTTCATTAATGATCACAGGGACTATGTTGCAACTGTTAGGATATCTCCCACTCTGAGATTTCTTCAGGCCAGACAGGGATGTGTTTGAACTCCAAGTCTTGTTCTCAGTCCATTGAAACTTCAGCCTTGGTGACTGGAGGCAGGAGCAGGAGACACAAAAGGAGACAGTTCTCCTTTAATTTGTGCTATCTTAATAAGGAGTCACCTATTGCACACCTAGTCATAGAATCATAGAATAATTTAGACTGAAAAAGACCTTTAAGATCATCAAGTCCAACAGTTAGCCCAGCACTGCCAAGCCCACCACTAAACCATGTCCTTAAGCACCCTATCTACATGTTTTTAAAATGCCTCCATGAATAGGATCCCACCACCTCCCTGGGCAGCCTGTTCCAATGCTCAACAACCCTTTCCGTGAAAAAAATTCCTCTAACATCCAACCTAAAGCTCTGCTGGCACAACTTCAGGGCGGTTCCTCTTGTTCATAGGGCACGCTTGTTACTTGGAGAAAAGACTGACCTCGTGCTAGCTTGAAGCTAGCTAGAATGTTTTGGTGACAAGAACTAGATTACAGGCTGTGAAAGAAAAAACAGTGGTGATGCCTACTTCACTCATAGGCTTGCTGAGAGCTATAAGAACAAGAGTAAAAACATAGATAAGGCATTCGGGCACTGCCTGGGCTCTGGGCTGCATTTCTCTCTAACCTCACCTACCTTCTCTCTGATTAATCCACTTTGCTTCCTAATCCCCCTGCCTGACCTTCCATTCTTCCTTGGGGCACAAGGCAACGTCTGGGGTAAGGTAGAGGGGTGGGAGAAGGTGGAAGGGTGGTTGGGAGCCCCTCCTGGGGACTCAGGTTTCTGGGGGGGCTGTTGTGTTTCTGTATTCCCTTTCACCTTGTATATTTCTGTCTATAACTGTATACACTGTAAATATCTGCTTGTATATTGTGCCAGCTGTAAATAATAAGCTTCATTCAATTTCCAGAGCTGCCTGAGTCCTGGGTGATATCCAAAGTGTGTGTGGGAAGGGGCAGGTAACACCCAAACCACCAGAGACCTCCAACTTGGTCCAACCATTCTTTCACATAGTTGTAAAGAGCAAGAAGTTCTTTCCTGAGCCTCCTTTTGTCTAGGCTAAGCAATCTGTTCCTTCAGTCAATCTTTACGAGTCTCTACATCAGCTTCATTGGCTTTCTCTGGTTGCTGCATGACATCAAAGTCTTGCTTGTCATGAGGGGCCCAAAACTGAATGCAGTATTTGAGGTGTGGATCCTACTCTAGTCCACAGAGTAGGACCTTTCATAGCTGAGTTGAGGTCCACAGGTATCCTCTCTCTCGTACTCTTGCTAAGAAATGAAGACTGATCTAAGTCTAGGACCAGATCAGTACTTTTCAAAGAGCCAGGAAATGAGGACAAGCCCTGGCATAAGACTGTCCAAACTGATCAATTGTTGCTGTATAATCCAGAATTACTCTTGTCCAGGCCAACTGTCATCATGCCAGGTCCTGTTTAGGTCCGGTTATTGGTGAAGACCAACAATCTTCCCCAGGGCATTGTTTGGATGTGGCCACTCTGCTCTGGGTCTGAGTTGAACTTAGCCATTATGGGATATTCTCTGGTCGCTGAACTTAAGCTCTGGCCTGTTTCATTTGTTCATACAGCAGCTACGGAGACATCATCCAATAGTGTTTGATCCTCTTTGGCTTCTTTTTGATCACAGAACATGTCAAATAGTATCACACTCATGTACATGAAATTGATGTCAGTTACAGGGAAGAAGATTCACAAGAACACATAGAGTATCACACATGAGAATGAAGTTTGCTCACTTCATTTTCTTTTTAATTTCCTCAAGAGAATAGAACAGAGCAGACTAGAATGGAATAGAATTGAATGGGGTAGAATAGAACAGAACTACTCACTTTGAAGGTACCACAATGACCATCTAGTCCAACTGCCTGACAGAGACACATTTTTCCTAGACCCCAGACTGAAGTTTTATCCAGGCAAAGGACAGAGTAAGTCAGCAATGAATGAAGCACAGTCACTTATGATATGATGAGGTATCTTTTACTCACCTACAAGCAATGTCAGTAAAAAAAAATATTGCTGGCATGCAATGAAGTGTATCTGGCTTGATGTAAAGCTGATGGAAGGGTCTACAACAGGTCCTGAGTCAGGCCTGTGTTCTGTTTTCACAAGAAGAAAATGATGGAGGTGTAAAACAATCCCTCATCTCTTGATGCCCACAAAGGAGAGAGATAAATATGGAAATGTGGAATAAGGAGATTTGCCAGAACACACAACCAAAATGAAAGTCCACATACCTGAAAAACCTTCAGAACCAGATGACATTTATCTCCTGATTCAGCCAGAAACAGCATGAATAGAATAGAATAGAATAGAATCAACTAGGTTGGAAAAGACCTCTAAGATCATCCAGTCCAACCTATAACCCAGCCCTATCCAGTCAACTAGACCATGAAGGAAAGAAGCTATTTCCCTTTGATTCCAAAGGCCTTTGCAAAAGCAGTTACAGTGCTGAAACTGGTGATAGGAAGAAAGGGACAGATCTCACCTCAGGTGGCAACGTGGCTGGTAGCAGAATCCTCAGCTAATCCACATATCCCAAGGAGTTTTACCATTACTGCTACGCATTCTTTGGTAGCATAGAATTAGCGTTCACTGCAAGTAGAGTTTTGTCTTCACATTTAAGAAGGGACTTGGGAAAGATGAGAAAATTTTACACTTGTGGACGTGATTTCAGGACCTGGTAATATAACTGAAAGACAGCCACACACATAGCAGGGGAATAACCACAATATCATCATTGATGAAAGAGTGGCTTGATAAGAGGAAGCTGCAGACATCATCCTCATTAATTAAACACTGCAACTGGACGGGAGGGATTTGTGGTTAAAGTGTTGGACTCAAATTCGGTATCTGGGTTCCACTGCTGGCAGCATAAATGTGGACAAGTGCCTCAACATCTCTTTTTTACCAGGTCTCCATCTGCAAAATGGGAGCAAACCATGCTCCTATCCTTTGCCTGTTTAGAGAGTGATTTTCCCCCTGCTTTAGCCTGCAGCAACCAGCAACGTGAAAGCCTCTTCACAGACAGAGACTCCAGGTGCTTAAACCATACAAAGCAATAATAAGAAATAATGGCATTGCTGATAGAAAGCTTCTTTTCCTTGAAAATTAATTTTCAATTCACCTCTCCTAAGGAAGAAATTCTATATTCTTAGAGGCCAAAGAAATATATATATTTTTCCCCTTTTCTTTTTCCTATTCCAACACTCACAATGTGGGAGGTGAAAATAGAGTTCATAATGAGAACTTGATTCTGTGGGCTCCCAATGGGACCATACATGTTGCAGGGTAAGTGTCCTGCCTTTTAACAACTTTTCCTGCTACCACAGCTAAAACTAAACTGTCAGAGCAGAAATATGAACAAGCACAATAAGTAAGAAGGCTGTGTGGAACCTTTTTTTTTTACTAAATGTATGAGAAAACAACATGTGGAGTTACATGGGTTACATCTGCTAAATCAACATGAGGCACTATGGATTTCATGCATGGATTTCATGGAAAAGCTTTATTACATATATAATTTTTTATAATATCTAAACCAAAGAATATTTTTCCCCAAGTGCCCTCCCTTGACAGTAATTTCATCTCTGCCTCAAACACCTCAAGCCCTGGGAGATTAATTTTTTGCCATCCCAGGAAACAGGTTTTGCTTTCCTTGACAAACCTTCTCTTCTCTACCAACCTGGATACCAAAGCTTTGGTTGTTCGTGACCTTGCTTCGTTTTACTGACCCTAAACATCTGAAGATAGCTCTTCAGCTGTAGAACCACATCTGTGTAATGCTTCCCTCTACTGGATTTATGCAGATAGCTAAGACAGCTAAAAATGGTTGTGGGTCACTGATGGCATTGGGAAAAGATGCATTTCTGTGCACAGTCAAAAATGATATCTGCTTGTCTTGGATTTTACAAGGATTAAAAGAATGTCATGCATGTGGCTTGACTAAACAATGGAGATGTGATAGCTAAGTACAGAAAGATGTGAACATGCTGCAGTTTGCAGTTAAGCAGAGTTTAAGCAATTAAATTAGGAAGGGCTGGATTTTGCAGAGTCTGGAGTAAGCAAAACTGTTGGATATGCTTTTGAATGAGAGATTTTAGGAGAGCAGCTTGTCAGAGCCACACAACTGGCCTTGCTTTGCAAACTCCTTTCTTCTCCCACTTGTAATTTAAACCTTTGCTGGTTCCTTCTCCACTTCAAATCAATTAAAAGAACATGTGTTTTTGGCTGCAGACAAATTCATGATGTACTGTGAGGAGAGAAGAAAGAGCCATGTCACTTTGCCGTGGTATCGACTATTGTGTTTACTTCAAGTGGCAAAACTCCTAGCAAAAGACACAGATCACTGCAGATGTGAATCCAGAATAGATATTGCCATTGGAATGGGCTGCCCAGGGAGGTGGTGGAGTCACCGTCCCTGGGGGTGTTCAGGAAAAGCCTGGATGAGGCATTTAGTGCCATGGTCTAGTCGACTGGATAGGGCTGGGTGCTAGGTTGAACTGGCTGATCTTGGAGGTCTCTTCCAACCTGGTTGATTCTATTCTATTCTATTCATTATCATGCTCATGGTCCACATAGCAGGAATCTCTGATTCCTACTGAAATTCTATGCCATGCTGCCATATTAGCACTTCCCACGTTTTCCACTTCCTCTCCTCCTACTCATTCTTTTTAATCATGCCACTATGACAATTTTATTTCACTTTTTCTAAGTTCCTCTTTATGTGGAGGAATGTCAAAGTGTCACTTATATGTCAGTAGCTCTCTACACCCTGCACAGTCAACAGGACTGAGTTCATAGAGTCATAGAATCATAGAATCAACCAGGTTGGAAGAGACCTCCAAGATCAGCCAGTCCAACCTAGCACCCAGCCCTATCCAGTCATCTAGACCATGGCACTAAGTGCCTCATCCAGGCTTTTCCTGAACACCTCCAGGGACGGTGACTCCACCACCTCCCTGGGCAGCCCATTCCAATGGCAAATCACTCTCTTTGTGAAGAAGAAAGATGTGTTGGATGTAAGATGTGTTGGATGTAAAATGCATTGGATTGGTAAAACAGAGCATCTACTGCTGGCAGCCACAATTCCCCCATGTGTCACAACTTGCAGAGAGCAAAGGGTTGCGGAAGGCAAAACTGTGGCAAGTCTGAGATCTTGCTCTTGTTTTTCTGATTTCTGGGTGTGAACTTTGTGCTCAAATGAAACAGACTTGGCACTTCTGAAAGTCTGCCTGAAGCCTGGGCAGTTCAGCCTGTGTAATTTTGCAGGTCTCTTGGAAACACTGGTTTATCTCAATGCATAAATAGTTTGACCTACAGACAGAAAATAAATAACTGAACAACAACAAAAAAAAAACTTAAAAAGTGTAAGTCTGATTTGATAAAGGTTTCTTAAATCATCTACAAAGACATCTTCCTTTGATTGCAAGTCACTGGTGATTTCAGTGAGCACTCAGGGATCCCAAAGGGGTANCCCTGAGCTTCCTCTTCTCCAGGCTAAACAACCCCGGCTCCCTCAGCCTCTCCTCATAGGGTTTGTGTTCCAGGCCCCTCACCAGCTTTGTTGCCCTTCTCTGGACACGTTCCAGCACCTCAACATCTCTCTTGAATTGAGTGGCCCTGAAGATGGTCCTTTTCTATAAAACTTGCTGCAAACTGAAGTTGGAAAGTACCTTCCCAACAGGAACCTAGTCTGCAACCTCTTTTCTGATCGCAGACATCCTTTAGACTGCATTTGCTCTGTTTAGCAGTGGTTTGTAATGTGATTACAGTGTATATTTACACACACATCTTCTTAGCACTGACTACCTAGTCAAGCTAGAAAATGCTGCTGAAATAGTCAAAGCAGTCAACTCCCCTCTTGCTTGAAGATTACAACTACTTGGTGAGTGAAAGACTTTAAGCAAATAAAGAGGAATCAGGAGGTGCAGAAAAAAGACCTCCTCCCCAGCCCCCAGTGAACTCAATTAAGCACCCAGGTACCCAGGCACTGTGATGAGCGTGTATTTCAGGGGCACATGGGGCTTAAAAGCTCATCAGTCTCTGATTTGTAGAGCTTCATCTTCTTTGATGTTAAGAAGGCACTTGTATTAGTTGAGAAATGGACACCCAGAGCTTTTCCAATGTTCTTGCTCTTTGAGCAAGCAGGCAGTAGCTCAACTCCATAGCAGGACATCTTCAGCATTAAAACCCAGAGTGGAAAGGTCATCAAAACCAGCAAGGTGCTAGATTATCTCACAAACAACAAGAGGAATCGTTTACACCTTTGGGTGAATGATGGGCCCAGCAACAGTGACTGCTTCTGTCTGCCTTTTGTGCTGCTGCCAGGACAGATCATTGGTGAAGGTGGCTGTTCAGGTCTTAGGTTGCTGCATGAGTATAATTCAGAGACCAAAGATCTCAGTGATGTCCTAGAAGGTAAGATATCTGCTGGGATGTGGTACAGGTTCACATTACGACATGTGAATGCAGATGGACACCTGGAAGCTGATCTCTGAACTCCAGGGATAGGCAATGGAGATCTATCTGGCAAAGTCAATGAGCTCATTAGAGTGACCAGATCTAGGTGTTTCCACATGCAGACTTGCTCCCATCCTGGCATTCCATGGTTGAAAAGTACAAATCTACATTCTGAATGGAACAGATGTCTCTCTAAAGTTAAATTAAGACTAAGAGACTTGAGGACCTCACTTTTGCCTCTAGCCTCTGACTGTTCCTTGTGATGCCTCCTTCATCAAACTAGACTTAGCCTCTCTGTTCTGTAATTCCCATTTTCAGAAGGTGAAAAGGTGACTTCCTTTTCTTTGTAGGCTGTTGCAAATATAGATAGAGTGAAGACTCAAAACCTTTCAAATACTGCAGTTCAGTGTGAAGAACTTGAACTAGATATGTGCTCAGTAAATGCAGCTCTCATTTGCAAATATAGGAAAGAGAATTTTTTTATTGTGTGTTTTACATGTGTGGCCCTGAATTTCACCACCCTACCTTCATACTTACTGTATAAGTGTGAGGAAGAAGCCCTTGTGTAGAAACTTCTGTATTTCTTGTTTGCTCTGTGTCCTCTATATATCTCCATGAGAGGGCTGGGTTGCAATGATGTTAGTTCTACAAAAGTAAAGAAATGCTCACTGATATTTTCAAAGTCAATCAAATGGATTTGACTCATCATTTCCTCACCTTTCAGCAGGAATACTTAACACTTCCCTACTCTTGAAATATGCCCACTGTGTTTTCTGGGATAGATTCCATGTTAAATTAAGGGATGTAAGTGCAGTAGGTCTAGGCCACTCTCAGAAGCCAGCTGAGGTCTCAGTAGCCTCCCTTCTGCAGTGATTGGAGGGAATATCTGAGCTGGTTCTGGGCTCCTCAATTCAAGAGAGATGTTGAGGTGCTGGAACGTGTCCAGAGAAGGGCAACAAAGCTGGTGAAGGGCCTGGAACACAAACCCCATGAGGAGAGGCTGAGGGAGCTGGGGTTGTTTAGCCTGGAGAAGAAGAGGCTCAGGGCAGACCTCATTGCTGTCTACAACTACCTGAATGGAGGTTGTAGTCAAGTGAGGGTTGGTCTCTTCTGCCAGCAACCAGCAACAGAACAAGGGGACACAGTCTGAAGTTGTGCCAGGGCAGGTTCAGGCTGGATGTTAGGAGGAAGTTGTTGGCAGAGAGAGTGGTTGGCATTGTAATGGGCTGCCCAGGGAGGTGGTGGAGTCACCGACCCTGGAGGTGTTCAAGAAAAGCCTGCATGAGGCACTTAGTGCCATGGTCTGGTTGACTGGATAGGGCTGGGTGCTAGGTTGGAGTGGATGATCTTGGAGGTCTCTTCCCACCTGGTTGATTCTATGATTCTGTTAGATTGGTCTGCCATCTCAGCAGTGTATGCAAGGCTAGGCAGAAAGAACTTGGGTCTCTTTTTGTGCAAAATAGCATCACTCTGCTTTTCAAAGATCTTCAAGATGAAGTGCTGAGTTCTTGAGGTGGTGGAAACTGCAAAAAGCACACAAGGTGAAATCGCTGTTTAGTAGTGAGTTGGCTGAATCCACACTTCCTCATCTCCTGCTGCTGTGTCAGCATTCTCAGTGTGTTTTGACATGGATGGAGTCCTTGATGCTTTCCAACACCAAAGGGTTTTCTGTGGCACTTTGAAGGATCCAGCTGCTGAGTTCCTGGATGCTGTGGGGACAAGGATTATGGATTTAATACACCTGCGTGCTTACCCCCATGTAAATCAGAAGCAACACCAGTGATTTCTTTGGAATCAAGCCAATCCAGCTCCTAATGGAGCCATTCATAAGAATCCTACTAACTTTCCATGAGGGAGTGTGGGTATGGCCCTTGCATTAGGAGGTCGTAGTCAGCCTGGTGGGGTTATCCTGTGAACAGGAGGGAAGAATCAACCCTCAGGCCTTTCCTTTTCAATTCTGAGCATCCTGCCAGCACTTAACTGTCTTAATAATTAACCCACAAACATGAAGTTCCCTTCTCAGTCTGTATGGCACAGCCACCACTGTGAAAAAACGGCTTCAGATATGTAAGATATCTGAGCTGGCTGCCTGCGGATTTGTTTAAGAGCACAAGGCACAACCTATGGGATGTAAACAAAGGAGGAGGTTAATTTCCTGAAGAAAGCTGCAGGAAACCATCTCCTCAGCATAAGTTTTCTGTTGCAGGTGAGGAAAAAAAAAAAAAAAAAGAAGTTTTCAAAACAACTGCACCTTTGGATTTTTATACACTGCACACAAATTAACCTCTTTGAATAGGGTCACTCCATTGTTATTATTATTATTTTTAGATACATAGTTAAAGTTATGGTTAGCTTTATCCCCTCCTGTGTTATTGTTGTTATACCACATATTAATGTAGTGCTTCTGTAGCTGGGAGAAGTATGGTTGAATTACAGTAACACTCTACGAGCGGGAGGAAAGTGCTGTGGTTTGGCTGGTCCACTACTAGATATACACCAGCACATCTGGACAGGGGATCGTGTGACAAGTAGGAAAGCCAGAAACATATCCTGGATACTATAAAAAATGGGCTCTGTTAAATTAAAAAGGCTTTAAATATTGGCTCAGCTGGTTTCTGTATAGAGTTTTTAGTAGTTTTGGAATGTGTTGCAAGATTTGTGATCATCAGGAACTTGATTAAATATTGCAAATCCATTGTGTTGTTAGTCTGCTCTCATGGGCTCTGTATTTCTTGCCAGTTCTCCTGTACTCTTGTAACACAAGCTATGACTTCTGATTCTGGATGAGAACTTTGTGTCCTCAGAACAACTTCTGTGAAGAAAAAAAAGAACAACAACAAAACCACAAAAGAAAAAATAAATTCAAACACACACACTCTGCCACCAAAAGATCCCCAATGAATGAAACAAACAAAAATAACTCTAGCAAAAAATCCCCCTCTGCTTTTGCTTAATATTTTGGACACTTCCAAGACTGTAGCAGGTTTTCAAATTCTGTAGGATGCTAGACATGACTCCCTCTGGTTAAAAGCCATTCTGTTGACTCATAGAAATCTTAATCCTCAGCCAGACCAGTTGCTAAATTTCACTCATGTCTATTCATGACCTGCTGTGAAAAAATGTTCTGCAAACACAACTTCATGGCTGTACTTGCCACCCCACTTTCATCCTGAATGACCTAAACAACCTTTGGATCAGAACACAGGTCATGATGCTCCTCCTCTCTTGCACATTCAAGCAACAGTCATATTGGAACAGACTCTTATACTCCAAGGAGCAATGTACCATGGATGGCAATAAATTGTTGCTGTGACATCACAGAGGAAACTATCACAGTATCATTAAAAAAAAAAAAAAGGCTGGAAAGTAAATAAAAGGCTGGAAAGGATCTTAAGTGATCATTGTGTCCAAATTCATGCTCTGATATTAGCTCTTAACTTGTGCTGAACAATTAGAAACATAGGAGCAGACTGCTTGGCTAAAGCATGAGCACTCCATAGACCTCACGCACAAGAAGCATATGGGGAGTGGAAATAAGGGCAGATTACTGAGATGAGTATATTGAAAGAGCAGGAACATAAAGAAATAAAGTCAGAGAGGCCAAAACACTAAGAGGGATTAAACCAGCAATAAACACACAGTGTATTAATAAATCATTCTATACAAATTTCAGCATCAAGTAGAGAATCAAGAAAAGT
Organism: Tricholaema leucomelas; assembly: GCA_013400475.1. Classification (NCBI taxonomy): domain Eukaryota; kingdom Metazoa; phylum Chordata; class Aves; order Piciformes; family Lybiidae; genus Tricholaema lacrymosa; species Tricholaema leucomelas. The sequence continues at coordinate 89,153 of WAAF01016181.1, read as the reverse complement.
TGAACTATTACCCAACAGAGCTGAAGAACTGTTGTTAGATGACAATGACACAAGGATACACTTAACACCTGTTCAATAAGTTATCATTTAAAGATTTAAGAACATAAATATAATGAACAATGAGTAGTTTCATGACATTTATTCTCAGTCTATTGTTTTAGACTGGCAAACCTTGGTCTGGGAGTGCATCTCCGCATCCCTTGGTTTTGTGTGAGAACTGCACTTCTATAGAGGAGCTCTTAATCCACTCAGTGTTTTAGTTTGCTTTCTGGACAGCCTTAGACTGCACAATGAAACTAAACAGCAAGACACACTTTGGGAGTGTCAATTAGTAGTTGCTAATAGGCATGGAGTCACTGGGACAAAACTAGAGCTATTCTGAGGAAAAAAAAGCCCCAAAAAGCAAAGGCTGATCATTAGGACTAGCTGTTTCTTCTGACTGATCCAATCCTATTGCACCACAATGCCTGCACAAACAGAAAGAGCAGGGTGAAGCAGTCTTACAAATGTTACCAATTATTTTTGACAAGCCTTTGGCAATAAGGTGAAAAACTGAAATTGGAAATAGTGACCATTATAAAAAGAGAAGAAGAGAGAAGCCAAGGAAACTTAGGCCAGTCACTTTGCATTTTAGCTACCCCAAAAACATGGAATGATCAAGTGGACAGATTATTACACCTGGAAAATACTGAGCACAGCAGCCAGTAAGGATTTGGCAAGAATAAACCAATCAAATATTATGTCAAAACAGGAAAACAGGTCTTCTGGACTGGGCTAAGTTGAAGTGTTTTCATAATTAATGTTGTTTCTTTTTCCATCCTTGTAAGCAAGCTGAAGGCTTAGCTCAGATGAAATCAGTCATAGGTGTAAAACTGACCAAATTGCTATGCCCATTGCGCAGGCAAGAGTCTGCCAAAATCAGAAGACGCAACATTTCCACAGAGCTCGCTCCAGTCCATTACACAAAGAGCAGATGCATTCAATTTGCAAAGGACACAAGGCTAGAAGAGACTGCCAAAGACCTCTCGAAAGAGCATTCAGCAGTAACATGGCATTGTTCCTCTTGTTCTCTGCTGGGCACAACCTAGGAGGCACTTCTCTGCTTGCTCTCGCCACTCCCATTTAGCACAACCTAGAGATTCAAGGAGTCTTGTTTTCCTCTGGGCTCAGAATAGTGAGAGCCAACAGATAGCTGCCAGTAGAAAGAGTCATGACTTAATAATCCTAAAACCTTAATTCCCTCTGTATGAGTACTTACATCACAGCGAAGACCTTGCATATATATTTTTTTTTCTGATTCACATTCAGTCCTGCTCTCATTAAATCAACAGCAGAGCTCATGAGGGCTGTGAATGACCAAGGTGACAGATGAATAAAGCAAGGACTGGAGATGATCTGCTTTATTTCTTCATTATCCTGTTTGAAATTCAACGAAAGGGGCAGGGAAGGACATGAAGAACAAGGCAGAGATTACTATATGCAGGGTACCTGAGGCATTGCTGTTCCACACTGGGGGAATCATCTCACACAGGGCGTACGCTATGGTTTCTTTTACAGAAGCTTTGGGAATCATTGAACTCCGTGTATTAGTCACCAAAATGATTAATAAGGACCTGAAGGTTCACATGCACATACTTCCATGTTAATGAAGCCCTCATGCTTTATGCATGAAATAAAACACAAAGCTCCGGAAATAGTTCTCTTCGACGCTCTTTCCAACGCTCCCATTTCTTATGCCATAATAGACATTGATTTATTTGAAATCAGCATAAAATATGTACCAGCTCAATAAACCCCCAAAGAGGTTCTCAGACTTTCTGGAGTGTCCTCATCAAGCAATAAATCACAGAAGCAATAAAGATGTTAAATAGCTTAACCAATCCTGGAGTGCAGAGCCATCGAATGACTCATTTAAATACTTGTAGGACACAGAGCAAACAAGAAATACAGAAGTTTCTACACAAGGGCTTCTTCCTCACACTTATACAGTAAGTATGAAGGTAGGGTGGTGAAATTCAGGGCCACACATGTAAAACACACAATAAAAAAAATCTCTTTCCTATATTTGCAAATGAGAGCTGCATTTACTGAGCACATATCTAGTTCAAGTTCTTCACACTGAACTGCAGTATTTGAAAGGTTTTGAGTCTTCACTCTATATTTGCAACAGCCTACAAAGAAAAGGAAGTCACCTTTTCACCTTCTGAAAATGGGAATTACAGAACAGAGTGGCTAAAGTCTAGTTTGATGAAGGAGGCATCACAAGGAACAGTCAGAGTCTAGAGGCAAAAGTGAGGTCCTCAAGACTCTTAGTCTTAATTTAACTTTAGAGAGACATCTGTTCCCTTCAGAATGTAGATTTGTACTTTTCAACCGTGGGATGCCAGGATGGGAGCAAGTCTGCATGTGGAAACACCTAGATCTGGTCACTCTAATGAGCTCATTGACTCTGCCAGATAGTTCTCCATTGCCTATCCCTGGAGTTCAGAGATCAGCTTCCAGGTATCCATCTGCATTCACATGTCTTAATGTGAACCTGTACCACATCCCAGTAGATATCTTACCTTCTAGGACATCACTGAGATCTTTGGGCTCTGAATTATACTCATGCAGCAACCTAAGACCTGTATGTTATCAGCTGAGTGACTCCCTCTCTTTTAAAGCTTTGTCAGGGAAGGCATCACCAGACCCATAGCTCATCTGCAGGATAAAGAACTGTATCCAAAGCTGTGGTCCTCTGTGGCTTTATGGGGACCTTTGAAGACTGAGTAAGGTCAGCATGAGAGAAAGAAGTATCATCAACATTCTGTCTCTCAGCATGGCTGCTGTTTAAGGTCTAGTGCCATTTTACGTAGTCTGAAATAGGAATCCAAAGTGGAAACATTCTTTTTTTGCTGCAGAAAAGAGCTACAGGATATTCAGACATAGAATTTCTCATTTTTCCTCTCCCTCAGACATACTACTCTTCCTTAGGTATATAATAACAAAAAGAAATAGTATATAATGGAAATATTTCTTGTGAGAATGTTCTATGTATGAATATTGTAAGAAAACAAACCATGTATATTCTTGTATATATTGAGTCAAGAAGGTCTTTGGAGTGAATGCACTAACCACTAAACAAGAGCATCTGCCACCTCCCTCAGTGTTCCTGGATTCCTGAATTTCCACTGCCTGGAAAGTCAGTAAGGTCCTTGCAGACACCAGTCAGAAAATGAGCCTAACACTGGCACAAATGACCAGAGAGTTCAGGGCTGAGTGCAAATTTGAGGCATGAGCTAACACGACAGTGTAGACGTATTCAGGGAAGAGGATGGCTCAGCAGATACGCAGCACTCCGCGGGGAAAAATACAAAGGGTCTGGGTTGAAAGCCAAGGAGAAGATTCAAATATGGGGCTTTCCACAAGAACACAGAGTGCAGCAACCCAGGAGTAATTATATTAAAGGGGACCATTCTCCTTCCTTTCCCTGATAGAGCAATGGCAGAGCTCACAATAAGCAGGTGAGAACAGAAGATTTTTCGCTTGGGTACCCACTCATCATTCCACAAACTGTTCAGCAGAGATATCTTTTGAGTTAGAGTACACTTACCATTCCCAGATTTCTGAATCTCACCTTAAGCTGATTTGTACTTCTGCCTTACCTACAAGCCTGCAATAAGTTCCCTCTCTTAATTACATTGTTTATTAAAAAAATAATCCTTTTTCATTTAAACCTGCAAACTGAGGAGGAAGTTCTTTACAGTGAGGGTGGTAAGACACTGGCACAGGTTGCCCAGGGAGGTTGTGGATGCTTCCTCCCTGGAGGCGTTTAAGGCCAGGCTGGATGAGGCCTTGAGCAACCTGCTCTAGTGGGAGGTGTCCCTGCCTATGGCAGGGGGTTGGAGCTGGATGATCCTTGAGGTCCCTTCCAACCTAAACCATTCTATGATTCTATGATTCTATGATGATTTCCTGTGGTGTTTCCTACTTCCCATCTTCTAGAAAAAGGAACACAATTGTTTCCTATTTGTTTTCTCTTTATGACTCCATTTCTTCAGGCATCTCTTTTCCAATCTCCCTTTTTGGAGGTCACATGTCATATATACATCTGATGGTCATTAATGACTATTCTCTTTACCTTTATTGATCCATCCTTTTCACTCTTAAGATGAAGTAATCTTACTTCACCTTTGAAAATCCTATTTTCAGATATAGAACTTTAGCCTTTTCCTTACATATTTGCTTATTGCAAATGCAGAGTGATCATTTGGAAGATGATCTGAGCAGAGGTGACCACTCACTGCATGTTTTGTGTCCTAAAACCTTACTCTGCTGGCAATAAGAGACCTGCAACACCTAGCTTAAACTAATTTCTGTGTTGGCAAGTTACCTAATGAGTACAAAGTACACTTAACTGAGAGAGTTGGGGCTCTGCAGCCTGGAGAAGAGAAGGCTTCGAGGAGACCTTAGAGTGGCTTTCCAGCATCTGAAGGGAGCCTACAGGAAGGCTGGGGAGGGACTATTGACAAGGTCTGGTAATGTCAGGACGAGGGGGAATGGGTTTGAACTGGAGGAGGGGAGATTTAGACTGGATGTTAGGAGGAAGTTCTTTACAGTGAGGGTGGTAAGACACTGGCACAGGTTGCCCAGGGAGGTTGTGGATGCTTCCTCCCTGGAGGCATTTAAGGCCAGGCTGGATGAGGCCTTGAGCAGCCTGCTCTAGTGGGAGGTGTCCCTGCCTATGGCGGGGGGTTGGAGCTGGATGATCCTTGAGGTCCCTTCCAACCTAAACCATTCTATGATTCTATGAAAGAATATATTGGCACATGGGCTGGAAGAGGGTAGTTATGTAAGAGAGGATGGAAACATGTGGTAGATTCATAGTGTATCTAGAGTAAGATGGAACTCATAAGGATCAATTAGCAGAACAGCAATAGCAGATCTTAAGCACAACTTAAAAGGAGGTTAAAAATGTCTAGGAAGGTAGGTGGAGAGATGTCATGTTGTGGCCCTCTAGTCTGTTCCTTACCTTGTACTCATGCCCCATAAAACAGTGCTGCCAGTGTTTCCTTCCCCCCACAGGCAAAGCCCTCTATCCTCTCATAGCCATCTGGAGGCAGCTGTATCTTTACACTCAGCCAATCCTCACCCTGTGTAAAAGACATCTGGATCGCCCACCTGCCCATCCACTTCAAAGGATCTGAACAAAATGAGTACAGGTGTGATTCACTTCAGCATAAAGTGGCTGCTATACCTACTAACGTACACTTGCCCATCCAAATGTTTCCCTAGACCCCTTGACCTCAGTCACTCCCCAGCCCTGCTGCTGCCCAGAGCTGCACCTGCACTTCTTGATGGTTTGAAATTGTAAGCTCTGAGGTTCTGGCAAGGACTTCCTCCTAACATCCAGCCTATACTGTCCCCGGCACAACTTGAGACTGTGTCCCATTGTTCTGTTGCTGGTTGCCTGGCAGAAGAGACCAACCCTCACCTGGGCTACAACCTCCCTTCAACATAGTTGATTTCAGATAGGTATTTTTTTCTCTCCCCTTTGTAGGGCAGGAGCTGCAGAGGGAGGCAGTGGCAGAGACAAGGTCTGTAAGGCTTTCCTGAAGGCGTGTACCAAATGTAGGAAACCATGAAGGGGTTGACTATAAATCAGGACCCAAAGTGTGCTAGTTTGAGCCTAGCTAGCATGTTTTGGTGAGAAGAACTAGATGACAGGCTGAGAAATGAAAACAATGGTGAGGTCTACTTCGCTCACAGTCTTGCTGGGATGTATACAAAAGAAAGGCAAAACAAAGATTAGGTCACTTGCTTCTTCTCTTCGCTGGGAGCTTCTGCCTGCTGGGGAGCTCGTGACTGCTAGCTGGACTCCATCTTGCTCTCTAACTCACCTTCCTTTTTGCTTTTGTGGCTGATTCACCTTTGCTTAATCCTCTTGGCCGAACCTCCATTCTTCCTTAGAACTGGGGTAAGGTTTAGAGGGGTAGGGGGAAGGTGAGGGGTGGTTGAGAGTCCCTCCTGGGGACTCAGGTTTCTGGGAGGGGAGTTGTGTCTGTATTACCTTTTTTACCTTGTATATTTCTGTCTATAACTGTATATACTGTAACTATCTGCTTGTAAATTGTGCCAGCTGTAAATATAAGCTTCATTCAAATTTCCAGAGCCGACTGAGTCTAGTCTGGGTGATTTCTAAAGTTGGGGGGGGGCAGGGGACACCCAAACCATCACAGAAAAGGATGCAATGTCTGCACCAACAGCTCTGAACCTTCAATCAGAATTTATGTTTGTTTTTTTTTTGAGCAAGTTTTTTTGGAATTTTGGTGGGCTCTGACCTGCAGTTTTCACTTCCAAAAGAACTTGACTTTTCTAAAGTGGTAATTTCATTTTCATGATAATGCTAAACTCAAGCCACATGTGCTTTAATTTAAAGCAGGATTCTGGTGGTGGACCCTGCCAAGAAGCAGTAGAGAAACATGCTTATTCTACTAGTTTGCTTGAGGCATTCAGCATTTTTTTAATGCCTAGGCAGAAATATAGTTTTTAAATAAGCCTGTCCCAGAGAGGGAGCAGAAGAGGGAGGAAGGGCTAGAAGAAAGCTGCAGTACAGTTTTGCATTAAGCTTTTGTTGCATTGGTTGGTTAAATAAGAACTGATGAACTGGCAACAGAGCAAATATTATCTATTGCCTTCACTGGCTGTTTCTTTCTTGACAGTAAAGGTGTTGTCCAGACCCCTTCTCTTTTTCAGACATAAACTGGCATGTTAGACTTCATCATGGAAAAGGCTATTAGATTGCTTCAAATATGCACTTGCACAGCTCTTTCTACTAATTAAATCCCAGGGAGAGAGATGTTTCCAGCCCTTTTGGAGACGTTTTTAGGATTATTTTAAACTCTCCTAGGAGGCCCAGAAAAGCAACCTTGTCTTATTTAGTAAGAGGAAAAGAGGGGATACAGAAAAGATGGAAAAGAAGAGACAGTACGAATAGACAGAGAAAAAGAGGTGTCTTTTAAACCCTCTCTTGGGAAAAGCCCTAAGACCATGCTCTTGAATGTGCAGGCATTTTTTGTTAGGGGACATGGCCAGCTTTTGCCACCCATTAAAGAGCCTTCTGACTGCTTCTAGCTGTCATTAGAAAATCAAATCTGGCTGCAGTTCTCGAACTGCATCACTACAGCAGGAATGTTATCTTCATTGTGGAGCAAATTATACAGCTGTGAATGGTTAAAGTCAAAAGCTGCATGGTCAAATCTTAATTTTTAGTGACTTCTGCCTGACCTGCAGAGGCTCAATGCCTTCCTTTTTCAGGTTGCTCTAATTTTAGATGTTCACAAAGCATATGTAGGTGCTGGACAAAAGGCACCAGTGGTTGCAAAACCAAACCATTGCTTGCTGAAGAAAAGTATTTCATCTCATTGTCTTCTAGACCCTTGTACTAGAGATGCTCTTGACTCTCAGAGATTTTTCTTCTGCTTTTTTATCGCAGCTGCCTCAATTGTCTGTATCTACCTTCAGTGGCTTGTCACTATGTGTATGATACAGGACAAATTATAACCAAACATCTAAGCTATTAGATATTGGACAAATTGTCTCATCTATGCTATTAGATATTGGACAAACTGTCTCCTTGTTCCATCCCACGACACACATGTATGGGTTGTTACTGCTTCAGTCAGAATTTCCTCCTCTGCTTCCCTCAGCCCTGTCCCCATCTGTCCAGTGTTACAGACCCAGCCCCCTACAAGTGTCTCCAAACTGTGGGTCAGCCATTTCCAGCCAATAAATCTTTCCTGTGTACCCTCTTCTTGGTGAAGTAGCAATTTTTTTCTTCCCATAGTGTTGGACTATGTCTGAAGCTGGAAACAGGGTCAGCATAGAGGATGCAGCTGGGTTCAGGCAAAAGCCTTGACACCTTGACAGACTCCAGGTGCCTAAAAAACAACACCTTCATAGGTAAAAACCCCTTGATCCACACTGGTCTACACTGGACAGGTTTTTGAGATCCCTTAAAATAATAACCCGTGTCCTCAAAGTGTGGATTTTGATCTTCAAGAAAACAGAAGGTGTTTTAACAAAGGATTTCTCATTTTGAAAGGCTGAGAGTTGCCTTTCAAGCAATTCTTCCCTGGCTCTGAAACAGGTAGCCCTTAGACTTGTTGTTTTACAGTGAAATATCTTCAGCAAGAAGTACTTAGCAAAGGAACCACAATGCCTCAAGACAGACATGATTCAATGGTTTCCCAAAACAGGGATTTTAAATAAATATTGCATTACATCTTTCTGGGTTTGTTTTGTTTTTATAAGCCATCAGTGACATACACATAGCAGCTTCCAGGAAGGATGTGCAGGTAGTGAATTATCTATAAGAAATGACCAGGGGCTGAAAGCTCAAAGCTTCCCTCTTTCCCTGAATTACTTTGCTGGCAGGCAGCAACAAACATACATACATACCACCCACATACTGGTTTAAAAGAGCATTACTAAGGTTGCAAATCAATTCTTAACTCGAAAATGAACCTTAAATCATTTCCCTTGTGTGTAAGAACTATATGAGTCTTTAATTAAATGAACACCTAGTGCATTTTCCACCACCTCATTCAGAATGGATGCTGCTCTCCTAATTCAATATTTTGTTCTCTGCTTATTATCTGAAGTGTGACCCCAGGCCTTATTTACAGTACAAATCTCATTCTGAAGACAGAATTATTAATTTCCTTGTGGCTTCTCCTGTGGGGTTCACCACCACAGGATCTGAGGGCTTCACAAACATTCAGTCATTAGTCTTCCAAAAATGGAGGGGAGGAGGTGCTGTCCTCCCTGTTGCTCTGTCAGAGAAGCAAGGCACAGAGAGATTTATGTAGAGTAAGGAGGACACAGTATGAGACATATGACCTGATCCTGCACACTGATCTAGGCTGCAGTCAGCTGTGATGGCTGCTTCTGTAAGTCAGAATCTGTGATCTTATCAGATACCTAGAAGATGATAAATGCATGGTTAATGACTTCTGGGAAAAGCTTGGGTTTAATGACCAAAGGTAGACTTAATAGACATCAGGACAAAAGTGGATCCAATTAATCTCTTTTCATCAAGAGAACATACTTCCCTTTCCCGCAGCCTTCTTTTCCTATTATTTTCTTACACTTTCCACACATTCATAGAATAATTTAGATGTGAGAAGATCTTTAAGATTAAGTCCAATCATTAACCCAGCACAGCCAATCCACCACTAAACTATGTCCCTCAGCACCCCTTCTACATGTCTTTTAACTACCTCCAGGGTGGTGACTCTGTCTCTTCCTGGGCAGCCTGTTCCAGTGCCTGACAACCCTTTCACTGAAGGAATTTTCTCCAGTGTCAAATCTAAATCTCCTTTGGTGCAACATGAGACCATTTCCTCTTCTCCTATCACTTCACAGTATCACAGTCTCACAGTATCATCAGGGTTGGAAGAGACCTCGCAGATCATCAA
>WAAF01016181.1:4487-71394 GCA_013400475.1 Tricholaema leucomelas | reverse complement strand
AAGGCCAGGCTGGATGAGGCCTTGAGCAGCCTGCTCTAGTGGGAGGTGTCCCTGCCTATGGCAGGGGGTTGGAGCTGGATGATCCTTGAGGTCCCTTCCAACCTAAACCATTCTATGATTCTATGATTCTACTGTGTTCAGTTTGAGTTCTGTGGCAGAAAATACACAGAACTTCAACAAAAACAGTAAGGATCCTAGAAAATACACCCTGCAAGTTGAAGGAATTAGGATTATGTAGTCTCTTTAAAGAAACCTAAACCATTCTATGATTCTATGAAGACTGCAGGGAGATGCAATCATTGTCTTCAGATAGATGAAGTTAGCAGTAAAGAGGAAGGGAGCAAACCGTCTCCACAGTCAGTGCAGGTAGAAGGAGAAGTAATAAGTTTAAATTGCAACAAGAAAGATTTAGGATAGCCTGTGGGGGAAAATGTAAACATAAATGTAATTAAGTATGGAGATGGATTGCTTTGCAAGCCTGTGGAATCTCCAGCACAGGAGGTGTTTCAGAACAGGTAAAACAAGTATTTTATTGGAACAATGTGGTTATCTCTTGTCTGTGGTTGGCTTCTCACAACAGACTCGATGACCTTTCAAGGCTCCTTCCACCTTTCTCTTTTACAATCTTGAGAGAGGGAAAAGGTTTAACATGTTAGCTAAAGGACTCTAAGTATGGAGTAGAGCTGCAAGAACAAACTTATTTCTACTACTAGTGTGTGACTTTGATCAAAATACCTCATATTCCACAAGAATATGTCTTAATGTTTAACTACTTCTACCCCAAGTTATTGTATTGTTCTTTTAAATACCTTTGCTTTAAAGTTTCCTGATTTTTAGCCACTTATACTCCAAGTTATTGCATTAACAATATTAATACATTAAATATATTTGCTTTAAAGCTTCCTGATTTTTAACTACTTATATCCCAAGTTATTGTATTGTTCTTTTAATTACCTTTGCTTTTAAGTTTCCTAATTCTTAACTACTTCTACCCCAAGTTATTGTATTGTTCTTTTAAATATCTTTGCTTCAAAGTTTCCTGATTTTTAGCCACTTATACCCCAAGTTATTGTATTGCTCTTTTAAATATCTTTGCTTTAAAGTTTCCTGATTTTTAGCCACTTACACCCCAAGTTATTGTATTGTTCTTTTAAATATCTTTGCTTCAAAGTTTCCTGATTTTTAGCTACTTCTACCCCAAGTTATTGTATTGTTCTTTTAAATACCTTTGCTTTAAAGTTTCCTGATTTTCAGCTACTTCTACCCCAAGTTATTGTATTGTTCTTTTAAATACCTTTGCTTTAAAGATTCCTGATTTTTAGCCACTTATACTCCAAGTTATTGCATTAACAATATTAATACATTAAATATATTTGCTTTAAAGCTTCCTGATTTTTAACTACTTATATCCCAAGTTATTGTATTGTTCTTTTAATTACCTTTGCTTTTAAGTTTCCTAATTCTTAACTACTTCTACCCCAAGTTATTGTATTGTTCTTTTAAATATCTTTGCTTCAAAGTTTCCTGATTTTTAGCCACTTATACCCCAAGTTATTGTATTGCTCTTTTAAATATCTTTGCTTTAAAGTTTCCTGATTTTTAGCCACTTACACCCCAAGTTATTGTATTGTTCTTTTAAATATCTTTGCTTCAAAGTTTCCTGATTTTTAGCTACTTCTACCCCAAGTTATTGTATTGTTCTTTTAAATACCTTTGCTTTAAAGTTTCCTGATTTTCAGCTACTTCTACCCCAAGTTATTGTATTGTTCTTTTAAATACCTTTGCTTTAAAGATTCCTTCTATACAGGCATTCATGTAGCAAATTATGTAGTTCCTTGTTCTTGGGACAAAAAGACATCACATAGGCTATCAAATGACATGAGATGGATAACAGAAGCTGATTCTTATTCCTTAAAATCTTCACTAACCTGACTGCTAATTTCAGAAGAAAAGCAAGGACTTCAGGGTTAGCTTTAGCTCCACAATAACACTGTTCACATCTTGGGCTACCTTACTTAGTTCTTCAGTTTCTCTTCTTGAAAATAGAACTTGGGAACATTACTAAGGGAATGTTTGTAATATTGTATTGTACTACAGCAACAAAGTCAATACAGTAAGTACAAAGACAGAAGATGCAGGCTGCAAGCCAGGACAAAGCCGTGGTCTTTAGGAATAGTACCTTAGGTTTTTGTAGAGCTTGGCAGAAGTACAGAATGCAAAAGGCTACACATTTTTATCATATTAAATGGGACATGGCTTTAGTACTGGAGATCTCTCTATATATGTTGGTATGCTACCCTATTTCTTGGATGAACCTAATATGGTCCTTCTCCATCTGAGTTGCAGTTCAGAGCATAAACGAAATTCCTCTTTTCTTGAGGACTGATTGCATATTTGAGTGACTGATTACTGTGCAAACAAAAAGAGATGTCACAGAAAATCTTGCCCTGAACAGTTATGAAGAGTGACTCCAAGAAGCAAACTGTTTGCCAAGCGCATTACTCTGCAGACGTTTCCCGTGGTTTCTTTTCGCTGTGAATGCAGTACTGGTAGATTATACTTAGCATTTGTGTTGAGACTAATTAAATTTGACTGTTTATTATGTATCTAAAGAGGCAAGTGTCTTATTTTCAGTTTTTAATATTCTGATTTCCTATTTTCCTTAGCAGATTACTAGTGAAAACTCTTCAACTACAAAGACTGTGGCACATCATCTCAAAATACAATCACAAGGGTGATTTCTTTCCCTGCATTTGGAGAACGTTTTCCCATACACTGTTTTGGATTGAAAAGCCTCATCTTTAGGACATGTACCACAAGACAGCAGGATAAACCAAAATCATTCTTGGCTGCTCTCACAGCAGGTTGCAGGAATCCCTTATATCCTTCAGGACAGAGCAGAAAACACTGAAACAACATTTCAAAAGACATAAATCTTTCAGAACATACTAACCAAAAATAAACCTCACCTGGAGAAGCTCCCTGGGCTATAATGATGATCGGTCTCCATTTTTCATAACTGTGACTTTGATCCTGCTTTTGCCTTAGTTATTAGCTGTAGGTACTGCTGCCTTTCTGATTGTTCTTTCAAATCAGCATAGGTATTTTTTTGCTGACTTGGTTGGCCGCTAGATCAGACCCTATAAGAACAGATACAGCTTGTAAGAGTTTCATTGGACCGATGCACATATGTCCAGATCATCTCATCTGTCTCTAAAGCCTGCAATACTAAGGTATGTAGGTAGTCAGGTAACACTCTGTAATGTGGTCAACAGATTATGTCTGTTTTGTTGATGATATAAGAAGCATGGAAGGACAACACCCCTATACAACATCTCACTGAGGTGGAATGAATGTACCTGTGTAATACCTGTGCAGCGGAAATCTCAACTAGAAACTCAGATACGGTGTACGGCGATGATCGCTGTGTCCACTACCACTTATCTAAAGTAGACCTAAATGAATCCTCTGAAGGAACTTACACTTTCTCTGCAATGCTTTTGCTAGTTTTGCAATATTTTAATCACAGAAATATTTTTTGCCTAGTGATGTTTCCCTTTAAGATATGGCAGACCCTGTGATTTATTAGAATTTACTGTTTTGATTAGTTTAATACTTTAGAATAGAGTAGAAAAAAATAAAATAGAATAGAATCAATCAGGTTGGAAGAGACCTCCAAGATCATCCAGTCCAACCTAGCACCCAGCCCTAGCCAGTCATCTAGACCATGGCACTAAGTGCCTCATCCAGTCTTTTCCTGAACACCCCCAGGGACAGTGACTCCACCACCTCCCTGGGCAGCCCATTCCAATGCCAATCACTCTCTCTGTGAAGAACTTCCTCCTAACATCCAGCCTATACTTCCCCTGGCACAACTTGAGACTGTGTCCCCTTGTTCTGTTGCTGGTTGCCTGGCAGAAGAGAACAACCCACACCTGGCTACAGCCTCCCTTCAGGTAGTTGTAGACAGCAATGAGGTCTGCCCTGAGCCTCCTCTTCTCCAGGCTGAACAACCTCAGCTCCCTCAGCTTCCCCTTATAGGGTTTGTGTTCCAGGCCCTTCACCAGCCTTGTTGCCCTTCTCTGGACATGTTCCAGCATGGCAGGACAAAAAGAATGACATCCAACAACAGTCAGAGATGAAAGATGATGTAATTTTAAATAAGAACTATCATCTCAGTCCCATTGCCTTTAGCTTCTGTAATGCCTCTTAAGGCTTATCCTTTTGTGAAACCTTTGCCATACGTTAAATACTTTATCTACCAACTGTAAGAAGGAGAAGGACTCTGAGAGCTGTTCTCCTCTGTAAGTGGTACAGAAAATGTGCATTCAGGGTGGACACAAGGCTGTGTAGAACCAGGAACAGGAGCTAGGTGCTTTGGGCCTGCAATATCTTGATGCTGATCCTGTCATTTCTGTAATACTTTGAACATTTTAGGATAGAGAAGGACAACCTGAGTTTGGGGGTCTTTTAACTGTACATGCTTACAGAATTCAATGCCATTTGTAATACTGAATCAACAGACTTTTCTGGCTAATAAAAAGTGTCCTGTCTTCCTCTAACATATTGATTGCTCTCAGGAGTGAAACTGTTGAATCCTCCCTTATCATCAACAGTGAAATCATCTAAAATTTGCTTAAAAATGCTCAAACGATTTGCCCTCAGCCCTTTTGAACTGAAATCCTTCCTAGTTATTTTTTTCCCCTTAAAACAATGCTTCCTTCAATTCTTATGCTGACATCATCTGAGTAATTCAGGATGTGCTTGCAGAAATTGATGGACTAATCCTTACAATGACCCTAAAAAGCCAGGGAATTACTACATTTCTGATGCAATACAGTAGGGAATTGAGATACAGCAACAAAATCTTACCGGTAAGATAGACATATACAGATACATAGCAGTGCAAACCTTAGCAAACAGAATCATGATTTACTCTGGGGTCCTCAAATCTGTGTTCTAGCAGTAATGCAACACTTTCCCCCTCCTGTGCAATAAGTTCCCTTACCTTCAGACATCTGTCCTTGAAGTTCTTGCTCAGTGTAAAGGTATTAAAATCTTTATTTCCAATATTTCACAGTCTCACAGTATCATCAGGGTTGGAAGATACCTCATAGATCATCAAGTCCAACCCTTTACCACAGAGCTCAAGGCTAGACCATGGCACCAAGTGCCACGTCCAACCTTGCCTTGAACAGCTCCAGGGACGGCGACTCCACCACCTCCCTGGGCAGCCCATTCCAGTGTCCAATGACTCTCTCAGTGAAGAACTTTCTCCTCACCTCGAGCCTAAATTTCCCCTGGCGCAGCCTGAGGCTGTGTCCTCTTGTTCTGGCGCTGACCACCTGAGAGAAGAGAGCAACCTCCCCCTGGCCACAATCACTCCTCAGGTAGTTGTAGACAGCAATAAGGTCACCCCTGAGCCTCCTCTTCTCTTCATTCAAGTCATCCCACAAACAGACACTTTCAAATGTAAATCCATCTTGAATCAAGTAATTTTGTATGTGACTCATTCTAGCCATGTACCATATCTAGTTAGATGCTTTGTGCTTTCCAGTTGACAAATACCTCATCTATCTATGTGTGGCCAGTAGGACAAGGGAGGTTATTCTTCCCCTGTACTCAACACTGGTCAGGCCACACCTTGAGTGCTGTGTCCAGTTCTGAGCCACTCAATTCAAGAGAGAAGTTAAGATACTGGAATGTGTCCAGAGAAGAGCAACAAAGCTGGTGAAGGGCCTGGAGCACAGCCCTATGAGGAGAGGCTGAGGGAGCTGGGGGTGTGCAGCCTGGAGAAGAGGAGGCTCAGGGGAGACCTCATCGCTGTCTACAGNTCTATTCTATTCTATTCTATTCTATTCTATTCTATATCTATTCTATTCTAGATCTGTGCTAGTGAGAGAAAAGCTTCCAAATGTTCTCAGACGTTTTCTTGCATTTTCATCACAGAGAGCTCAATATCAAATCTGATTCTTATTCCTGTAGGGTAAGCATGTAGAGTTTCTAATCCCAGCACATTTTTAACTGCAATCCTATGTTATTTATTCAGCTGATCCTGTGTTTCAATTGTCTTCAGAAATCACTAAATCAGGCAGGCATAGAGCTGAGATTTTGGAAAAGACTTTCTCTGGCACAAATAGCAGCGAGGTGCCTAACTCTCAGGTGGTTTACACGGGCAGAGTACCACGGCAACTCAAGGCTCCAGAGTGCAGTAAACCAACCTACTTACTGGCACAAAGTGTGTTTGGATGACAAAGCAGTGCAAAAGAAAGTGTGCTACAGACTCACATCTGAGTTTGCTTCATAGCAGCTTCCTCCTTGAGACAATTCCCTAAAAATACAGCGAACGCAAATGGATTCGGCGCAGTCACCGCTCGGCTGCTTCTTGTGATCACAGTAGATTAGAGATCAAAGGTCACAAGTAAGTTCTTGCCACCCTGTTTGCAAATTCTGGGTATTAATATGATGTTTAGAGAGTCTATGTGAAATAGTACATCAGCTTCTTGTCGTATTTTGTGAGGTCATTGCCCATCTTCCTGCTTTACCTTGTTTTGAAACCCAGGGAAGAGAATTCACCTAAAGCTTGGAGTTTTGGAAAGAGCAGAAGAAGGAGTGATCAAGTTCAGTGGAGTAACAGGATCCTTCTCTTGCAACATGATCACTTATTCAGGATTTTGACAGTTAGAATGAAAATGATTTTTGTTTTCTTTTCAGCCTATCTCTGCACTCAGAGTCACTGAAGATTTGAGCACTCCAGGCAGGAAAATTATGTCAGAGCCTTTTGTGAGAGCACCTGTCCATGATTGAAAGCACACTTGGCACAGTTGTGTCTCCTTCCTCACCAACATTAACAGGTTGCTCAGGTTGGCCTCAGTATCTCTGCCTCACAAAATCCCCTTCCCTGTTGTTGGCAAGAAGGACTGGCTGTGGAAGTCAAAGCAAAATAATTCTTCAATGCCATTTCCCAGATCCTTTTGGAATGAATGAAGTGGGAATCTGCCTCTAAGTATACCTGAATTAAGAACAGCAGCATTCAGTATTTGTAGCTTATTTGGAGGGAATGGAAAGTGAAATAAGATAGCAGTGGTGGATAAGCAAATCATTGCCTTTAGAACCAGGATCTTGACAGAAAATAAAATCTAGCTAAGGAAAAGAGTGGACAGAAGGAATTTGCTTTAGCTTATACCTAAGTTTAATCTGTATTATGGTGATGTTTATACACAGAATCATAGAAAGATAGAATCATAGACTGGTTTGGACTGGAAGAGATCTTGAGGATCACCTAATTCCAACCCCTCTGGCATGGGCATGGACATTTGGCACTAGACAGGTTACGCAAAGCCCTATCCAACCTGGCCTTAAACAGTTTCAGGGAGTGGGCATCCACAACTTCTCTGGCATCCTGCTCCAGTGCCTCACCATCCTCACAATGAAAAACTTCTTTGTTATATGTAATCTAAACCTACCCTCTTTCAGTTTAAAGGAATTCCCCCTTTTCCTATCACTACAAGCCCTTGTAAAATCTGAGTCCTCTCGACAATGGTCTATGTCTTTCCACAACTCAGCTGTAACTCCACCATGCCATGTCAACCTGAAGGTCTTAGCAAGGTTATAAAGATCCAGTTGAGTGCTATTGTAGCCTGTTGCTTGTATTCTGAATGGTGCTTGGAGCTAGTGCCTGGAGCTGGTACCTCATTAACTCAGGTGGGACAAGTACAGAATAGGCTGAATAATTGTTCCACTGCCAAGCAGAAGTTCTGCAAAGAATTTGACTGATCAGCAGTGGACAAGTACAGAATAGGCTGAATAATTGTTCCACTGCCAAGCAGAAGTTCTGCAAAGAATTTGACTGATCAGCTAGAATTTTGGTGGGTCCATTTTTAACAAGTGTCATTTCCATCAGCAGAAGTACTCTTGAAATGTGTGTCCCTTTTGGGTGAGGACAACTTATGTCTATCCAGTGCTCACAGCTACTGCTTGAGTTGTGCAAAAGCCATGTTGAGATCTATACTCTGCCTAGTTCACAGCTGGGATTTGAGCCTGACCTTTACGATTTCTGTGGCAATGTTTCTAACTTGCGTTTTTTAAAAGGTTTGGGTTTTTCTTCACCAAAAAAAGAGTTGTATTTACCTAACTCAAGTTGCAAGGGCCCAGGGTACCAGAAGAAGTTCTCCTAAAACCCAATGGCTGCTTGTACGGCTGACCAGGAGGTGAAATAGGTAAAACAAAACCAAACAAAACCCCAACCCAACAACAACAATGACAAAACTCTCAAAACACTTAGCAAGAAACCCCAACCAACCACCACCACCACCAAAAAACAAACCCCAAACCAACAAAAAAAAAAAAAACCAACAAACCCAAGCCACCAAACAAATGACCCAAACTGCAACAAACAAAAAACCTCCACAACAAAACACCCAAAGAAAAGTGTCATAAAAACACCCAAAGAAAGATATCGTAAAAGTGACCCAATGAACTGCACAAAATCCAGCCAAATTCTAGTCACTTCAAGGTCTAGAGGAGGAGGGAAAATTACAGATGAAACACTAGCATGACAGCTGGCATCTCCCCCACAGACAGAGCACATAGGTGCGGTGTATGGATCTCATCAAAGACAGACACAATCAGGAGCCTCTTTGGTTTGTGCTCATTCATGCCTTGCCAGTTCTGCTGACTTTGATGATAAGATTCCTTCTTGCTGTAATTTCAAGGAAATGGGGAGAAAATGCACAAAACACTTTCAAAAATGTCACTGAGGCTTTTAGAACAATTTTCTGCTCAGGAGTCAGTGTTTTGTCTCTAAGGGGGATTTGCAGTGTTTCATGGAATACTAAATAGGAAACTAAACCAACCTGTCACTAAATGTAAAATGTTGACTCATATTGACATTTGAGCCAAAACTCATTACAGCCCTTGGGAAGAACAGCTAAGATCTTCTGCATCTGCTTCCTATCTGGAGGTAGAGGTTAGTAACATTTGTTTTACTTTAGACTAAGTAAAAAAGATACATCGACACCAAAAAGATGAGCTTGAATTAAGAATAACAACTCATATTCGTGGTGCCTCTCATACAGGAGTGAACTCACTAGAAAATTGTCAATATTTCCATAGAATCACAATTCTTAAGACCTTTATTAATCTCAACCATGAGAAACCAAAGTATTCGTAGTTTAAAAAGTGATGGACTGGGGAAATGTTATGAATTCTGCTCTAGTAACAGTCACTTTTTACAACAGTTAAAATAACAATACCCACATTCAAACAATCATTTAATGGAATCATTGAATTATTCTGGCTGGAAAAGAGCTTTATGATCATCAGATCCAACTGTTAACCCAATACTGCCAAAGTCATCACTAAACGATGTCCATAATCACCACATCTACATGGCTTTTAAATCCTTACAGGGATGGTGACTCCAAAGCTTTCCTGGACAGCCTCTTCCAATGCTTGACAAACCTTTTTTTTTTGTGAAGACATTTTACCTAATATCCAGCTGTGCTAATTTGAAGCTAGCTAGAATGTTTTGGTGAGAAACTGGGCCAAAGAGCATGGCATTGAGTGGATCTACCACATACCCTACTATGCTCCAGCTTCAGGGAAGATTGAGCGCTACAAGGGTTTGCTGAAAACCACCCTGAAAGCCATGGGGGGTGGAACTCTGAAAAACTGGGACAAACATTTAGCACAAGCTACCTGGTTGGTAAATAGGAGAGGTTCAGTAAACAGAGCAGGACCTGCACAATCAGATTTGGTCCAAACAGCAGACAGTGATAAAGTTCCTGTTGTACATGAGAAGAATCTGGTAGGGAAAATTGTTTTGTTTGGATATTTTTTCCTTTGGGCGAAGGGAAACCTGTCCGAGGGGTGGTGTCTGCTGAAGGTCCTGGTCACACCTACTGGGTAATGCAGGAGAATGGTGAAATCCAGTGTGTGCCACAGAGAAATCTAACCTTAGCTGAGAGAGTTTAAATTCAGAGTGTATCATACAAGCTGTTAGGAGTTTTCACAGTATCACAGTCTCACAGTATTACCAAGGTTGGAAGAGACCTCGTAGATCACCAAGTCCAACCTGTTACCACAGAGCTCAAGACTAGACCATGGCACCAAGTGCCACCTCCAATCCTGCCTTGAACAGCTCCAGGGACGGCGACTCCACCACCTCCCTGGGCAGCCCATTCCAGTAGCCAAACAGTAGTTTTCTGTTCTAGGTACCATCGGCATCCAACAATGAAAGAATCTACAGTACATGAGCACGAACCCAATGTCCCCTGGGAGTCCCTGTTCTCATCTCATCTGTGAGGAGACAAACTGTTTTGCTGTTTCTGAGCTTTTGAATCACCTACATCTGAGATAGCTGGAATCCAGTGTGAACTGAACTTGTGATATTCATTAGTGCAAATATTGTTTTAGATTAGATCAGATAGATCTCAGCAATACTCTGAGTGAAATAGAGAGGGGTGGATTGTGTTAGTTTGAAGCTAGCTAGAATGTTTTGGTAAGAACCAGATTACAGGCTGTGAAAAATAAACAATGATGATGTCTACTTCACTCATAGGCTTGCTGAGATGAATCCAAACATAAGTAAGGGAATTGCTCTCTGCCTGAGCTCTGGGCTGCATTTTTCTTTCTAACCTCACCCTCCATCTCTCTGATTAATCCACTTTGCTTCCTAACCTCCCTAGCTGACCTTCCATTCTTCCTTGGGGCACAAGGCAACATCTGGGTTAAGGTAGAGGGGTGGGAGAAGGTGGAAGGGTGGTTGGGAGCCCCTCCTGGGGACTCAGGTTTCTGGGAGGGCTGTTGTGTTTCTGTATTCCCTTTTACCTTGTATGTTTCTGTCTATAACTGTATATACTGTAAATATCTGCTTGTATACTGAGCTAAGCTGTAAATATAAGCTTCATTCAACTTCCAGAGCTGAGTCTAGTCTGGGTGATTTCCAAAGTGTGGCTGGGTAACACTCAAACCACCACACCAGCTTAAACCTTCCTAGGTGCAACTTCAGGCCATTGACTCTTGTCCTATCCCTTGATAGTTGGGAGAACAGGCTGACCCCACCTTTCAAAAGTCTTCTTTCAGGTAGTTGTAGAGAACAAGCAGCAGATAATTTAATAATATCAAAGACTAAAATATACATGACAAGTGACAGATGGTCCCTCTTCCATAAAACTCCAAGTTAAACTTCCAGCCTTTTAGGAAAACATCTGTCTAAGACATCTGGCAGGATGAAAGGAAAAGAAAAGGGAGAAACAGCTATTTTCATTAGGTCTTGAAGGTCAGGAAAAGCAGTAGATCTATTAAAACCTGAGATACATTACCACACAATGGTAACAAGCTCTCTGTCTCTGAGCCTTAGTTTCCCAACCTCTGTTGGAGTTAACTGTGATTGAGACTCTCTTCCAAAGCTTTTGGCTGGGATGTCCTTTTTAATGGGTGTTGTTGTGTGGGAGCTAATTAAGACCAATGGTATGATGAGGTCTGCCTCTTAATTGGGAAATGATTTGACTTAATAAATTTGAGCTCTATCACTGCCAAGTGCTATCAGAAAATGAAAATAATGCATCAAACCCCAACCCTCTCCCCCTGCCCCCAAACCCTGTGCTATGGAAATGGATGGCAATGACAGAGCTGGATTCATCTGACAGACCTATTGTGAGAATCATGCAGTGAGGTTTGTGGTTGGTGTTGTGCAGAGAGTTGGTCTAGGTGATCTGAATGGTGCCTCCTGGCCCCAGAAGATATTAAACCAAAAGATGTTTTGATCTCTATTCTGAGCGTGCTGCTTAAAGTGCTATTTCTTGTGTCTGCTTTCATGCCGCAAGCACAAAGTGTTCACTTGCACTCATATTAGTGAGCTTTTAGCAGCTCTAATCAAGATCCTGCAAATGCTGTCTTTGGGAATGGAGCTAAATACATTCATAAGTTTTAGAAGGAGCAGGCATTAATCAGAGTAAACCTTTTTAAAAGGACTGTGTTTAATTAAATTAATTTTGCTTCTTTGTATTTAATTAATTCCATGCTTCAGGGTTTCCACTGGATGCCTAGAGAGGCCAAGAAGAATTTTTTTCCCACCTTTGATGAATAACTTGGCTGATGACTTTTTTTTGTGCTCATTTTTTCCTCATTCTTCTCAGGTTCATCAAAGACTGGCTGCACTCTGCCATGGAACATGAGGTCAGGTGCATTGTTCTTCCCTCCTGATTTCTTTTCAGCTCCTGTGCTCAGGTTTAAATCATTCGTTGGTTTCCACATCAGATTTGCAATAGTTTTGTGCATCCATTAGATTCCGTGGACATTTTCACCTGTCTAACATCCTGCAATTGAAGGTGCTCAAACCATTTGCAATGATTTGACTACCTCCTGGACTCATCTTGTTCAATCTTGTTCATCTGCCATTGGAATGGGCTGCCCAGGGAGGTGGTGGAGTCACCGTCCCTGGAGGTGTTCAAGCAAAGCCTGGATGAGGCACTTAGTGCCATGGTCTAGTTGACTGGCTAGGGCTGGGTGCTAGGTTGGACTGGCTGATCTTGGAGGTCTCTTCCAACCTGGTTGATTCTATGATTCTAATGGCATTGAGATTGCTTTGCTTTCTTGAGCTATTTGTCTTACTATTTTTGCTGAGTGTTGCAGAACACATTTGAGCATAGAAAAGGCCCTTAGTGCAGCTCCCACATTTAATCTGAGTAACATCTTTACTTGCAGAGGAAGAGATTAGATTATCCAGGTGATGTCCTCCAGTCTGACATCCCTGAGATGGCTCAGCATGAAGTCAAACCTTGAAATTACAGCATGTTTGTAATTCTTGGGCAAAGTGCAGGTAAAAAAAGGCAAACTACACAAATTAACTACTCATAAACTTAAAGGGGATTCTGAAAGATGCCTCAATAAGGATTGATTTGATGTTTATGCAACTAGAGGATCCTGTTATAGTTTATAACAGCCACCATCTTGATGGGGACCTTGTCACTGATATGTAGCATGGAGCTGTGCCTGGCTAGCACTCTACTGAGGGAGATAGAATAGAATAGAATAGAATAGAATAGAATAGAATAGAACAGAATAGAATCAATCAGGTTGGAAGAGACCTCCAAGATCATCCAGTCCAACCAACACCCAGCCCTATCCAGTCAACCAGACCATGGCACTAAGTGCCTCATCCAGTCTTTTCCTGAACACCTCCAGGGACGGTGACTCCACCACCTCCCTGGGCAGCCCATTCCAATGCCAATCACTCTCTCTGGCAACAACTTCCTCCTAACATCCAGCCTATACTTTCCCCGGCACAACTTGAGGCTGTGTCCCCTTTTCCTGTTGCTGGTTGCCTGGGAGAAGAGACCAACCCCCACCTGGCTACAACCACCCTTCAGGTAGTTGTAGGCAGCAATGAGGTCACCCCTGAGCCTCCTCTTCTCCAGGCTAAGATCTTGAGGCAGAGCCTAGATCCGAGACCAGGGATGGAACCAGGGATATGTTGGCATACAAATAAGCTGGAGTCCAGTGCTTTTCCTTCCTTCAGGTGACAGAGCTGAAGTTAAGTTCTCAGCTTGAAAGAAACTCGAACTGCACCAGGGCAGATTTGGGCTGGATGTTAGGAAAAAGTTCTTCACAGAAAGAGTGATTTGCCATTGGAAAGGGCTCCTCAGTGAGGTGGTGGAGTCACCATCCCTGAAGGTGTTTAAAAAGAGGCTGGGTGAGGCACTTAGTTCCATGGTTTCATTAATTAGAAAGGTTAGGTGATAGGTGGAACTTGATAATTTCAGAGGTCTTTCCCAACCTGGTTACTTCTGTGAAATCCTTATGATGATAATTAGGATAACAGAGTGCCTGATCATACACAGGGATTTGTAGAGATTATAATTCGTTAAGACTCAAGACAAACTCTTTTCTTCAGAAGCTATCTAAAATCCACTCTTGCAGATGATCTAATATGCAGATCATGAAACAAGACTTTCTTTTCTTTCCTTTTTCTAAAATAAAGCCTGCTATTGGTTTAAGTGTGGGATTTCTGTGTTGGTTTTCTGATGTGCACTAATTGCAAGTGTACAGAAAACCCCAGAGTAAAGGTCATCATCCCTAGACCACCCCTGATATAAAGAACACAGGGATGGGATTGCAGAAATACCTCAAAATCTTTCTGAGTCTGCACAGGACAAAGCTTCATTTAGGCTGGGGCAGCTAAAACTGAAGCCAGGGCCCTTGGGCTAGGAAATATGTGCCTCACAGAGCTTTGGAACCTGGGGCTATGTTCTGATTGTCTGAGTAAGAGATGTAAGGAGAGAGTAGCATAGCTCTTCAGTGATCCATCTTCCCAGCTTCTACCCTGTGGAAACTACTTCAGAAGGCAGGTCTTGGTTTGAGGTGAGCCCAGGACCAGGTTTACTAATTCTTACTTCTCAAAATCCTCCTGCCTTCAAGTAGAGAGTATCACAGGAATGCACTCACACAAGTGCTGTTTGATTCAGCTCAAAAACTGAGCTGGGATTGCAAGTGTTATGATGAGGATAAATGTGGAGCATTACATTCTGGGCTTAGAATGATAGAATCAACCAGGTTGGAAGAGACCTCCAAGAGCATCCAGGCCAACCTAGCACCCAGCCCTAGGCAATCAACCAGACCATGGCACTAAATGCCTCATCCAGGCTTTTCCTGAACACCCCCAGGGACGGTGACTCCACCACCTCCCTGGGCAGCCCATTCCAATGCCAATCACTCTCTCTGTGAAGAACTTCCTCCTAACATCCAGCCTATACTTCCCCCAGCACAACTTGAGACTGTGTCCCCTTGTTCTATTGCTTGAGATCAAAGGCTGTGAAAGTATAAGAAAGCAGATGACAAATGCCAGTGGTGCCTCTCAATGCACTACTGGAAGGCAATCACAGGTTGCAGTGGGGAGCCCAACATATGAACACAGAAACGTAACAACATATGATCTGTCTGACCATCATCATACAAACTTCATACCAAAGCCAGGAGGGGATTTTGCCTCAGTAACATAATGCCTCTTACAGCCTCAGCGTTTGTTACTTTAAAACTGTGTTGGTATTTTGTCTGGTTACTACATTTACCTCTTTTTCTAGTCAGTTTTAAAGAAAAGAAAAAAGCAAACAAGAAACTCCTTCCTTTTAACAATGCCATCTCCTTTTTCAGACTTGCAGCAGAGGAAGTCTGTGTCCAAGGAAGACAATGCCAGTTTCTTAGGAAAGCTTTTACTGAAAAAAAAAACCCAACAAAATAATAATGCAATAAAATAAAATAAAAGGGAAACCAGTCCAACACAGCAAATTAGAAACTAAGCAGTAATGCCAGTCAAACAAACAAACAAAAAAAGATCATCAGATTCTTAAGTAAAAGCTACAGATAGAGCGAGCCAGATGCTAAACTGATTTTATTATGCCTCCACTTTAGCATAAACAGGCAACTGTCAAAATACAGCCTCTTGTCGTTCAACAAAGTGAAATTCTGCTAGATGGAATCAAGTTGTACAGAGAGATGCCTGTAGTTTAGACAGGCTCTCCCTCCCTTTCCAACACAGTGAGCCTGCTTGGCAGAGCACTCAGGTTTCAAATGAAAGAAATGTGTTGGAATAGATCAAGTGATGAAAAAAAATGTCCTTCACAGGAACTTCATTAATTAAAACCCAAGAGCCTGACTAGCTAATGTCTTGCAGTGTTGGAGTGAGGGGTATATATTTCGCAGAGGTACAAACCAGGGTTGTCTCCTGCCCCTATTATTGTGACTGGTGGAAGAAGTCGTTTCTGTAATTTAAACAGTATTCAGTGTTGGGAAAGAAAAGAGCCACAACATCTCTAAACCTGAGCACATCACCCCTGTGCTAACCATTGGGCAGTGTGCAGATTCTGTCAGTTATTAAAAACCCCCAAACCTGGGCTTTTGATTTTAGGGTGTTCTACTGGTTCCCATCAGCAGAGCATCTCAGAAAGCACCTGAAGCAGATTAGCCTCAGATTGACTTCATGGCAGTTTTCACGGGCTTGGTGACTTCTGGCATTTGAAAACCCACTTTGGACAGGATAGTGTTCTTGTTTGTTTGTTCATGAGTTTTGAGTTCTTCTTAACTTCCTACAACTAGATTTGATTTTAGTCTGGCCAAGAAGTTAGGTTGAAGGGGACTGCCCTGGGGATTTGGTGCATCTTGCTTGGAATAATAGAAGAGATGATAAAGAAGAGATACAGCACTTCCTGAAGATCAAATATACCTTATCTTCTATAAGACCTCTAAATCAGATTTAACTTCAGGTTCTAGAGTTGTTCTACCAGCATGTGCTAGTTTGAAGCTAGCTAGAATGTTTTGGTGAGAAGAACTAGATCACAGGCTGTGAAAGGGAAACAGTGGTGATGTCTGCTTCACTTATAGGCTTGCTGAGAGGTATAAGAGCAAGAATCCAAACATAGATACGGGAGTTGCTCTCAGTCCAGGCTTTGAGCTGCATTTCTCTCTAACCTAACCTGATTAATCCACTTTCCTTTCTAACCCCCCTGGCCAAGCCTCCATTCTTCCTTTGGCATAAGCCAACATCTGGGGTAAGGTAGAGGAGAAGGAGAAGGTGGAAGGGCGGTTGGGAGCCCCTCCTGGGGACTCAGGTTTCTGGGAGGGCTGTTGTGTTTCTGTATTCCCTTTTACCTTGTATATTTCTGTCTATAACTGTATTTACTGTAAATATCTGCTTGTATATTGTGCTAGCTGTAAGTATAAGCTTCATTCCATTTCCAGAGCTGCCTGAGTCCTGGGTGATATCCCAAGTGTGTGTGTGGGGAGGGGCAGGTAACACCCAAACCACCAGAGACCTCCAACTCAATTTCCAGAGCCAGCTGAGTCTGGTCTGGGTCATTTTCTAAAGGGGGGTTGGGGGGGTGAGCAACACCCTAACCATCTCATCCTTTTATTTTGGCACCCAACGTGGGGCAAATTTATTTTGTATGATTGTTAATTAACTCTGGGAATCAGAATGAAGCTAATGAAGCTATTTTACTTAGTGGGGGCTATTGTGTGGCCTATTTTCTGCTTTCTGGTCTGGGTTGGACTGGATGATCTTGGAGGTCTCTTCCAACCTGTTTGATTCTATGATTCTATGATTCTATGAATTGGATTAAAGCCCAAATTGGTTACCTTTTGTTTAATCTAATTTTGAAGAAGATCAAATCAAAGATTACATCAATGTTTTTGGAATTTTGGGGACTACATCCTTGGTTATGTTGGATTTAATATTGCAGGCTTTTTTTACCAGTAACATTACAGGAAATGATACTGCTTTGTCCACAGCTTTAATGAGAGTAATTTTGCCTAAGACCAACCTAACCGAGACCATCACACAGCTTTAAGGCTGTCACTGTAGGATTCTTTGTTCATTGATCTCTCTCTGAAGGTTTGTCTGATTTTTTTTTTCCATGCCATGCACTCCCTCTAAGCTGAATTCCTCTTGAAATGTCACCAAAACACTTCAGCCCTCCCTAAGTACAGAGCCCAGAAAAAACATTACTTCTATTTTACGAGATGTGAAGAGAGCAAGTTGAGGAGAGTTAAGATTAGACAAGGAGCTAGAGGTCTGGTGAAAAAGAGCAATTAAAATAGGAACTCTGGGATGAAATGGCTCAGATCATATCCTGATGGAGCCTGAAAGCAAGGAAGTAAAAGAGAGATTGGTGGAAAGTCACATTCCAGGGTATTATGTAGCTGCATGATCCAGGCCATGTGTCTCCTCGTGCAATCTTCATCACTTTCTATCTAATTTCAGCATGTTTTCATAATGATTTTCTGTGATAATGAAGTAGGGACACCCATTGTTTCAATCAGGGAGTATTTATTCATTTCAGTGAATGTCTGTCCTGTTCATTGATAGAGGCAATGATCCAAAAGTGGAGAAATCCAACATTTGAGTGGGAAACATAAAATAGAAGTTTTGTTTTTTTTTTCCCTGATGACAATGGAAAGGAGAAGACAGGAATTGGGATTGCCTCCTAGCTTACTGTGCACTTCTTTGGATCAAAGCAAGTTAAAGCATCAGTAAACCTTGCTGTGAATTTCCCAGTCTCCTTAGCATCTGTGGGATTAATGTGAGCTGGAGAAAGAAGGAAAGAAAGATTTTAAACTGTAATATTGAAAAGGAGACTATAAAAGGGACTGATGTGTTGTTGTTGTTGTTTTGACTGGTTCTAAATGAAGATATGTTATGTATAGGAGGGAGCATAGTTTTAAATGAACCCCTCAACATATGGAAATTTTATCTTTTTCATCAGACTTTTCCTTCTGCTGGTCAGTTGCAGCCAAAAGCCAGAGTCCAATATCCATGCCTGATAAAGTATATAGAATAAAAGATTACACATGCTGTGCTACCATACAACTGGTAGCAAGCAGACTGTTGAAATCAAGTAAGTAGAAAATAAAGAGTCTCACCATTTGCCCAAGTGGGAAATGTACCCAATGCTATTGTAAAATGAAGAACAAAAAAAAAATGCAGTGAGAAAATAAACATTTCATTAAACAGAAATTCCTTGTTAATACCAAGCTCTCTTCAGGTCAGAAGAAACAGCTGAATGCCTTGCTCAAGCTGATAGCACTTTTGCAGACATATTGTGCTAGTTTGAAGCTAGCTAGAATGTTTTGGTGAGAAGAACTAGATTACAGGCTGTGGAAGGAAAACAAGGCTGATGTCTACTTCCCTCATAGGCTTGCTGAGAGATATAAGAATAAGAATCCAAACATAGATAGCACTTCTTCTGCTGGGGAGCTCCGAGCTGCATGTCTCTCTCTAGCCTCTCTGCCATTTTTTTTTTCTGATTAATCCACTTTGCTTCCTAACCCCCTGGCCAAACCTCCATTCTTCCTTGGGACTGGGGTAAGGTTGAGAGGGGTGGGGGGAAGGTGGAAGGGTGGTTGGCAGCCCCTCCTGGGGACTCAGGTTTCTGGGAGGGCTGTTGTGTTTCTGTATTCCATTTTACCTTGTGTATTTCTGTATCTAACTGTATATACTGTAAATATCTGCTTGTATATTGAGCTAAGCTGTAAATATAAGCTTCATTCATATTTCCAGAGCCAGCTGAGTCTAGTCTGGGTGATTTCCAAAGTGTGTGGGGGGTGGGTAACAGCCAAACCACCACACATATTTACCTTAAAGATTTTCACCCTCAGCTGTATGGTGGCCCAAGAAGTCCTTATGCAAGACATCCAATGTCTCCATGTAACTTCTTAATCCATTACTTCAGGCTATGGGGGTTTGCATCCAGATCTAAATACCATCTTACAGCCCATATCTAATTCCATTTGGAACTTTTCTTTGCAGCAGAGACTATCACAGTATCACCAAGGTTGGAAGAGACCTCACAGATCATCAAGTCCAACCCTTTACCACAGAGCTCAAGGCTAGACCATGGCACCAAGTGCCACGTCCAACCTTGCCTTGAACAGCTCCAGGGACGGCGACTCCACCACCTCCCTGGGCAGCCCATTCCAGTGTCCAATGACTCTCTCAGTGAAGAACTTTCTCCTCACCTCAAGCCTAAATATTCCCTGGCGTAGCTTGACTAAAAGGGATTATTGAGTTTTCCATTATTAGAAAACATATTTTGACTGACAAATGGAGTGAATGGCTTCTGCTTGGAATTAGGTGAACAAAACCTTTATTAAGTCAGTCCCCCTTTCTTCACAGGCCTTTCACACATAGATTAAGTTTGTGCCTCCAATTTGATATATGTAAATGCAAAAATAACCCCCTAGGCTCAAAGGTCTAACTCAGGATCAGAGTCAGGAACTCCTCCTGAATGCAATGACTCAGAAAAAAGAGCTACTTCACATTGACTCTCAAGAAGACACTGCTGGATAAGGACAAACTTGAAATATGAACAGAAAGGTGGTAAGCAGGAAGGTGTTTTTGTACATGCATTGGTGAGACCAGTGATGGGATTTTTTTCACACACACATTCCTAGCAACTCCATATTTAAGGAAATGTTGGAAATTTGGAGAGCAAACCTCAAATTACTGGAAATGGCTTTCAATGAGAAATTTTATAGTCAAAGCCATTCGGGCCATGGAGTTCATCAAGAAGATCATTGAGCAGCAATGTAACTAGTTTGTGAAAATCTTCTCAAGGAGGAAAGATGCAATATACAGTGGGTCTCTAAGCAATTAGAGAAAGGGCAATGGATTGGAAGCCCTAAAAGTCCCAAACAGAAATAGGACAGTGGAATATGATTAATCATTGTCATAAACTACAAGGAAAATAATGGAATATTCACCTGTGGGACTTTATAATGGGCTAGAAAAGTGTGGAGAGCATATTTTAGATATTTTAATCCACACAAAACTATGACTTTATTTATATAAATATGAGTCTGTAGCCAGATTACTGGGTAATCCAGTGAGTGATTCACTAACTCAATTTCCTGTTCAATATCTTTATTGATCCTGTTCAATATCTTTATTGATGATCTGGATGAGGGGATTGACTCCAGCATCATTAAGTTTGCGGATGACACCAAGCTGGGAGCAGGTGTGGATCTGTTGGAAGGTAGGAGAGCCCTGCAGAGGGACCTGGCCAGGCTGGATGGGTGGGCAGAGGCCAGTGGGATGAAATTTAACAAGGCCAAGTGCAGGGTTCTGCACTTTGGCCACAAAAACCCCAAGCAACACTACAGGCTGGGGACAGAGTGGCTGGAGAGCAGCCAGGAAGAAAGGGACCTGGGGGTACTGATGGATAGTAGCTGAAGATGAGCCAGCAGTGTGCCCAGGTGGCCAGGAGGGCCAATGGCATCCTGGGCTGTATCAGGAACAGTGTGGCCAGTAGGAGGAGGGAGGGTATTCTGCCCCTGTACTCAACACTGGTCAGGCCACACCTTGAGTACTGTGTCCAGTTCTGGGCTCCTCAATTCAAGAGAGATGTTGAGGTGCTGGAACGTGTCCAGAGAAGGGCAACAAAGCTGGTGAGGGGCCTGGAACACAAACCCTATGAGGAGAGGCTGAGGGAGCTGGGGGTGTTTAGCCTGGAGAAGAGGAGGCTCAGGGCAGACCTCATTGCTGTCTACAACTACCTGAAGAGAGGCTGTAGCCAGGTGGGGGTTGGTCTCTTCTCCCAGGCAGCCAGCAACAGGACAAGGGGACACAGTCTCAAGTTGTGCCAGGCCAAGTCTAGGCTGGATGTTAGGAGGAAGTTCTTGCCCTAGAGAGTGATTGGCATTGGAATGGGCTGCCCAGGGAGGTGGTGGAGTCACTGCCCCTGGGGATGTTCAAGAAAAGCCTGGATGAGGCACTTAGTGCCATGGTCTAGTTGACTGGCTAGGGCTGGGTGCTAGGTTGGCCTGGATGCTCTTGGAGGTCTCTTCCAACCTGGTTGATTCTATTCTATTCTATTCTAATTACTCTACTATGGTGGCTCCATTCCACCACTAAGCATCTACGGAGCCACCGATCAAACCTTTGCACTGTGAGCACACAGTTATAGTTCTTTGGCATGGCCAAGGGATTATAGTGGTAATATTGAAAGTGAGTTGCATGGATTTAGTTTAAAAGTTGATGCAGGCTACATACAGCCTATGTACATGATGTACAGAAAGGTATTTTGTCTACTCTAGGAGGAAGCTGTTAATGCTGCCAGCCTGTGCAGATCTTCTCTCCTAACTGAAGCAGACAGAACAAAACTACTATTTATTGGCATAAAAGTGTTGCCAAGAGAGAAATGAAGATTTTCCCAGTCTCTCACACAGAGCCTTTGAATTCAGGCTGCCTTCATAGAGGTAACATTTAGCGATCTGAGGAGACTGGCTTATAGTGGTTCCCAGGCTTCTGTATGGAGAATCTGGCAGAAAAGATGGGAGGGAAACAGCACAGAAAGGTGAAAGATAAAAGGAAAATTTTGAAGTGAAATGTTCCACTTATTTAACTGACTAAAGTTCACCATCTGTGTAGAGCTGTGTTGAGAGCCAAGAAATTTGCATGTTACAGCGAACCGTGTATGAAATACACAAATATGTATATAAATATGTTATATTTTCTTCTAGTTGGGGTTTTCTTACCAGTGAAAGACCCTAATTACCTTAATGTTCATAACTTTGCATAAAGGACTTGCCAAGAGGAATCAATAGATTTCTGAAAGTTCTTGAGAGTTCATCCTTTCCAGGATTACCTGGAACATATTCTTCAGCATTTACTTAAAGATTTCATTTAACTTTCAAAATGTCTCCTTTTTTTTTTTTTTTTGCTATTCTTTCTTCCCCTCCAACTGTTTTTAGAAGCCTGAGTTTTAATTAATTTTTTACTGGGCCATACAATGTATATTTGCATCTGTTCAGGAAGAAGATCAGAGATTAATGCTTTCCACTTTGTTTTACGAAGTGACCTCTTTAACCTAACCCAAGATTTGGAACACAAGAAGAACACAATCCTCTGGAGTGATAGGGCACATTGACACCTCTCTGGATCTTAGTGAAGAAACTCACTTCCCAGTTTAACTTTGAAATGGAAAGCTTTGGATTTGCAGCTCTGGAGACAAGAAGCTGAAGGCTCAGCTGCTGCAGTCTAGCAGAGATTTGCACAAGATGAAGTTCTGGACCCATCTAAGCATCTAATGGCAACGGGTGTAGGTAGAGAGAGAAATGCAAAAGTTGCCCAGTGCTATCTTGATAGTGTGCCTTCTTTTACAGTATTTGTCAGTCTACCAGCTTGTACAGCTGTAATTTATTCTGCCTCTGAACACCCACTCCAATCCTCAGCTAAACTTTCTGCATTGCATTAATGAGTTCATGATGGTCGATCAATGTTAATGAATGTAGAGTTTATTCAACCTTCTCCCTGAAAATCGAGCTCAGATTTTGATGAATCAAATACCTGGAGAGGTCTGCCCTGATCTGGGTAGCAATACTTTGTGAAATATTTTCACAAATCATTTGCACGATGTACAACATAACTAGGAAAGTGTTAACAGCACAGGAGAGGCTGCATGCATGCTGGAAGAATGGATTTGGATCAGGATGACCTGATCAAACAGTCTGTAAGCACAGGTGCTGGGGTTTGAACAGGATCGAGCAGAATCGAGCAGAACTGAATACTCTGAGAAAATAAGGAGAGTAAGCAGGATTGAGTAACTGAACTGATAAGAAGGCATAGCTGCAGAAATGTGGCCTTGGAGGCTGCTATCTGTAGCTGAACTGTGCAAGGTGGGCAGTCTGCTCAGCCCTGGGAACAAGCAATGTTGTGGCTAAGCTGCTGCAAAGGGGGATTTAAGAGGATAGTTGGCCAGGTTTGCCTCTGTGCATGTGGACAGCCCATCTCTGCCTACGTAAGCCTGTCAAAAGTACACACCCCTCTACCAACTTCCACTCTATAGGTATCAGGCTTAGCTTCAATAAATGGATTGACCATTATGCATCACATTGGTGTAGGCCTGCTGTCTCTCCCTCTCCTGCATGGCCTAGAAGAGAGGCCAACTCAACACAGAGGGAATAATCTACTAGCAGCACATGCAGAAGTCCAGATTGGAGTAGCAGTAATCGACAGCACAAATGCAAGTTGAGTGTGACTGGCAGTTTGATTAGAAAAGGTCAAAGCATTGCAGTGGATCAGAAAGTGAGAGAATGGACATCAGCACTGTCATGTCAGGAAAAAAAGGTCACTGTGACAAAGAGCAGGATAGACCACAACAGTGTGAAGCACCTCTCCTGCTCTCTTCAGCTATCTGCCACCAGGGATAGAGTATTCAGTTCTGACACCTCTTTTAAGAGCATACACTGACCAGAGGACAGCCAGAGGACAGCAGTGAAACTCACACTAGAATGGGAGAATGGCTAAAAGACCTGGCTGGGAGCAAAAAAGAAGAAAGAATAATTTGATGAAGATAATAAACCAGAATTCATACCCTCTGTGCATTGCTGTTGGCATGCAATGCCCATTAAATGTTTGCTTTCTTACTTTAACAAAAACACATGAATAAATTCCTCTCTGCACCCTGTCAGAGAGGACTCCCAGACATCCATAAAGAGTTGTAGGATTCTTCACTTGGACTCCTCAAATTTGAAATTGACCTCCTCCTCTCAAGTCTTTAGACAGCTCCAAACCTGTCAGCCAGCAGGTCAGTGGTTCTCTTTGGGGCTGATCCTGTTCAACATCTTTGTCAATGACATTGAGGGCACAGAGTGTCTCCTCAGCAAGTTTGCTGGCAACACCAAGCTGAGAGGCTTGGCTGAGACAGCTGAAGGCTGTGCTGCCATCCAGAAAGACCTGGACAGACTGAAAGCTGGGCACAGAGGAGCCATATGATGGTCAACAAGGACAAGTGCAGAGTCCTGCATCTGGGGAGGAATAACAAACTGCACCACTACAGGCTGGGAGGTGATCTGCTGGAGAGCAGTGCTGTGAAAAGGGAGCTGGGGGTCCTGGTGGATAACATCCATGGCACAGCAATGTGGCCTTGTGGCCGAGAAGGCCAATGGGATCCTGGGGTGTATTAGGCAGAGTGTGTCCAACAGATCAAGGCAGGTTCTCCTTCTCTACTCTGCCCTGGTGAGACCTTTTTGTGTTCAGTTTTGGGCTCTCCAGTTGAAGAGGGACAGGGATCTGTTGGAGAGGGTCCAGTGGAGGGCATGATTAGGGGGCAGGAGGGCATGGCTGATGAGGAGAGCCTGAGGGACCTGGGGCTGTTTAGTCTGGAGAAGAGAAGACTTAGAAGGGATTTGATAAATGTTTATAAGTATCTGAGGGCTGCCAGGAGCAGGGGGACAGGCTCTGCTCACTTGCTCCCTGGGACAGGACAAGGAGCAATGGGTGTAAGTTGCAGCAAAAGAGGTTCTGCCTCAACACAAGGGGGAACTTCTTTACTGTAAGGGTCACAGAGCACAACTTGAGACTGTGCCCCCTTGTTCTGTGCTGGTTGCCTGGCAGAAGAGACCAACCCCACCTGGCTACAACCTCCCTTCAGGTAGTTGTAGACAGCAATGAGGTCCCTCCTGAGCCTCCTCTTCTCCAGGCTAAACACCCCCAGCTCCCTCAGCCTCTCCTCATAGGGTTTGTGTTCCAGGCTTTTCACCAGCTTCATTGCCCTTCTCTGGACAGGTTCCAGCACCTCAACATCTCTCTTGAATTGAGGAGCCCAAGAATTTAGCTTCTGAAGACTCAGTCAGATCTCTAACAAAGCAGGAATGTCATAGACTGCAAAAATATTTGCTTAGGGCATTCATTAGAAACACACACGAGAGAATACCTGTGTCATATGGATAAAGCTTGAGCAAACAGGGTTTATATTCTGATAATATTCAAGGATGTAGACACTTCATCTACAGATGATTTTTTTTGCTTGTGTTTTGTATATTTTTAGCAATCCAAAACAACTCAGTCAAAAAGAAATTCAAGGTTAATAGGTGTTTTCTTCAGTGCCATGAGTTACAAGGAAGACTTCTCAGAGTTTTCAAATAAAATAACCTGTATCATCATGGCTTCAACCACTGTGCAAATGGCTTTGCTTAAAGCAGTGAGTGTACAAGCATCGTGTGAACAGGTACTC
This sequence comes from Tricholaema leucomelas, assembly GCA_013400475.1. Classification (NCBI taxonomy): domain Eukaryota; kingdom Metazoa; phylum Chordata; class Aves; order Piciformes; family Lybiidae; genus Tricholaema lacrymosa; species Tricholaema leucomelas. The sequence goes on along the minus strand of WAAF01016181.1, from coordinate 45,886 downwards.
TGAGGTGGGTAAATTGTGGGCATTGCCATTTTAAAATCTGGCCATGATTTAATAATTAACCAGGAACACAGAATATGGAATAAATTCAATGGAATTAAAAAAAAAACGTGATAGGACTTACTTGTTACTTTTTTTTCCTGGTGTGAATTATTATCCTGCAACCTGCACATGGCACACACATCTTATAAAACAAATGAATTTCCCTAGAAAAGAGGTCTTAGGGTGACCTTGAATCACAGCTCTTCAAATTCATTGTAGGTCCATGAAAACAACTCAAATCTCATAGAAGAGACTCATACAACTCTCAAGATTGCAAGAGACTTCTGAAATCAAGTCCAGCCACTCAGTCAGAGCCCTCAATCTCACCTCTACTGCTAACTCACTACCACTAAGCCATGCCTCTAAGTACCACTTACATGTCTTTTAAATACCTCCAGGGATGGAGAGTTCACCACCTCTCCATCCCTGGAGGTATTTAAATCACCAGCCTGTTCCAAAGCTTGACAACCCTTTCTATGAAAACATTTTTCCTAAGAGCCAGCCCAAATTTTCCATGGCACAACCTGAGCTAATTTCCTCTTGTCCTGTAACTTAGTGTGTGTGTGAGAAGAGATCAACCGCTACTTCTCTCAAGTCTCCTTTGACGTAGTTGCAGAGGGTGGTGAGGTGTCCATGCAGCCTCTTCTTCCAAAGACTAAACCACCCCAGTTTCCTCATCTGTTCCTCATAAGACTTGAGGGTGGTGAGGTGTCCACGCAGCCTCCACCAGGGGATTTGAGAGTGGTGAGGTGTCCACGCAGCCTCCTCTTCCAAAGACTAAACCACTCCAGTTCCCTCAGCTGTTCCTCATAAGACTTGTGTTGAAGGCCCTTCATCAGCTTAGTTCCTCTTCTTTGGACATTCTCTAGCACCTTGATGTCCTTCATGTAGTGAGACGCCCAAAACTGAACACAGTACTGTGAGGTGTGGCCTCGTCTGTACCATGTAGGGGACAATCAGATCCCTAGACCTGCTGGACACACTATTTCTGATATAAGACAGGATGCCATTGGCCTTCTTGGCCACCTGAGCAGATTGCTGTCTGATATTTGGCTGGCAGTCAACACCTCCAGGTCCTTCTTTGCCTGGCAGCTCTCTAGCTACTCTGCCCCAAGCCTGTAACATTCCAGAGTGTCCTTGTGGCCCAAGTGCAGCACTTGACCTTGTTGAATCTCATGTGGTTAACCTGGTACTATTTATCCAGCCTATCTATCTCTGCAGAGCCTTCCTGCACTCCAGCAGATCAACGTGCCCACCCCACTTGGTATCACCAGCAAATTTACTGAGTGTCATCTCATCCAAATAATAGACAATGATGTTAAGAACTGACCCCAATACTGTCTATTTATCTCTGGGTTTGCAATTGTACTCAGTTACTACTGAATGAAAGAGCTGTGACCCCAAGTGTCAAATGTGTGTATCCATAATTAGACAATTGACATTCCAATCCCCTCAGATTTTAGGCAATATCTCCCACGGGAAACTTTCCTTTGTGAACAATGAACATTAGATCTAATGCTCAGTTCGTTGAGGTCATGAACAATCCACGAAAGGAAGCCAAAGCCAAGGAAATTTAGAAACATATGCTGAATCTGAGGGCATTGGAAAAAAAAAGCTTTCATAAAGGTGAAAGCTCAACATGAGCCAGCAGTGTGCACATGCAGCCCAGACAGCCAACCCTGTGCTGGGCTGCAGCAAGAGCAGTGTGGCCAGCAGGGCAAGGGAGGGGATTCTCCCCCTTTACTCTGCTCTCCTCAGACCCCACCTGGAGTACTGTGTGCAGTTCTGGAGCCCCCAACACAAGAAGGATATGGAACTGCTGGAGCGGGTCCAGAGGAGAGCCACGAAGATGCTCAGAGGGCTGCAGCAGCTCTGCTATGAGGACAGGCTGAGAGAGTTGGGGCTCTTCAGCCTGGAGAAGAGAAGGCTTCGAGGAGACCTTATAGTGGCTTTCCAGTATCTGAAGGGAGCCTACAGGAAAGCTGGGGAGGGACTATTTACACGGTCTAGTAATGTTAGGACGAGGGGGAATGGGTTTAAGCTGGAAGAGGGGAGATTTAGACTGGATGTTAGGAGGAAGTTCTTTACAGTGAGGGTGGTGAGACACTGGAACAGGTTGCCCAGGGAGGTTGTGGATGCTTCCTCCCTGGAGGTGTTTAAGGCCAGGCTGGATGAGGCCTTGAGCAACCTGCTCTAGTGGGAGGTGTCCCTGCCTATGGCAGGGGGTTGGAGCTGGATGATCCTTGAGGTCCCTTCCAACCTAAACCATTCTATGATTCTATGAAATGTGGAGAAAATACATTGTCTTGTCTCAAATGTATCGTGCTGTGATGGTTTGGGTGTTCCCCCTGCCCCCACTTTGGACATCACCCAGACTAGACTCAGCTGGCTCTGGAAATATGAATGAAGCTTATATTTACAGCTAGCACAATATACAAACAGATGTTTACAGTATATGCAGTTATAGAGAGAAATATACAAGGTAAAAAGGAAATAATACAGAAACACAACAGCCCTCCCAGAAACCTGAGTCCCCAGGAGGGGCTCCCAACTGCCCTTCCACCTTCTCCCACCTCTCTCAACCTTACCTCAGTCCCAAGGAAGAATGGAGGTTCGGCCAGGGGATTAGGAAGCAAAGTTGATTAATCAGAGAAACAGCAGAGAAACAGAGGGTGAGGTTAGAGAGAGAGATGCAGCTTGGAGCTCCCCAGCAGGAGAAGTGAGTGCCCTATCTATGTTTTGATTCTTCTTCTTGTATCTCTCGGTAAGCCTATGAGTGAAGTAGACATCAGCATTATTTTCCTTTCACAGCCTGCCATCTAGTTCTTCTCACCAAAACATTCCAGCTAGCTTCAAACTCACACACATGCATATCCATCAATCCACTTGACGAGTAGATGTGTGCATCTACGCACACGCATGCATACACAGAGACAGACACACTCTCATGCCCATCTACATGCATATAAATAGGTTTAAAGCAGGTGATTCCAAATGGCAGTGCTCCCACAGAGTCTCTAGTTCTTGGCATGCAAGCAGTTTTTCCTACCATGTGAAGACATGCTGTTACACCCTTGTGAGTTTTAATTTTCTGGCTAATTGTTGACAGGAGATCATGAAATCTCAGGGCATCAAGTCAACCCCGAGACTGCAAGGAGAAGTGAAGAGCGTAGACGTGCTTAGGAGCTCTTAATAATTTGTTGAATCTGAACTTTCATTGACTCTGGCCTTTATTCTTTTCCTGAGTGACTGGAGCTCTTCTCCATGTTGAGATGTCCTGGGAGCCAACGACCAACATGAAAGGAAGGATTGCTCTGCCCATCCTTGTAATCCCCTCTCTACAGGAGAGGTGCAGACATCTAAATAAAGCAAATTGTACTTTGTGTGTCACCAGACTCCTCATCCATCACGCTGCTGAGTCAAAATGTCTGTATATATGCCTCCTGTGGGCTATCTATGGTGGAATACATGAGAAAGCAGGAGGGACTGCAAAGTCTGTCTGGTTTGTAAGAAAGCAATGGATTTCCAGTCTTGTAAAGAAAGCATTCAGATTAGAACATTACAGCTTTCTCTGATTCATTGCCTTGGAGAAGTAAAAGCAGCTCTGGCGTATACCCTTGCTGTTGTGTGCCAGCTATGAGAGAAGCCACACTGAGAAGCCTGGGGCCTTACACCATAAGTGAAAAAAAAAAGTTTCACCACAGTAATTGCTTCTTGTTAGTGCAGCTCAAACACACAGACTACAAAAGGTTAAGCTTTTGTTATAAAACCTAAAATCCACCATGTTGGTCCCACATAAATATAGTATCCTGCTATTTAATTTGTTGTTTAATCCTCCTCTTGCCAGTGCCTTCTGTAAATGTCTGGACATGGGAGAAGATTTCTGGTGCCAAATTCGTTTTTAGGCCTTTTTTATTTTCATGAGGATTTTTTGGACTGCTTCTTTCAGTTTGTTTTGCTATCTTGGGGTGATTTTTAATTATTATTCTGCTCACTGGAAATCAGCCTTCTGGAAAAGCCTGGATGAGGCACTCAGTGCCATGGTCTGGTTGACTGGCTAGGGCTGGGTGCTAGGTTGGACTGGATGATCTTGGAGGTCTCTTCTAACCTGGTTGATTCTATGCTTTAACATGCAGAAATACATGCACACACAGAGTCACACAACAAGATCATGGCCAGTTGTCAGGAAATACATCAGGTCCCCAGGATATGAGCCAGTGGATTTACATCAGAGCACTTGTCTGCGGCATGAGCACGTTCACCATGGAAGCACACCCAGGAGAGCTATAACAAAGCGCTAGGCGCTCACCAGGGCCACCGCAGAGAAGGCACAACTTGGACTTTGAAATGGAAACTCTCCAGCAGTGCTAGCACTTTCTCAAAAACCTTTATACACACTTCACTTGGGGAACTCACTGCCACTAGGTATAATTGAACCCAAGGTTACACCGTTATTCAAACGATGAACGCTGAAGCACACCACAGAAACACGCAGAAGTACCATAGCCTGCATAAAAATATGTGCACAGGGGAAGCAGCACTGAATTTGCATTCTTAACAGGCAAATTTCTGTCGTCTACTCTCATTAACAAATTTCCTTAAAAGGCAGCAGTGAAACAGTTAACTCAGGCTGCAGCTCCCTGAAGGAGCTGTGCATAAAACTGTAAAAATGTTGTTTTCTTTTTTCTGTGCCGACTTGTGTCCCAATGAACTGCTATAAATTATTCTGCAACACAGATTCTCAGTAGTACAGTTAAGCTCATCTCAGATAAGAAAGGTTTGTTGTTTGCAAAGATGTCATGGTTGTACCCACAGTAATAATGTATCCCTAGACACAGGAATCTCAGACTGCTTGTGTGAATCCTCGTGACTTGATACAGTGGGAAAATATCAGATGGGTCAGAAGACATTGAGTTAGTGATTAGCAATGCAGTCTCCTGAACTAACCTCTGGAAACCTTTGTACCAAGCCCAGATGTGAAACAGAAGGTCAGTTTGAGCCACTTTGGCACAACCTAAACTGTGCTTTCGAGCCACATAGGCAGCAGGAATGTATTTCATAGAATCATAGAATCAACCAGGTTGGAAGAGACCTCCAAGATCATCCAGTCCAACCTAGCACCCAGCCCTAGCCAGTCAACTAGACCATGGCACTAAGTGCCTCACCCAGTCTCTTCTTGAACACCTCCAGGGATGGTGACTCCACCACCTCCCTGGGCAGCCCATTCCAATGCCAATCACTCTCTCTGTGAAGAACTTCCTCCTAACATCCAGCCTATACTTTCCCCAGCACAACTTGAGACTGTGTCCCCTTGTTCTGTTGCTGGTTGCCTGGCAGAAGAGACCAACCCCACCTGGCTGCAGCCTCCCTTCAGGTAGTTGTAGACAGCAATGAGGTCAGCCCTGAGTCTCCTCTTCTCGGCATTCTAATTTAACAGACTTTAAACAGATTCCATTTTCCAGTGACAAATTTTGTGAAGTACCTAATTCAAACACTTATCAGTATGACAATGAGGGTATAAAACCGACTTGGGAGTGAATGAGATCCTTAAGAGCAATTATTGTTCTCATGTTTAAAACAAGAAGTTTCCTAATCATTTTAATCAAAAGCTCTCTGGAAAAAGTAAAATAAAACTAATAATATTGGCAACTGTACACCCACAAAAATGTATCAGACAATTTGCCTTTCTTTAAAGTAAGCAATTTAAAGACATTTGTTCACCTGCTCTATTCTTTTGCTTCAAGCTATTAAACATTCAGTTACACTGATTTGAGATTGCAATCATGTCTTGTGTGATGAAAGAAGCGAATGCGTAAGACTGGATTTACTCTGGCTGTGGAGCCTCGATTCACAACTGAAATAATTAGCTTAAAAAACCTTTTTTTTACAAACCTCAGGCCTAGTTCAAGTCTCATTTAGCAGGAGTCTTACAAATGCCTGTCTCCATACCTACCTGCTGTCCAGACATCCCCTGCCAGATTCATGGCTTACCACCTTTCCTCTTTTGCTCTGCTCTACCCTGCCTTTAGACTTGGTTTCATCAAGCACAGCCCAGAGAATCTAGAGATTCTAGAATCCTTGTTGATGGTCTCTGTTTTGGTGCTGGGTTCTGCCCCTCCTTCCTTGCTCCTATCCTCTCCTCTTGTGCCTTCTCCCCCTTGTTAAGTCTGCCATGCCTCCCATGCATATGAGTCACCCCCAGCTGTTTTTCCCTCATCCCTGTTGAGTGCAGAGACTCTTGTGGCAAGCCTAAGACTTGGCTGATTTCTATCTTACCTAGTACAACTTTCTCTAACTTTGCTGACCTTATAGCTAAATATTTCTAGCTATTTCCAGGCAATTCTATGTCCTAATATTACCAAACCCTGCAGTACAGTTTTCCCCTGCATCACACTTGCCTCACCATCATCTCTTTCTTCTCTTTCATATCCCTTTTCTTAAAACATTGTTCTCCCATTCTGCCTCCTGGTCAGGATATGGGGTGCATGCATACTTCAACCATCAACTGTCACACCAAGAAGCAGCTGTCTCCTTCCCTTGCCATTTCTGTCCACAGTCACTTTGCCTCACATCTATTGCTGCAGCACAAGATCTCGCCACCAACACTTGGAGAGTCACCAGGACCCATTGAGTCATCAGGAGGGCCTGTGTGTAAGCTGTTAGACCTCAGCAAACACAATGTGAGACAGCTTAGGTGGTAACTTTATTAACACAGTGTCTGTATTTATACAGCTCCTTGTTGGGGACCTGACCCTAGGGTCAGGTCTCCCCGGGGCTAGGATACTATGACTAGTAACGATACTAATCCCATGAATATCAGCAAGGGAATGGTTTTTATTACAATACAGATGGTGATGTTTGAACACAGGGTTTCAAAATCTGTTTGCATTGTAATTTAAAAGAAGTGGTTATGCTGTGGAAGGCCCTTTGACCCACGTATACTTGCTCCCAAAGCGATGTGAAATTCATCCCCTGCAGAAAGGCAGTGCAATGAGCCAATTAGACCCCCAAGACCCACAAAGGGTGAGTTATGTCCAAAGAGCTCCTACATGTTATGAAAGCATACTGCTGAGAAAAAGTATCCCAACTCTCAAACAGTCTTCTCAAACACAATATAAATGCTACTGTGGACCACAGGGGTTAATCCATTACAACAAGGCAATTAGATTTAGTGACTGTTGGGAAGATAAAAGCAGCGAGTCATAATCAATCCTGAGAACCCAGACATGATAAATTTCTATAATTTCCTCTTACTTCATAGATCTGAACATGACAAAGCGAGTTAGGGTGGAGTGGTTACAGTCCCATGTCAGAAATGCACAAGGAATTTTATTTTCATTAAACAAGTTCCATGAGAAGGGGAAAAAAAAGAAAAAGTCTTTCTCTTGCTGTCTTTCTGGCAATCCTATTCCAGATGGTGATACATTTAGCCCTCAAGCATTTTGTAGATGCCTCTTGTAAGCTTTGAATATCTGTCGGGTTCTGGAGGGAGATGGGAACAAAGGGTGTTTTTTTCCCAGATCTACTTTGTAGTCAGGAGACTTCAAATTGGAGGTCTCATTCCTCATCAGTTGAGCAAGTCCTGCTCTGCTTACAGCTTGTTTGATTGGGAAAGCATGCTTTCAGCCGTGCCTAGAGATCTTGTGCAGCATCATGCACAGCCAGATGCTTCCTCAGCCAAATTTCAGTGGTGGACGAAATGAGTTTCGTAGCAGAGAGTGACAAGTCCCCCAGGCAATAAGCACTAGATTTTCCACAGACCAAAGCTCCACACCAGTATCAAAGGCTCACTGAAAGGAAAGCCACTGTAGGAGTAAGTTCTTTACAGTGAGGGTGGTAAGACACTGGCACAGGTTGCCCAGCGAGGTTGTGGATGCTTCCTCCCTGGAGGCATTTAAAGCCAGGCTGGATGAGGCCTTGAGCAGCCTGCTCTAGTGGGAGGTGTCCCTGCCTACGGCAGGGGGTTGGAGCTGGATGATCCTTGAGGTCCCTTCCAACCTAAACCATTCTATGATTCTATAATTCGGTCCACTTTGCAGCACGAGCCATCTAACCTGGCTGCAGAATGCCCCTGGCTCTCTGACAAAGTCCTCCTGTGTTGGCATAAGTTAAGCACATGAAGTGGAATGTCTGCTTGGCATGACTCCACTGATCTCACAACAGTGTGATATGCCTACAAAGCAAAAGATCCTATTCCCATAGGATATGAATAGCAAGGCAATGCTCTTAAAATGCTGATCTCTGTGTGGAGTCACTGCTCAAACATTCCCTGGAGACCCAAGTTAGAGAAACACCAATGAATCATAGAATCATTGAATCACAGAATCAACCAGGTTGGAAGAGACCTCCAAGATCATCCAGTCCAACCTAGCACCCAGCCCTAGCCAGTCAACTAGACCATGGCACTAAGTGCCCCATCCAGGCTTTTCTTGAACACCTCCAGGGACGGTGACTCCACCACCTCCCTGGGCAGCCCAATCCAATGCCAATCACTCTCTCCGTGAAGAACTTCCTCCTAACATCCAGCCTATACTTCCCCTGGCACAGCTTGAGACTGTGTCCCCTTGTTCTGTTGCTGGTTGCCTGGCAGAAGAGACCAATCCCACCTGGCTACAGCCTCCCTTCAGGTAGTTGTAGACAGCAATGAGGTCAGCCCTGAGCCTCCTCTTCTCCCAACAATGCAAGTGCTCGGTTCTGTTACACCCTTCTTAACATGTGCTAGCTGGAACCTGGTAGAAGCTGGGGGGGTTGAGACTGACTGATAGATGGTGGAATTTATCTCACCTAATTTTGGCTCTCCAAAAGCTAGTGGCCTAGACTAGGCAAGTCATTGAGATTTACACTGCACCCAGAAGGAAAAGATCAGGGAGAGATTAGGATCAGGAGGAGGGAGAGATTACCAAAGGCTAGAAGATCTTTAAACAGGGATGGATTAAGGCCCTTTGAAAGTGCTAATCATACAGAGAGACCAAACAATTTGTTCAGACAAGAAGCTTAGCTTTTAAAGAGCTAAAGTTAAGTGAGATAAGTATAACTCTTTAAATCTGTACCAAGCCAGCAGCAAAAAAGAAGTTTAGGCACTGAAATTGTTTGCCACAACCATCAGCTAATTAGAGCTCCTGCTCCTCTCTTTCTTCTTCTAAAAGAAAAGCCCCAAATTAAGCAGGTTGGGCAGTTCCAAGGCCTTGTCTTGGCCCATTGTAAAGAAACAAGTTTAGAAACATTGCACTGAAATTCTCAGGAAGAAAAACTGTCCCTGGTGTGATGACCCTGTCTTTTCCTTATCTTGGCAACATCTTCCTCAGCCTGCATCTGAGTGCTGCAGGTGTAGACTACCAATGGAAAATGTGACACAACTCAAAGAGTAAATAAGCTGCACCCTGCTTTTGTCCCCCCCCCAACTCACAAATCCTATGAGGAGAGGCTGAGGGAGCTGGGGTTGTTTAGCCTGGAGAAAAGGAGGCTCAGGGCAGACCTCATTGCTATCTACAACTACCTGAAGGGAGGTTGTAGCCAGATGGGGTTGGGTCTCTTCTCCCAGGCAACCAGCAGCAGAACAAGGGGACACAGCCTCAAGTTGTGCTGAGGGAAGTATAAGATGGATGTCAGGAGGAAGTTCTTCACAGAGAGAGTGATTGGGATTGGAATGGGCTGCCCAGGGAGGTGGTGGAGTCACCATCCCTGGAGGTGTTGAAGAAAAGCCTGGATGGGGCATTTAGTGCCATGGTCTAGCTGACTGGCTAGGGCTGGGTGCTAGGTTGGACTGGATGATCTTGGAGGTCTCTTCCAACCTGGTTGATTCTATGATTCTGTGATCACACCCAGTGATGTGCATGTGCTAGTGGCATTTAGGTCAGGAGAACAGCACTGGCTGTGCTGTTATTTAGTGCCTTAAGTGACACATAACCTCCTTTTTGACAACTGGGCTGCATATCTGTGGTGCAGTTCACACATTCCTCTTCCGTGTGTAGTTTATTAGAGCTTTCAGCATTTTTTCTTGTTAATATAAGAATATCTGAGTAGGAAGAACATGGTAGCAATTAAGTGCAGCCACAGATGTTATGAACAGTTCTCTGGAAACTGCACTAATGACTTCAGCAAGGCTAAGTGCACACATCAGCCCAGCAATATGTACTTTGAAAAATAAGAGGTGACCAGATGACAACCCTGACACAGAAAACACAGAGGGAAAGCAGTCGTGGGATATGCTTCACCACATTGCCATGCACTGGCAATGGTCACCTCTAGGCTGGCAGAATCGTTCAATATTACATCCTTCACTGCTTATCTGCTCTTGGAAGAGATTCTTGTTTATGCCAGCAGTAACAGTGTCTTTAGTGGTACAGTAGCCAGATTCTGGATTGTCTTCCAAACTGCAGCTGAAAAAAAAAAAAAAGCCAAATCACAGCTCTTCAAAAGTTAGCATCATTTCAAGGTATTTCTGCCTAGTAGTAAGTAGAGGCTCTGGGCTGCCTGTGCAGTTAATCTTTGTTGCCTTTTAGCTATTTTTTTATGACCCTTGCACCTCTTTTGTGGGCTGCCCTTCAGTATGGAAGAAATCATAGAATCATAGAATGGTTTAGGTTGGAAGGGACCTCAAGGATCATCCAGCTCCAACCCCCTGCCATAGGCAGGGACACCTCCCACTAGAGCAGGTTGCTCAAGGCCTCATCCAGCCTGGCCTTAAACACCTCCAGGGAGGAAGCATCCACAACCTCCCTGGGCAACCTGTTCCAGTGTCTCACCACCCTCACTGTAAATTTCCCATAAATACCTGTAAACCTACTGTATTTTCATTACTTTGGTTCCCTTCTTAAATATCTTAGTGCTACAAAGATGCTGAGGGGGCTGGAGCATCTCTCTGGTAAGGATAGGCTGAGACATCTGGGACTCTTCATTATGGAGAAGACTGAGAGGGGATCTTCTCCAATGCTTATCAATATCTGAAGGGCTCGAGAGGATGGGGCCAAACTTCACAGTCTCANGCCTGAGGCTGAGAGAAGAGAGCAACCTCCTCCTGGCCACAACCACCCCTCAGGTAGTTGTAGACAGCAATAAGGTCTGCCCTGAGCCTCCTCTTCTCCAGGCTAAACAACCCCAGCTCCCTCAGCCTCTCCTCGTAGGGCTTGTGCTCGAGGCCTCTCACCTTGACGTGTATAGAAGAAAAGCAAACCAAAAGATAAAGTCACTTCGATCTTGGCACTTCACTCTGGGCTTTGCTCTCAGCTCTTCACCTGCTGGGGAGCTGGGGCTGCTGGCTGAACTCCAACTTGCTTTCTAACCTCACCCTCCATTTGCTTTTGTCTGATTCACCTTTGCTTCTTAATCCCCCTGGCCGAGCCTCCATTCTTCCTTGGGACTGGGGTAAGTTTGAGAGGGGTAGGGGGAAGGTGAGGGGGTGGTTGAGAGCCCCTCCTGGGGACTCAGGTTTCTGGGAGGGCTGTTGTGTTTCTGTATTACCTTTTCACCTTGTATATTTCTGTATCTAACTGTATATACTGTAAATATCTGCTTGTACATTGAGCCAGCTGTAAATATAAGCTTCATTCATATTTCCAGAGCTGGCTGAGTCTAGTCTGGGTGATTTTCTAAAGTGGGGGAGAGTGGGGGACACCCAAACCACCACACAAGGTGAGCAAAATTTACCACATGCTGACTTTGCATAAGTACGTTTTCATCAGAAGGTATTGGAGAGAAAAGGCAAATCCAAGTTTTCTTATTTCCTCCCCCTCATGGTGTAGCAACTTAAAAAATAATGAAAACAGAAATGTAGCTGTTTCAGACATGTGAGAGGAAATAACTCCTTTAACATAGAGGAGAGTGAGCCTTGTGAAATTAATTACTTTTAGATATGGAGGACCTAAACTCAATAATTGATTATAAAGTAACCTTACGTATGAGCAAAGCAGGCTTTTAGGGTTTGGAACTGTGATGGTTTGGGTGTTCCCTGTCCTCCCCCCCACTTTAGAAATCACCCAGACTAGACTCAGCCGGCTCTGGAAATTGAATGAAGTTTATATTTACAGCTTAGCTCAATATACAAGCAGATATTTACAGTATATACAGTTATAGACAGAAATAGACAAGGTGAAAGGTAATACAGACACACAACAGCCCTCCCAGAAACCTGAGTCACAGAATCACAGAATTAACCAGGTTGGAAAAGACCTTTGAGATCATCAAATCCAACCTATCACCCAACACCATTTAATCAATTAAACTATATTTTTATATAATCTGAAGCACAACTTGTTCTTCCCTTTTCCTCTTTCTTCTTTTCCCCCCTTTCTCTCCTTCTGGCTTTGCTTGCTCATCCTGCTTGTTCTGTTTGGGTTATGGTAAGAACAGTGGAGGGGATGGGAGGAAGGTAATATTTTGTTAGCTAGAAACAGCTTTCTAAGCTTTGTCCATGGGAGTCTTGGCTATTGTCAGTTACCTGTATTTATGTTTATTGCCTTTTATGAACAGTTTATGTCAGAGACTGAGAAGGACAGGCTCCCAACCACCCCTTCACCTTCCCCCTGCCCCTCTCAACCTTACCCCAGTCTCAAGGAAAAATGGAGGTGCAGCCAGGGGGTTAGGAAGCAAAGTGGATTAGAAAAGAAACGGCATGGAAGGGTGAGGTTAGAGATGCAGCTCAGAGCTCCCCGGCAGGCGAAGCAAGAGCAGTTATCTGTGTTTTTATTTCTTGTTCTTATGCATCTCAGTAAGCCTATGAGGGAAGTAGACATCACCATCGTTTTCCTTTCACAGCCTGTAATCTAATTCTTCTCACCAAAACATTCCAGCTAGCTTCAAACTAGCACAGGAACACAGGACATAGTTTCATTTCTCTATAAACTTTCATGTTTTAAATGAAAAGATCATCAGATAAATCCATATGACTGTGTTCTCTTCAATAGATCTGCAAACCCACAAAACTGGTGAGCCTGGAAGGAATCTCTGGAGATTGCCTACATCAAGATTTTGTGCAGAGCAGGTTCACATATAATAAGTTGTCAAGAATTGCATCACTTACATCACATGATCTTGCAAACACATATATAAATACAGATATATTTGTGCAAGTATGTGGCTGGCTTTAAAACTGCATGTAATCTGGTCATTTTTGTGTTGCTCTTTTGTGCAAACCTGTACAGGACCAGACCTTTTCAAACCAGACAGAGAGGACCAGACAGAGAGGGATCTGGGGGTGCTGATCGATACCCGCCTGAACATGAGCCAGCAGTGTGCCCAGGTGGCCAAGAGAGACAGTGGCATCCTGGCCTGCATCAGGAATGGTGTGGCCAGCAGGAGCAGGGAGGTCATTCTGCCCCTGTACTCTGCACTGGTTAGACCACACCTCGAGTACTGTGTTCAGTTCTGGGCCCCCCAGTTTAAGAGGGACATTGAGATGCTTGAGCGTGTCCAGAGAAGGGCAACGAGGCTGGTGAGAGGCCTCGAGCACAGCCCTACGAGGAGAGGCTGAGGGAGCTGGGATTGTTTAGCCTGGAGAAGAGGAGGCTCAGGGGTGACCTTATTGCTGTCTACAACTACCTGAGGGGTGGTTGTGGCCAGGGGGAGGTTGCTCTCTTCTCTCAGATGGCCAGCGCCAGGGGAAATTTAGGCTTGAGGTGAGGAGAAAGTTCTTCACTGAGAGAGTCATTGGCTACTGGAATGGGCTGCCCAGGGAGGTGGTGGAGTCGCCGTCCCTGGAGCCATTCAAGGCAGGATTGGACGTGGCACTTGGTGCCATGGTCTAGCCTTGAGCTCTGTGGTAAAGGGTTGGACTTGATGATCTGTGAGGTCTCTTCCAACCCTGATGATACTGTGGTACTGTGATACTGTGAAATAACTTATTGGGATCCACACACACGAAATAGCATCTGACCTTGGAATGTTGGGCATCTCACAAACATAGCTGAGAATTATGTATGTCAGGAAACATAAGGAGAGGAGGACTAGAAATGGAAACTATGAATATTTAAGTGTCTCCTTGGGTTTTTTAATGTAAATTTCACTGAGGCAAATCTCTGCAGTCCATGGGTTGTGTTTTTTTTTTTTTTAAACATTTCCATACCCCTCAAAGTATCCAAGGTATGTTAATAGCCAGCTTTTATGCAGTGCAAGCAGAACTACACTGTTTCAAGTTATCAAGAGTTCCTGCTTTGCAAAAAATGTCACCTTCCCGAGGTTTTGCACTCATTATTGAGAAGCAAGGGCTCATTTGGTGTCTTTTCTGAGTGAAAAAGTGAGGGGAAAGGTGGGCAATGAAATGTGTTGTGATACATAAATAAAGCATGTAACGTGTATCATAGAATCACAGAATCAACCAGGTTGGAAGAGACCTTTGAGAACACCCAGTCCAATTCCCAACAGCAGCTGAACCTCCACTTCAGAAGAGCCAGCCTTTCACTTTTCTTTTTCTCTACAAGAGAGAAGATTTCCAACACTTCTGTGTTTAGCTTCCATACCATGCTTTTGCTGGAAATGTTCTCTTTCCATACAGTACCTCTGAGTCATGGCTCAATGCAAGCACTGACTATAATCTCCTTTTGACATTAAGATGTTGCTGAGCGACTAGAGGATATTTCAGGCAGCGGAATTCATGTCCAGCCACATGTTTGAGCTGACAACCAGTTAAACCTTGCTAGAGCAATATTTTTCTATGCTGTTAGTTTTTATACCAAACAAGGTCTGTAGTAACTGGATGCCCCAGTTGAGCAAAACTGTTTACAAGAAATAAATCACTCTTGGCATAAAAAAAACACAAGGCCCATGACTTGCAAGCACAGCATCATTCAGGTCTCTATTTCTCATAAACCTAACCCCCAAACATCTGTATTCTTATACACTGTGACTTGTGCTGTGAGTTGTGGTCAGTGCATTTCCATAACCCTTTATTATTGTGCTTACCTAATCTTGTAGCCATATTTAGCTGCATATCCGTAAGACACCATTTCACTTCTCAAAAAGGGGGAAAAATGCAGCTGAAGACCTGGCCTGACAGAGGGTATGTATTTAATTTGCTTAACTTCAAACCTTAATTCCAATGCAAACCTCCCACTGATGCATGAAGACCAAAATCTGACCCTACGACTGGTGTGTAGCTTGTGCAACCCATTGGCGTGCCTGAGTTTCAGGTCCTCTTTCTACCAACCCACAGCGGATGTGAGTTCTCACAACTTCTAGCTTGGCTTTCTGGTCTGGAGACTCATGAGTTGCACCATGACGTGTCAGGTAAGCAGGACTTGTCTACCACTTGTGAAGCTCTCTGACCTTGGTGTTGCAGACAAGTTTCCTCTGAGCAGAGAAGTGCAATCCCACAGCGTCTCCGACCTTGGGGATTCAGACAAATGCCTCCAAACAGGAGGCTGTTGTTCCATTTTGTTTATGGGGCAGCACCCTCCATTTGCAGGTCCTGGAGAGCATCTACTGAAAGTAAAGGATGCTGAGCAAATCAATTGGAAGAAAAAGAATGGGAAATGGAGCCCAGTACTTTGCTTGCTTCTCTCTCTGTCACAGAAAGATGCAAGCAGAATACTGGACCAGAACTGTCTGACAACCTCAAAGTCACAAAATGACATCTCTGACAGTGTCCATTTTTGTATCAAACTGTCCCAAACTACAGTGACCAGATCATAGTATCACAGTATCATCAGGGTTGGAAGAGACCTCACAGATCATCAAGTCCAACCCTTCATACAACAGCAAGGCCATCTAGCTCTATCTACTTCATAGAATCATCATAGAATCAATCAGATTGGAAGAGACCTCCAAGATCATCATACTTCCCCCGGCACAACTTGAGGCTGTGTCCCCTTGTTCTGTTGCTGGTTGCCTGGCAGAAGAGACCAACCCCACCTGGCTACAGCCTCCCTTCAGGTAGTTGTAGACAGCAATGACATCACCCCTGAACCTCCTCTTCTCCAGGCTAAACAAGCCCAGCTCCCTCAGCCTCTCCTCATAGTGTTTGTGTTCACACCCTTCAGGAGAAGCTACCATATAGAATAGATTTTTTTCCCAAGCTGCAAGTTTCTCATCTCAGATAAAACTGATGCTCAATCCTCTACGTGATGCATGTAGTTGCTAGTTCCTCTTTTGTAAAATAAGGAAAACAGTACATGCATTTTAATGTCTGTAATCTCATCTCTCCAGACAGTTATCTTTTAGCACCAGAGCCCACTTCTTCCTCTCTTTCTGTACAAGATAGTTTAAGAAGACCTTGATTTTTGACTCAGACCTCTCATTTCCTCACCATAGAAAAGAAAAAAAACCCAAGTTATTCTGAGAGTTTAATTGAGTTCCCACACTACAGAACTTCACCTTCCTTTTTTCCTCATGTAGGTATTAAAGCAGCATCAAAAGCAGATAGCTAACTGCTCAGACATGAACTGTTTTACTTAAATTTTCTGTGTTACATGGTACATTTTTTCATGTACATTGCCTGTGTTTTGAAACATTTTGCCAAATAATCAGAGAAATAATCATAGAAATAATCATAGAATCAACCAGGTTGGAAGAGACTCCCATGCAGAGATACAGGCTGGGGTCAGAGTGGCTGGAGAGCAGCCAGACAGAGGGGAATCTGGGGGTGCTGATTGATACCCACCTGAACATGAGCCAGCAGTGTGCCCAGGTGGCCAAGAGAGCCAGTGGCATCCTGGCCTGCATCAGGAATGGTGTGGCCAGCAGGAGCAGGGAGGTCATTCTGCCTCTGTACTCTGCACTGGTTAGACCACACCTTGAGTACTGTGTTCAGTTCTGGGCCCCCCAGTTTAAGAGGGACATCGAGATGCTTGAGCGTGTCCAGAGAAGGGCGACGAGGCTGGGGAGAGGCCTCGAGCACAGCCCTACGAGGAGAGGCTGAGGGAGCTGGGATTGTTTAGCCTGGAGAAGAGGAGGCTCAGGGCAGACCTTATTGCTGTCTACAACTACCTGAGGGGTGGTTGTGGCCAGGGGGAGGTTGCTCTCTTCTCTCAGGTGGCCAGCACCAGAACAAGAGGACACAGCCTCAAGCTGTGCCAGGGGAAGTTTAGGCTCGAGGTGAGGAGAAAGTTCTTCACTGAGAGAGTCATTGGACACTGGAATGGGCTGCCCAGGGAGGTGGTGGAGTCGCCGTCCCTGGGGCTGTTCAAGGCAGGATTGGACGTGGCACTTGGTGCCATGGTCTAGCCTTGAGCTCTGTGGTAAAGGGTTGGACTTGATGATCTGTGAGGTCTCTTCCAACCCTGATGATATTGTGTGATACTGTGATACTGTGAAGATCATCCAGTCCAACCTAGCACTCAGCTCTAGAGGCTAGAGGTTCTAACTAGGGTTAGTTAGCTACCCATTTACATCAGCAAAAATATGGTTTTGTAGAGTTTGATAGAGAGAATGATGGAAACTCTCATTTAACAGAAACATTTACCAGTCAATCTCAACAACAGTTTGTGTGTGTGTTTAGAATTTTTTGCTGCTATAGGGAATGTGCTTGACTAAACTTTAACTGTTACACTTCTGGTTCTAAAAGCATGGTTTACATGTACATGGGAGACAACTTTCTATATCATTTTCAGATGCTCATTTAATTTTAAACTGTTTGCTATTTCCCCTGTCCTGGCAATGCCTCTTTGAAGACACCAAAAGTTACCAGAGAGGCCAAAAGATCCCACACAGAACAGCTATGTTTATAAAAATAAATTAAATGGGGTCAAGCCCCTTTTTGTGGTCATTAGGTAAAATGGTATAGCATACATAGAATCATAGAATCATAGAATGGTTTAGGTTGGAAGGGACCTCCAGGATCATCCAGCTCCATCCCCCTGCCATAGGCAGGGACACCTCCCACTAGAGCAGGCTGCTCAAGGCCTCATCCAGCCTGGCCTTAAATGCCTCCAGGGAGGAAGCATCCACAACCTCCCTGGGCAACCTGTGCCAGTGTCTTACCACCCTCACTGTAAAGAACTTCCTCCTAACATCCAGTCTGAATCTCCCCTCCTCCAGCTTAAACCCATTCCCCCTCGTCCTGACATTACTAGACCTTGTCAATAGTCCCTCCTCAACCTTCCTCTAGGCTCATAGAATCATAGAATCAACCAGTTTGGAAGAGACCTCCAAGGTCATCCAGTCCAACCTAGCACCCATTCATGTCTATGTCATCTTCTCTTTCATTACCAAACCCACTAGCATGTTACTGTCTGCAGTGCTTACCATGAACACCATGCAGTGGTCAGCCAGTAAAGACCAGATGAGTGCTTATTGACATCCATCTGTTCATCATGATTCCTCTAGGCAGTGCTTATCTTTTTTGAATGACCAATTTGTTGTGATGTTTCAGGTATTGCACACCTGGTACAGGCTAAATTTGAATGTACAGTTTTAGTCAAGGTTGGTTTTCCAGATTTTGGAGGTTGTGCTTGTTTATGTCACTGAATAAAATATGATTCTAGGGCAATAACCTGGCAGGCCTCCTGTTTTAAACTTCAGGTATGCACTATCCCCCATGCATCTCTGTGCAGACACAGAAAACATCACTTTGAAACAATTAAAGGATGCAAACACAAACCCTATGAGGAGAGGCTGAGGGAGCTGGGCTTGTTTAGCCTGCAGAAGAGGGGGCTCAGGGGGGACCTCATTGCTGTCTACGACTTCCTGAAGGGAGGCCNTGCCCAGGGAGGTGGTGGAGTCACCATCCCTGGAGGTGTTCAGGAAAAGCCTGGATGAGGCACTTAGTGCCATGCTCTAGCTGACTGGCTAGGGCTGGGTGCTAGGTTGGACTGGCTGATCTTGGAGGTCTCTTCCAACCTGGTTGATTCTATGATTCTATGATTCTGAAGACTGCCCTCCCAAGCTCACTCCCAGAACCTGGATCTGGGCTTCTTGTGTCAGCACAGGTTTCAGTGTGGTGGTGGACAAATATTCAGCCTGTGAGCGCACCAGGGAGGTCTCATGAGAATCATGATGGGAAAGTTCATGGCTCTCAAGTCCTTTAGGATGTCTTTGAAGTCTCAGCTGTGAATAATCATAACATTTCCACAAAATTGACATAAACTCTATGGTGATTTTACTCTCTTCATCTTATACTGTGGAATCAGAGGTATTGAGTTGTGGCACTGAGTGGCAAATGTGCTCATGAAATTGGATAGTCCAGACTGTAATTTGTAAAGCGGGAGCGTGCGTTTGCTCATTGGAAAAAACTTGAAACAGCTTAACTTCTTGTCATCAGCACTAATCATATTAATGACACCTTTTTTTCTTTCCCTAAATGGCTGTTTCTGCCAATAATTCTCAAATTATTTTACAAAGCTGACAAGTATAATTAACTCTGGTTTAGAGAATAATAATTTCAGGCACGGAGAAGTGAAAGGTCTGATATTTGGACTCACCGTCCAAGCACATCGGAGTACTTTCTTGGTGATGTTGCATCCACTCTTTGGTATGGTAGATTCTGAATTTGTCTTTTTCTTCTCTTTTAATATTGCATCATAGAATCATAGCATTTGGGGGTTTGGAAGGGCTCTTTAGGGGCCATCTATTCTATATCCTCTGCAGTAAGCAGAGACATCTTCAGCTACATCAGGTTCCTCAGAGCCCAACCTGACACTGAATGTTTCTTGGGATGGCGAAAGCTGTTTGCCTCTCAGGGAAACCAGCCCAGTGTTTCTGTATCTTTATCATAAAGAAAAATGTCTTCCTTGTATCTAGTCTAAATTGCATCACAGTATCACAGTGTCACCAAGGTTGGAAGAGACCTCACAGATCATCAAGTCCAACATGTTACCACAGAGCTCAAGGCTAGACCATGGCACCAAGTGCCACGTCCAATCCTGCCTTGAACAGCTCCAGGGACGGCGACTCCACCACCTCCCTGGGCAGCCCATTCCAGTGTCCAATGACTCTCTCAGGGAAGAACTTTCTCCTCACCTCAAGCCTAAACTTCCCCCGGCGCAGCCTGAGGCTGTGTCCTCTCGTTCTGGCGCTGGCCACCTGAGAGAAGAGAGCAACCTCCCCCTGGCCACAACCACCCTTCAGGTAGTTGTAGACAGCAATAAGGTCACCCCTGAGCCTCCTCTTCTCCAGGCTAAACAACCCCAGCTCCCTCAGCCTCTCCTCGTAGAGCTTGTGCTCGAGGCCTCTCATCTATAGAGGACTTACACTGATCCTTAAAAAAAAAAGTTTTGTTGTTATTGGAATATTATTTTACTTCCCAAGCCCTGTAAGAAAACAAAGCAGGTGAAAATAAAGCAGGATCGCTTTCTAAGTGCAACAGTGTCGCTTGTGAGGTCAAATCACCCTTTCCAAGTTGTCCAACTGCCCCAAGAACTGTTGCTTTCAGAGTTAGTGAAATAGGAAAACACAGCACACTGCCATAAATCCTTTAGATAAATTAACAAAAGCAATTATCATGCACTAAGCATTGAACCAGCTCTGCTCTTCCTCTAAGTTCAAGTGTTGTTTTCACCCTCCTACACAGCAGCAAGTAGGAGCAAAGCCAGATGTACAGGGTTTAAAGGTTCAAACACTTCCTCCTCCCCTGACCAACAAAGAAAAGAGACATCCAAAATATTTCCAAAGCAAACTATAAGGGAGCCAACCACAAGAATGTCCTGCCATTTCACAGTGGCTTGTACCAAGCTGGTTGTGCTGTTTTCCTGGTGGAGTGGAGCAGAAGAGTCGCAGCACACTGCACTTCAACCTCAGCTCTGTCAGCCCTTTCCAGCCTCAGGAATCTCAGGGTAACATATGACCAGCTGCCCTCCTCCTCTGTGGCTATTTAGGTAATTAGCAGTGTACTGGAGGGGGCCTTCCAAAGGGTGAGTCCATGCTCTTTGGATCCCCCTCCATCCCAGACACATGGGTGTCTTGCAGTGCTCGGTGCTGACTTTGTGGGTCATATGCATGGCATGGCTCCACCTTTAAAATGCACCACTGGAATTCCAGGAGGACCACACCAATGTTTGTTCTTCCTTTCTGACACCTTGGCTTTCTCTAGAGTTTTCAAGATCTTTCTCTTGGCTTTGTTAAAAGTTATTTCCACGTCAAAAGTCCTATTTTTAACAGTATCCTTCACTGTGCAGCTGCTGGAGTATTAGCGGAGATCAGACAGGAAAGGCAAGAGTCACAAAAGGTCTTGGGTGCTTAACTTGTCCACACTATCCCTTTAAGCTCCTATGGAATCCAAATCCCTGCCTTACCTCCCACATAACCCTGGAGATGCCTCCAAGGCACCACCAGCTATATATTCTAAGTTTGCTGCAAATCCTTGCTCCCAATACTCTTAAAGAGCAAAGATCCTAACCTGTGCTGCATCTCTAAGTCTTTTCAATCCCCTGTTAAGTGTATGCCTGGACATACACAGGAATACACTTACCAGTGGGGAGAAGAGGAGGATAAGGGCAATTTGTCACTCCTTTAATACTGTTTGGTGTGGCTGTCTGACAAGAGTGGGAAGAAGCTGGCAGGAGCATAGATGCTCACTTGCAGAAGAAATGTAAGAGCTCTCAGCTCCATACCATTATTTACAGAACATTGTCCTGTAGTATAAAAGTGGCTTTTGTGTCCTGGCATTAGGAAGTTTGTGTATCCTCTCACTATGACACTCCTTTTACAGCTCTCCATAACTTTGTAGACATAACCACCTGGGATGGAATTTTACAAACGTGGCTCACCTGTTTCTAAAACAGAGCCTTAGGAGGGGAAAAAAAAAAAACCCTACCCATTGGTTTACAATATAAAACACAACAAACCCCCAAAAGGTGTTTCATTAAAAAATTCTACTATCCCTCTTCTTTGGAACAGAGATTTGAAATTCATCAAGGGGCTTACCCTAATGTCAGAGACATGCCTTTTCCTGTGAAAACCTTCTCCAGTGAAATTACCCAGTGAAATTATCCTACAAAATGAGCCTTTGGGAACTCTGAGGTCACATACACTCCACAGAGACTTTCTTTTTTTTTTTTCAAGTTTAACAGCTTTTGAGTTCCCTCCAGCCCTGAGCCAGATAATTTGCTGCTTTTGGCTGTGGAAGGGGTGCTGGTAATGCTGGGGAGTTGGGGGATGCCTCTCGTGTGCTCCCATTGCTCCTCCTGCTGGAGTTCAGCAGCGTGAGGGAGGCTGCTGGGGAGGGAGATGGGTAACAGGGCAGTCAAGGGGGAGATGGGTATCAGCAGAGCAAGGAAAGAGACAGTCCTTCAACCGTGGGTTTTGACCCAGTCATTGCTGCTGTGGTTGTCTGTTAAGCTTTTCCCCACAATTACTGGAACTGGCAATTTCTATAGTTGGTAAATGAAAAATGAACTTTCTGCACAAGCTGTCAGCTGGAAGAAAAGAAGTCATTCTAATTACGACAGGGAAGATACAAGCATCAGTTTTCACAGCACCAAGAGCAAGAATCACAGTAAAAAAGCAGATGGAGCCCATTATACCACTTATTTCTTCCCTCATAGGGCCCAAATCCATTTTCCCACATCCTCACACAAGGTATGATACTGCCATATGGTAGATCCTGGCTCTCTACACTTCTCATTCACTTCTGAGGCTGGATGAGATTAAGATTGTTAAGATTCAAGATGTTATCACCGATTTTCAGCACGGGGAAAGAAAACAGAGGCTGCAAAGACTACCTGAACTGGGACTTTTCCTAATTTCTTGGTCACCTTTGTGAGCTAAACCTCTTGAAGTATAGAGGGATCTGTCCCTGTGTTTGTATGTAATAGACACTCCTCCCCAGCTCACCTTTGTGAGCTAAACCTCTTGAAGTATAGAGGGATCTGTCCCTGTGTTTGTATGTAATAGACACTCCTCCCCAGCTCACCTTTGTGAGCTAAACCTCTTGAAGTATAGAGGGATCTGTCCCTGTGTTTGTATGTAATAGACACTCCTCCCCAGCTCACCTTTGTGAGCTAAACCTCTTGAAGTATAGAGGGATCTGTCCCTGTGTTTGTATGTAATAGACACTCCTCCCCAGCTCACCTTTGTGAGCTAAACCTCTTGAAGTATAGAGGGATCTGTCCCTGTGTTTGTATGTAATAGACACTCCTCCCCAGCTCACCTTTGTGAGCTAAACCTCTTGAAGTATAGAGGGATCTGTCCCTGTGTTTGTATGTAATAGACACTCCTCCCCAGCTCACCTTTGTGAGCTAAACCTCTTGAAGTATAGAGGGATCTGTCCCTGTGTTTGTATGTAATAGACACTCCTCCCCAGCTCACCTTTGTGAGCTAAACCTCTTGAAGTATAGAGGGATCTGTCCCTGTGTTTGTATGTAATAGACACTCCTCCCCAGCTCACCTTTGTGAGCTAAACCTCTTGAAGTATAGAGGGATCTGTCCCTGTGTTTGTATGTAATAGACACTCTTCCCCAGCTCACCTTTGTGAGCTAAACCTCTTGAAGTATAGAGGGATCTGTCCCTGCATTTGTGTGTAATAGACACTTTTCCCCAGCTCACCTTTGTGAGCTAAACCTCTTGAAGTATAGAGGGATCTGTCCCTGTGTTTGTATGTAATAGACACTCTTCCCCAGCTCACCTTTGTGAGCTAAACCTCTTGAAGTATAGAGGGATCTGTCCCTGCATTTGTGTGTAATAGACACTTTTCCCCAGCCAATTTGTGTCTAACACAGACACCAGATTATCTAATGTGAAAATATGTAATGCACTAGGTAAAAGTGCAGTCAGAAACTGTCATTTTACTATGAGCTGCAAAGCTGAAAGACACCATAAACAGGCTAACAAGGAAAAGCTTCATTAATCCAGCTGCTCAATAACCCAATGAAGCTTTTCCAAAGCCTTATTAGTGGATTCCTGTCTCTAGATTCTCCTGTGGTCAAGGAAGTGTGAGGAGCCACAAATGACAGCATGCTGTTGGCAGCAGCACACCACCTTTGCAAATACTGTAGGACTTTGGTACTTCAGAAGCTTCAGAAGGAAAAAAAAAGGCATGTACTTGATTTTTGGTTTGGTGTTGGGCTTTTTTTTCTGTCTCCTTCACTTTATTCACACCCTCTATGTTGTAGAGGTGCGTGAGACTGAGAATGAAAGAGGAAACAGACATATTTGTCTATTTCACTTTTCAGTAATGTTATTAGATGGAAAACATAAACCAACCAAAAACTCACCAAGCATTAGAAATGCATTTTTCTCCTGAAAAGTGAACATAGCTGTTTGTGAGATGCACAACAGTAGGACGAGGGAGGTTCTTCTTCCCCTGTACTCAGCACTGGTCAGGCCACACCTTGAGTGCTGTGTCCAGTTCTGGGCTCCTCAACTCAAGAGAGATGTTGAGGTGCTGGAAGGTGTCCAGAGAAGGGCAACAAAGCTGGTGAGGGGCCTGGAACACAAACCCTATGAGGAGAGGCTGAGGGAGCTGGGGTTGTCTAGACTGGAGAAGNNNNTTGATTCTATTCTATTCTATTCTAACATTGCTCAGTGACTACGGGAGGGAATGCATTTATTATACGTAGTTGTGACAGCAGGTGGCAAGTGGCTAGAAATTAGCTGTGAATTTTACTACAGTGGTTTTCCAGGAAAATATCCCTCATCACAAGAAATACTCAATGTCTGAAGGCCTTCTTAATTGTAAAGATGAAGGATTTTATTTTGGACATTATATGAGAAGGGCTTACCTGTTGAGATCCCTTTTGAAAGAAGGTGTTCAGAAATTACCCCTGGTAAATGGGAGATGGCTGAAGCACATCTCCTTTACTGCAAGAACATCTCTTTGCTGTGCTGTGGGTGGAAGCTGTCTGAGGTGCTGGGGGGTTTAAGCTCTTCCTGAGCTGGAGAATATGAGAAGTTCCTCTACAGCTGGCTCAAACCAAGAAAAGCAAATTTTAAAATAACTAAACTGTGCTAGTTTGAACAAACAAAAAAATTCCTAAAACCAAACCCAAACAAAACTCAAAAATCAAAGTTAAAAACCTGTTCTTTCAATTATGTCTTCCTAGACAGCAATAAGTAACTTTAGTCCTGGTGAGACTAAAGGTCCTTGAATAATACAAAGAGACTGAAGAGATACTGAATACCTTCTGATGTTCCTAGACAGCAATAAGTAACTTTATCAACCAGGTTGGAAGAGACCTCCAAGATCATCCAGTCCAACCTAGCACCCAGCCCTAGCCAGTCAACCAGGCCATGGCACTAAGTGCCTCATCCAGGCTTTTCTTGAACACCTCCAGGGAGGGTGACTCCACCACCTCCCTGGGCAGCCCATTCCAATGCCAATCACTCTCTCTGTGAAGAACTTCCTCCTAACATCCAGCCTAGACTTCCCCTGGCACAACTTGAGACTGTGTCCCCTTGTTCTATTGCTGGTTGCCTGGCAGAAGAATCCTGGTGAGACTGAAGGTCCTTGAATCCTTGAAAGAGACTGAAGAGACACTGAATACTGAATACCTTCTGATGAGGCTATTTTTGATTTGAATCGTTTTCTGAGAAGCTTGGACAAAGACCATGAGTGCACTTGCTCTGTGATGGGTCAAGAGCACATATACCCATGACTTGGGCATACAGCTTTGACTGCCTTCTGAAATAGAACTTGCAACTGCCTTCTCTACCAGCAACAGAGGAGTGAAAGAGATTATGTCACAGCAGTTAGAAAGACTGTTCAGTTTGATGGGCAAAACCTTTTAAAGGTTTAATCATGTATCAGTATGGTTTCAGTCGAAACAAGAAAGGTGCCACAGCAACTCAGATACCTCTCTACAAGTTTTGGAAGTTTGTACTGGGTACAAAACTCAATTTGTATGGGTTGTGAAGCCAGCTGGAATCTGCAGTGCCTTGGAGGAATGACTTTGTCCAAGTGATGACTGCTTAACTGACTGCTTATAATCTGAGTCAGCAGGTTCCCAGAAGTGGAACAGGTTGCCCAGGGTATTTGTGGAGGCTTCAATCCTGGACGTATTCAAAGCCATGTTGGACAGAGCCTTGAGCAGCCTGGTCTACTAGAAGGAATTCCTGTCCGTGGCAAAGGATTTGGAACTAGATAATCTTTAAGATCCTTTCCAACCCAAACCATTGTATGATTCCCCAGAGATGAAGGCACTGCAATGATTGTCCAAAATCTACTACCTCAAAATTAATCGTTTATCTCCCTTTTCCAGGTATTATCTTCCCCACCACCACCCTTCCTGGAGCTGGTTTACACTCAGCTCTGCTTCATTTGATGCAAACCTAATAGGCAGCTCTTCTATTTCTTTTTCTGCTCATCATTGTTACATGTGCACTAATAGAGACAGGAGCCTTGAGGAAAAAAACTCTATGTGGTGAGATAACTAAAGACTGTATCATAATTTTCCATGCCAGAAGGCAATGTTTTGAACTTGACTGACATCCTTAATTCTGGCATTTGTCAGATGTTAAGTACCTGATTATACAACTATAAAATGTTTCCTTTTTTTTTGTTGTTGTGGGTTTTTTGTTGCTTGGTTCTGGTTTTAGGTTTTTGGGGGTTTTTTTCCCCCCAGCTTGGTTGGATTATTTCTTTATTTATGTTTAAATGCAATATACTTGATCCCAAAAAATACCCACTGCCCCTTCGTCCTTCTATGGTTCATCAGTTGCCTTCAGCTGATAATTGCCTGGGTCAGGGGAAAAACTGTATTCCGTTGATGAAGACAATGGACCAACTCCTACTCAAGCTAAAAGAGAAAAGCAGCAGTGGGAGTAACCTGTCACCTTCTGTCAGAACTAGACAGAGGTGAGAAAACTTCACCAGTAATTTTCACAGACATTTACTAACTTCAAAGGAATAATGAACAATAGATATGTTGGGAGTCATCCAGACTGCAATGGGCACAAACCCAGGTTCATTTCTTCTTACCCTTCCCCTCTGACTTCTCCCAGTCTCTTTCCTATTTCTGACACTTTACCTGTCTCCATCCTTTTCCCCTAGACAGTCTCAAATACAGCTGCTCAACATGCAGTCAAAAAATATTTGATGTCTTGTTATGCCTGTGGGCATTTAATGAATCCCTCATAAGACAGCCAGCAGAACAGCAAGACAGACAAATAGAATAGAACAGAACAGAACAGAATAGAATAGAATAGAATAGAATAGAATAGAATAGAATAGAATAGAATAGAATAGAATCAACCAGGTTGGAAGAGACCTCCAAGATCATCCAGTCCAACCTAGCACCCAGCCCTAGCCAGTCAACCAGACCATGGCACTAAAGAGATAAAAGCTCCTAAACTAACAGTACAAGCAGAGGGATGGTTTCCTCTGAGATGCTAAATGTCTGATCACATATTTCATATTCTCTCAGTGTTCAAAAACTGCATTAAAAAATCTTTAGGGACACATGATACAAAAATTGACAAGAAGTAGAGTCAGCATTTACACACATCAAAGTTTCATATAAACATAGGCGCATTTGATGCCATAGCACAGATGCTAATGACTTTTTTTCGCCCCCCCAGAGATTTCCTTTTGGTCACTCATGTGGTGGATAGAGAAGATAATTTTCAAGAAGTACTGTAAGTAAATTCAGTAAGGCCCAAGGAAGTGGGTATTGTCCTCTGCAAACTGCCATGTTGAGCTTTGAAGTTAGGAGAAGCCGCAGTGCTCACCACACCGCCACGGTCAATTTTAGAGTGGTAATGCCTTCCTCCCTATGTCATCATGTCAACCACTGCAATAATGAGCTCTCTCGCTAGCTTTGAAGGGCTTTTTCTCCATCAGTGTCTAGGATTTTATCGGAAGAGCCACGGACCTTAAACGAACAACTGCCAAAAACCCATTGTGAAATCTTGCAGGATCAGATTACTGTGGTGGGGAGAGAGTGAGAGCCCGAGACAACTTTAGACAAATCTGTCTAACTCAGTTTATTTGATACAGGTTGTCTGATTGGACAAAAGCTTATGGCCCTGTCAATAAGAAAATACTGCTGCTTAATAGTAAGACAATTGTATGGCTGTATTCCAGCTCAACAGAATGGACCTTGTCACAGAATCATTTCATTCCCTTAAGACAATCATCTCATATTAATTTGAAGGTACAGTAAAAAAAAAACCCAACTCTTTGTAACACAATGATGCTTTTTGAATGACTAAGTGTTCATCAACTTATTACTCAGACACTGTGTACTGACATCATTGCTTGTGTTCTAATAGTTGTTTATCTCTTTAAATTCTAGCCTTTGAGTAACTCCCTTTCTGTGCAAAGAAAGACTTCTGGGTCTGTTATGGTTGTGAAATGAAAATTGGCTGACTTAGTTCCTCATCGTCTCAACTGAAATACAATCCAGATCTAGGCAAAACCTCTGTGTAGCATCCATTAATATATTACCCTGTGCTAGTTTGAAGCTAGCTAGAATGTTTTGGTGAGAAAGACTAGATCATAGGCTGTGAAATGAAAACAAGGGTGATGTCTACTTCCCCTCATGGTGTCACTGAGATGTATTAGAATAAAGAGTAAAACATAAAGTCACTTTGCTCTTGACTTTGCTTTGGCTGCTTCGCCTGTTGGGGAGCTGAGGCTGCTGGCTGAACTCCATCTTACTCTCTAACCTCACCCTCCATTTGCTTTGGCTGATTCACCTTACTTCTTAACCCCCCTGGCCAAACCTCCATTCTTCCTTGGGACTGGGGTAAGGTTCAGAGGGGTAGGGGGAAGGTGAGGGGGTGGTTGAAAGCCACTTCTGGGGACTCAGGTTTCTGGGAGGGCTGTTGTGTTTCTGTATTACCTTTTTACCTTGTATATTTCTGTCTATAACTGTATATACTGCAAATATCTGTTTGTATATTGTGCTAGCTGTAAATATAAGCTTCATTCGAATTTCCAGAGCTGGATGAGTCTAGTCTGGGTGATATCTAAGGTGGGGG
This sequence comes from Tricholaema leucomelas, assembly GCA_013400475.1. Classification (NCBI taxonomy): domain Eukaryota; kingdom Metazoa; phylum Chordata; class Aves; order Piciformes; family Lybiidae; genus Tricholaema lacrymosa; species Tricholaema leucomelas. The sequence continues at coordinate 17,065 of WAAF01016181.1, read as the reverse complement.
GAGGAGGGGAACACCCAAACCACCACGTACCCTCATAGTGCTACTTACTCATGGTCAAGCTGGAAAACTATAGGATGACTAGAAACTGAGTTTATGTATACTATTCCCAAATCTAGTGCCTTGATCACAATACCATCCTTCTCTTAAATCAGTCACATTTGGCTTTGGTTATCCAAAATCTCATTGCTGAGGTTTTGCATAAGCAGAAAAGTGCCGACATCAGGCTAAAAGTAGCAGTCAGCAGGACTTTTCCAACCCTAATGGCTTCTGTGGGCTTGGAGTGGTATTAATGAGGGCAGGATTTGCCCTTCCATTGCTCTGCCTATAAAAGGATTCCAGTATTCACTGTTCAAGAGGAATGGATAAGGGGAAAAGGGTAGTGAACACATGGATTTGTGAAAGTCAGCTACGTGGTCTCTTTTTTTTTTCCCCAGGTGGTAAAATCTCATGGTCAGTCTCTCCTTGAGTATATTGAGCTTGCATTAACGTCTTTCAGGACATGAAGCACCCATACATTGTTAGCTGCAACCCCTTTGTAGTTGTATCTTCTAGTCAAGAGTTTGATGAAACCCATATGAAGAGGTTCTCCTGCGGCACAGGTGACTGTGGTTTGCAGCTGAGGAGAGACTTCCAGACTAACTGCTTTCAGGAAATGTGCTCTGGCAGTTTTTGAGGAATGACCTTTTTTTTTTTACTTGAACAAATCTTAATAATTTACATGTAAAATCACCCCAAAAAGAGACTTTGGTGAGTTGATGCCTGTTTTTAACAACAATCAAGGATCCAGAAGTAAGATCAAAACTCATGTGCAAGTTTCCAAGGCTGAAAAGTGAGAAGGTGCAGATAGGGTCAGGGGTGACCTCATTGGTGTCTACAACTACCTGAAGGGAGGTTGTAGCCGGGTGGGGGTTGGTCTCTTCTGCCAGGCAGCCAGCAATAGGACAAGGGGACACAGTCTCAAGTTGTGCTGGGGGAAGTATAGGCTGGATGTTAGGAGGAAGTTCTTCCCAATGAGAGTGATTTGCCCTTGGAATGGGCTGCCCAGGGAGGTGGTGGAGTCACCATCCCTGGGGGTGTTCAGGAAAAGCCTGGATGAGGCACTTAGTGCCATGGTCTAGATGACTGGATAGGGCTGGGTGCTAGGTTGGACTGGATGATCTTGGAGGTCTCTTCCAACCTGGTTGATTCTATGATTCTATGATAGGTCTGGTCAGACAGGGCTTTAAGCAACCTGATCAAGTTAAAACTGTCCCTGCTCACTACAGGGAATCACAGATTCACAGGAGGTTAGAGGTTGGAAGGGACCTCTAGAGATCATCGAAACCAACCCCCCTGCCACAGCAGGATGACGTAGAAATAATTTCCTGGGCTCTCTTCACAGACATAGAATCAAAGAATCATGGAAGGGACCTTCAAAGATCATCCAGATCAATCCCCCTGCCAAAGGCTGGGACATCCTTGACTAGATTCAATTCCTTGAAGCCTCATCCTGCCTTATCTTGAACATTTTCAGTGATGGGCCATCTGCAACTTACCTGGGCAAGCTGCTCCAGCATCACAACATATTCACAGTAAAGAACTTCTTCCCAATACCTACTCTAAATCTACCTTCTTTCAGTTTAAAACTATTTACCCTTGTCCTGTCACCACAGGCACTGTAGAAGTCTTTATCCATCTTTCTTATAAGCCCTTTTTGTATACTAAATACTCACAGTAAGGTCTTCCTGGAGACTTCTCCTCTTATGGGTGAACAAACCCAGCTCTCTCCAGAGCAAATACAGAGAAATGCATTAGATATCAGATGAGATACATCACATTATGTTTCTTACAGATAGAGATAGCAAAGATAACTTCAAGAAGCAATTCCCCAAACATCTCTCTCTTTCCTTTGCTCATGGAAGATGTCTGGAGTGACTATCCCAAATATGGATACCCTCACTGTGGTTTTCTAATGTTATGGGAGATGAATCCCCTCCCTTAAGTGGCAACCAAGGAGACAAATTCCTGAAAGTCAGCTTCATAACAACACATATCAGGAATAACTCAATTCATTGTTAGAGAATCTCAGATTCAACTGACAATTTGAAAGGCAGTCTGAGGAATTATGAAAGAGCCAAGCTTTCAGAAACAGTTTGTCCCCAGTTTGCAGTACTTCTTTTGAATCACAGACTACATACCCCTCAGGTGAGGTTTTCTTAATCAGTTGCCAAAGTCTCATCTTTCACTTACATCACAATATTGCAGGTCGAACGAAACAGTGGTCTGGTAGCATTAACATCATTATTTTGTCTTAAAACTTCAAGTCTTCAATTCATTCTTCAAAAAGAAATTCAATAATAACATTAACAAATTCTGATTGAAGACATTAGGGTGTCCTTATCACAAACTCAACTGCACCATTCCTTCAAAGCAAGACTACTGATATTTCCAAGGATGAGGAAAAGAAAATGACAGCTTTATTCACCCCTATGTGCCTGGCTTGCCTCAGTGGTGTGACATCATTGCTCATGCCCTACTCCAGCATAATCGAGCAGGTCAGTGGTTATTCCAAGCTTCACCCATTCCAGATTCCACCCTTAACCCTCCAAAATGAGTCTTTTATAGTTAAACGATCCACTTATTAGATAAAATAAACACAAAAATAATGTCAAATTAAAATAAAATGAAGTAGCAAGAAGTTAAATTCAGACTGACACTGAGCAAACAGTCTGGCTGGAATCATTAGACCCTTTTGGAAACAGGCACGGATATCGGAGCATGGATCCAATTAGTTTCAAATGGGAGGACCCTTCCTGTTCCTGGCTCCCTGAGCTCAAACCTCACAGTTCAGATGTTACTTCAGAGTCAGAGACAACTCTCCTGAAGTTGCCATCTACAGGAACTCAGAGACCTGAAAACTGTGTTCTGAGGCCAATACAGCAAAAGAAATGTATTGAAAAGTATGTGGTTTATCATTTGCAAAGATCTTTAAGATCCTGGTCATGTAAATGCTTGGCAGCCCTTGGCTCCTATGAAAGCTTGTAGAGAGAGCCAAACCCAAGCTAGATTCAACAAGTCCAAGCATTGGCCTTCATATCTGGAGCCAACAGACAAGCCAACGTACACAGAATGAAAATGAGAGGAAAGAGATGTTCAAAGGTTGCTCTGCAACTGCTTAAGAGAAGTGCTAGACCACTCTTTCAGGCCTGATGTTATTAATTGGGCTCCACGAGTGATTCAGACACAGTAATGCACTACTGTGACAACCTCTACTTGGCTTTCCTGTTACTGCCCCTTACCTCGGCCCAGCAGATACAAAACAGTATGCAAAGTGTGTTGCAGATAGGGTCTGGCGATCAAAGTGGTATGTAAGAGAAAGTAAAGAGTATGGGGAAAGCTTTTGGTTATGGGCAACTTTGTCTTGTTTGGAGATAAGCTCCTTTTTAGAAGCTGGAATATAATATAGTGAATATAATATAAGGAATGTAATATAGGGATAACACCGAATCACAAAATACTTGGTGATGCCTCTTCAGGGTCCACATGGATGCAAAACCTGTCGCTGGGTTCAGCTACCATTGGTGCCATCTAAATATGAAATCCAGAAGAGAAGTACATTTCCCAACTCAGAGAATCTTGGCTGAGCACAGTGAGGAGGAGACATTTTTTGGCCTCATTTGCAATTCTCAATAATACTTGTAGATTTTAAACCACTATTACAACTGCTGTCTACAACTACCTGAAGGGAGGTTGTAGCCAGATGGGGGTTGGTCTCTTCTCCCAGGCAACCAGCAACAGAACAAGGGGACACAGCCTCAAGTTGTGCCAGGGGAAGTATAGGCTGGATGCTAGGAGGAAGTTGTTGCCGGAGAGAGTGATTGGCATTGGAATGGGCTGCCCAGGGAGGTGGTGGAGTCACCGTCCCTGGGGGTGTTCAAGAAAAGCCTGGATGAGGCACTTAGTGCCATGGTCTAGCTGACTGGCTAGGGCTGGGTGCTAGGTTGGACTGGATGATGAAGGTCTCTTCCAACCTGGTTGATTCTACTATTCTAAACTTTAGTGTCATGAGGTACACCCCTACTTGTTGCAAACATACTACCATCCTAAGGACTGGCACTGCTCCTCAGCTGCATCACAAGGATGACATCTTTACATCCTGACTCAACAGAACTCAGGACCATTTCAGCAGCTTTCTACCATGAGCACCACAAAGCAGACTTGTGCAGCTCTCAATTTTGCACAGAGTGAGAATCACAAAGAGCGTCAGGATGTTATTCCATCTTTTTTCTTTATATAAATAAATCTATAAATAAACAAATACATAAATATATAATTAATAATATGTTCATAATATATAATTTATATACTGTGAATATTATATATATGTATAATATTAATATATAAATATATATGAATTTGTATAGTATGTTTCTATTATATGATTTATAAGTATATATTTATAAATATATATTTTCCTGGAGAAGAGGAGGCTCAGGGGTGACCTCATTGCTGTCTACAACTACCTGAGGGGAGTCTGGAACCAGGTGGGGCTGGTCTCTTCTGCCAGGCAATCAGCAACAGAACAAGGGGCACAGCCTCGAGTTGTGCCAAGGGAGATATAAGCTGGATGTTAGGAGGAAGTTGTTGCCAGAGAGAGTGATTGGCATTGGAATGGGCTGCCCAGGGAGGTGGTGGAGTCACCGTCCCTAGAGGTGTTCAAGAAAAGCCTGGCTGAGGCACTTGGTGCCATGATGTAGTTGATTGGACAGGGCTGGGTGCTAGGTTGGACTGGATGATCTTGGAGGTCTCTTCCAACCTGGTTGATTCTATTCTATTCTATCCTCATACCCATTAAGGAGGGATTTGAATCAGAGTTAGGTGTGAACTATGAGGCTGATATAAAAATTATTGGTTTATTAAATATATATTTTTTTTAATCCCCAAACTTATTTACAGTCAACAAACAGAGATTCTGTTATGAGGTCAGTAAAGATATTTTTGCAGACTGTATATAAAGAATTAGGTTGATTTAAACAACTTTAGAGAAGTTCTAGAAACCTAAACAGCTGAAGAGAGTCCTACGGCTCAAGCTGCCACTTCAAAGTTAAACATAAGCATAGATCTTCACAAACTTTAGGAAAGAGTGTTAATTTACTCACTGTCCAGAGCCTCAATATTGGTGATCTAAAATTGTATGCAGATAGGCAAACAAGGAAAACATATTCCCGGCCATGTGGTGGCCCTTCCACATGCTGATGGTGCAAGGGGGGGGTGGTTTGCTGCTTGTGCAGCTCAAATTGAGCACACTGTCTGAGAAGATCCACGGACACAAGGTAAATCCTCCGTGACTTTCAGGAAGCTAGCGGCTCAGACAACCACCTGGGCAAAGCGGGATCCAGGCTCACAGGCTTTGGAGCTGTCTGGAGAACGTGAAACACGGTGTTGACCCTGCTCACCATCAGCCAGGAGTGGCAGGAGCAGATCCCTGATATCACAACTTGTTGCTAGGTTGTTACTAAACTCTGCCAGAGTCAAACCAACGCAGGCTCAGCTGAGATCAGGCAGGTAGCTGCTTTCCAGAGAGGGGCAAGAAGTTTCAGACCCTTGTGCCAAGGTCCAGAGGACAGAGATTAACACTATCTCTGTCCAGAGGAGCAAGATCTGTTCTTATGGATTTCTGTGTTGTGAAATTAAGGTGCAAACGAGACCAGATATCACCACAAAACTATTTATTAAAGGATAAGGTTGGACAAAACAGAGGGGGAGAGAGAGAAGGGGGAGAGAGAGAGAAAGAGAATGACAGAGAAGAAGGAAAAGAGCTGGGATATTCTCCTCAGTCACAGATTGGGGGGAGAGAGAGAGACGGGTGCATGGCCCAGGGATGATCTCCTGTGGAGATCATCAGGGGTTCTTCTGGTGGTGGTGCAGCTCTGGTAGTCTGGTGGCGGTCCGCCCTTGGTGTTGTGGTGGGAGTGCCACACCTTGGCAGGCATTCCTCCTGCCTTCTATACAGTTGTCTGCTCGGTGTCCAGCTGCAGCTCCCAGGAAATCTTCCTGTGTATCCTCATGCATCCGCAGGGGTCCAGCACCACCAGGGGGAGGGCCTTTGCCCCCTCGCTGGCTGTACCTGTCCATGCCCTGAACACACATCAGCCTTTTCTCTTCGGGGTAGCTGAGAAAAGATGCAGGCATCCTGGGCATTCCAGCCAGGCTGAGGTCCAGGACTTTCCAAGGCGTTGCTGATTTGCATCCCTGAGCTTTCGGCCAAGCACCTACTCTGAGTCCTGGAAGGTAACAAAGGCAAACTTTATCTTTGTTGATTAGGGAGAGAGATGCAATCTTTGTTGATGAACAAGAGAGAGGATTTAGACTCTCACACCTTGGCTCAGTTCAGGGGACAGGCAGAGCCAGCCTCTTCTATTCGTAGGAGAGGCAGGCTCCCAGGTACACACGGTGCAGAGGCACGCATGGCAAGGCAAGTGGCAAGCAAACAAAAAGCAGCAGCAGCAGCAAGCAAATAAGTTGGCTAAGTTTTGAGCATTCTGTCACACACACACACACAGTATCACCAACGTTGGAAGAGACCTCACAGATCATCAAGTCCAACCTTTTACCACAGAGCTCAAGGCTAGACCATGGCACCAAGTGCCACGTCCAACCTTGCCTTGAACAGCTCCAGGGACGGCGACTCCACCACCTCCCTGGGCAGCCCATTCCAGTGTCCAATGACTCTCTCAGTGAAGAACTTTCTCCTCACCTCAAACCTAAACTTCCCCTGGCGTAGCTTGAGGCTGTGTCCTCTTGTTCTGGTGCTGGCCGCCTGAGAGAAGAGAGCAACCTCCCCCTGGCCACAACCACCCTTCAGGTAGTTGCAGACAGCAATAAGGTCTCCCCTGAGCCTCCTCTTCTCCAGGCTAAACAATCCCAGCTCCCTCAGCCTCTCCTCGTAGGGCTGTGCTCGAGGCCTCTCACCAGCCTCGTCGCCCTTCTCTGGACACAGTCAAGCATCTCGATGCCTTTGACCAATAGCAACAAATAAAGATGCTCCTAGAGGCAATCCTAGGTTATTTTTCCAAGAAAGGGAGATGCACATGCCCAGCATCACAACCTGTGTTTACCAGAAGGAAAGCAGGGCACCAAACAAGACTAAATGTGGCGTTTCTGTGGCAGACTGAGAGGCACCAAGGCTTTTGTCTTGCTTTCTCACTTCTTCCAGACCAGGAAGAAGAGGACACACACACATATGGACACACAAGGTGGGTATGTAGGTAGAAGTTTAGGGCATGCATTTCAGGTATCATTTGGACCTTCCATCACAACGCCCAGTTGGGCTCTCCAAAGTGAAGCGAAGATTGCACAAGGGAAACAGCACAATTTTTCAGCTCAGTGGTGTGGGAAAGTTCCTCCTTGTGTAATCCTCATCCTCTGGAGAGGGTTAGATTTTTTGATGTAGAAGGACTTGAAGGTACTGTTCTGACCACAGATCAAAGTAGTTTTGAGTGTCAGCCTTCAACTAATGGCTTTTCAGAATTGATAATTTGGATCTATCCATAAAGATCTTAGCTCTAAATAAAATGTTTGAAAGTATTACATTAGCTCTATGCCTTCTGATGCTGCAGTGGGTAAATGAAAAGTGTCTGTCGTTGTGCAGCCTAACTTAATTTCTGAGGTTCTTAGAGCAGACTGAGGACATAGCAACAAGAAATGGGTAGAAAAGATGATGTGTTTGGCTACCCTGAAATTATCTGAGGAAGGGTGGAAGTTTTGAACCTCTCCTGGCTAATCAGCTGTGGTAGAGACTAGAGCAGGAGTTTTTTCACTTCCATTTAGGTGCTGCTGCTCTTACCATTGATATCACATTCTGAATTGCTTTGCATCACTTGGGACACCCAATTCTTCTCCCCTCAGGAACTGAAGGTCTTGCAAAACTTGATGGAGCTTGTAGAATACATTACAAATTGATAGTTAATTAGGAGTAGTGTCTAGCAGCCTCATTCCGCTGAGGTTGTATGAAAGATGAAATGATTTAAACTGACTGGCAGGATCTGTGCCAGATGGCTTTCAAACATACATAGTTGAGACTTAACAGCTGGAGAGGGGAAGGAAGGTGCTCTAGCACTGCTAGCACAACTGCTTTATTAACATCTGGGATAATTTCAGCTTGTGTTCACCCACTTCAGCTCAGAAACACAGGCAGTTACCAGTGGCAGGGATTGTCACATTCTGCAGTGAGCTTGCTCTGCATGGTGAGCCGCATTAGCAGCTTACAAAGTCCATTTTCAGTGTGTTTTGGTAACAGGCAGGTCTGGCTGTGGCAACTGCTGATCCAGACCTTTGTTTCTAAACTGGAGCTGTATTTCTGAAGGGAGCTGAAAAAGATTTGTTGCTAAAGCACCGAACTATCCAGGTTTTGAGGGAAGCATAGGTCTCAACCAGCAACAGAACAAGGGGACACAGCCTCTAGTTGTGCTGGGGGAGGTATAGGCTGGATGTTAGGAGGAAGTTCTTGCCAGAGAGAGGCAGTGGAATGGGCTGCCCAGGGAGGTGGTGGAGTCACCATCCCTGGAGGTGTTCAGGAAAAGCCTGGATGAGGCACTTAGTGCCATGGTTTAGTTGACTGGTTAGGGCTGGGTGCTAGGTTGGCCTGGATGATCTTGGAGGTCTCTTCCAACCTGGTTGATTCTATTCTATTCTTGCCTTCTGGATTTAGTTGGTTAGTGGAGGCATCCTTCAGATGGGGGCAGCCACTGAATGCTTACCCCAGGTTACAGGGAGCTTTTTAGAAGAGGTTTGGTACAAAAAGTGAAACACCAGCCCGTAAAGCAAGGGGACACGCACTGAGGGGCTCATCTGTTTGTGAGTGAACACTTCACATATGGCTCTTCCTTGTTACTCAGGGAGGTTGTGAATGCCCGCTCCCTGGAGTGTTTAAGAACAGGTAGGACAGAGCTTTAGGCAAACTTCAGCTAGTGGAAGGTGTTCCTGCCTATGACAAGGGAGTTGGAACTAAATGATCTTTAAGGTCCCTTCCAACTCAAACCATTCTATGACACGCTTGTTGATCTTGGCATTGCTGGACACTGCACAGCAGCACCTCAGACTGCATTACCAAAGTTATTCTGGAAAGGTTGTCTTGATTATGCAAAGTCTGACATCCTGAAGCTGTCAGTGTGAACTTCAGCTACCACAAAGGACAGAAAAGCAGTTTACCAGATGACAAGATGCAAGGCAGTGGATGCTGCAGGGGAGTACTCTTTAATTCCCCTTTTGGCAAGTCACATCCAATGGTCTCATTAATTTAGATTCTGCACTGAGCTTTCAGGAAAGTGATGATTTCACTTATTGGAACTTTCCAATCAGCCTTAAACTACCACATCTACTTGGGAACAAATCAATATAGTCACCAACCAACCCGCAGAGCATCTGAAGCATTGCAGCTTGTGGTCATAACAGTGTGAAATGAGATGGCTTAGTCCACATGAAAATTAGTACAGTCTGAAGCAGAAGCACACATGGTTTGAGATAGCTTGTAAAAACCTGTGGCTGTCAAGCAGCTTAATAAAGTAAAATCCTGAACCGCATCACAGTCATCTACTGCCCTGTTCTGGCTTAACACGCTCAGGATTTCACTGAATCAAGCTACTTTTAACTTAGTTACTGAACAAGACAGTTTTAGCCACCCTAACATAAGAGTGTCAATGAGATTTGAGTTTCATTTAATTTTCCTTGTTAGGGATTCTCAGGCATTTTCTCCATGCTAATTCAATGCTTCTCAACACTTCTCACAGATTTATTCTTGGCCTTTTTACAGTTATACAAATGAGCAGAAAGCAGCAGCTGAACATAGAAGAACTCAGCCCAAGCAAGGAGGCCCAGCCAGCACCCACAAGTGATGTTAGCATGAACTCAAAGTATGAACTCAAAGTTTCTATCCTGCTGAACCGGGGGGCCACCAGGCCCCCCGGCCTTTTGTCCCCTTCACCATTCACCCAGTGTGCACCGCGGAGGCTCCACCACGGGGACTCACCAGTGATGATGGGAAGGGGATCCCTCTGCCCAGTTGGGCAAACTTGGGGCTTCTGCCTGTCCTGGAGCTGATTATAAAGGGGAGTGGGCAGGGAGGGCAAAGTGATAACACCTGGAGTGGGAGGAGACTCAACAGGACCCAGGTGCTATGGGTTTGGGGGGAAAAAGGAGAAATTTCTGTGTGGGATGGGAAAGGAGTCCTCTCCTCACAGGGCCCCTCACCAGCCCCCTCACCAGCTTTGTCACCCTTCTCTGGACATGCTCCAGTACCTCAACATCTCTCTTGAATTGAGGAGCCCAGAACTGGAGTGGCTGAGGGAGCTGGGGTTGTTCAGCCTGCAGAAGAGGAGGCTCAGGGGAGACCTCATTGCTCTCTATGACTACCTGAAAGGAGGTTGTAGCCAAGTAGAGGTTGGTCTCTTCTCCCAGGCACCCAAGGACAGAACAAGAAGACACAGTCTCAAGCTGCATCAGGGCAGGTTTAGGCTGGATGTTAGGAAAAAGTTCTTCACAAAAAGTGATTTGCCATTGGAATGGGCTGCCCAGGGAGGTGGTGGAGTCCCCATCCCTGGAGGTGTTTAAGAAGAGGCTGGATGAGGCACTTAGTGCCATGATTTAGTTAATTAGAAGGGTTAGGTGATACATGGGACTCGGTGATCTTGGAGGTCATTTCCAATGTGGTTAATTCTGTGATTCTGTGAAACAAAGTTGGACTCCATAATGGCTGGATAGAGTCTCTTGCAGACTCCACCATTATGAGGGAAAAACAGTCTCAGTGCCAGCCCCACACTCTCAACTTGCCTCTTGCAAGACCAGCTACTTTCCCTGCACACCTTTTGGTGGCAGCTTGGCCCTGTGGTTAATATGGTTGCTAGTGCTGATAGAAAAGTAAGCCTCCACCTACCTACACACTCCATGCAGAGCCAACAGCCTGGATCTTCTCCCAGAAGACAAATGGCCACTCATAGCTTTCTTGCTTTCTCCAAGACACACTTCTTGAGGCCTACCAGACTGTCATATGGTCCAACACTGGCATGATCCACTGTCTTCACTCTGTCCTCTCTCCTTAGTCTTCAGGCACCAAAACTTACCAAAAAGACATTGTGACAACACAGTCAACCTCTCTGGGTATTTCTGCTTTGTAGAGGCTGCCAATAAACCCAAATGCTAAATGATCTTTAAAAAGAAAGGCTTTTGCAAGCCTTTTTTGCAAGCAGGTCTATGTACATAAACATGTTGTTTACTTTGTTAAGAGAGATGGCCAAAATGAACTACATGCCTCATACGCATTGCTGGTGAGGACTACGGTCAAACTGTTACTCCCAAGACTGCCCTCTGAGTCTAGTTTGATCCACATCTTCAACACGAGAAAGCGAAGCACAGAATTAGAGCACAGCTGCTGCTTTGGGACATCAGTCCTTGGTTATTGGGGTGCTGAGATGCTGGAACAGATTGCCTAGAGAAGTTGTGAATCTCCCCTCCGTAGAAACATTCAGGGACAGATCGGGTCAGGCTTTGAGCAACTTAGTCTAGTGGAAGGTATCTCTGGCCAAGGCTGGAGGACTGGAACCAGGTGGTCTTTAAGAACCTTTCACAGATTCAAAGATTTCATCATGTTGGAGGGGATCTTCAAAGGCCATCTCATTCAATCCCCCTGCAGTCAGCAGTGATGCTTACAACTGGATCGGGCTGCCCAGAGCCACGTCAAATCTGATCTTGAATGTATCTAGGGACGGAGCCTCAACCACATCCCTGGGCAACCTGTTAAAGTATGTTACCAGTCCCATTTTAAAGAACACCCTCCTTATGCCTAACCTAAATCTACTCTGCTACACCCAAACTATTCTGATACTATGATCTCTGCCCCATTCAGTACCTCTGTCATCCAGATGAAACCTGCAGATGTTGATCTCTTGAAATTTCATGGGAGTAACTACTTGCTCGCCTGCATGATCTGTATCTTCCCCAACTCCACAGACTGAAAGCACCACTAAGAATAATGACCAGTGTTCCACCCTAGTCTGTCCCAGGGTGAGACAGTACAATCATTCACCACCATTTGTCCTTCGTGGAACTAAAAATCTTTCCACGATTCTCTTCCTTTTACCCTTGAAAAACACAGAAGAGAGGCTGCAAACAGCCCTCAGCTTTTACTAGTAGAGGAGAGCATGTTTATAAATTGATAGGCTTGGGGAAGTGGTGCTGTAATGCAGATAAAGTATCACAGAGTAGTCTTAGCTAACGTAATACTGGCTCCCAAAACCATCTCTCAGCAGATTTGAGACAACTCTTTGGACTCAGCAAGTGTGAAGGATAAAGTAATAAATCCTTGGGGAAATACTGAAAAACTAAGAGGAAGTATTTGCTAATCACAAGCCTAATGCCTCAAATTTATTAGATTTCAGGTCACAAACCTGGGAATTTTGTATGGAGCTGAATATTCAGTATCTTGCCAGAGGAATAAAATTGTACCAAAAGGAGCTTTTTAAGCAGAAGGTATTTAGCCAGAAGACAGCTGTCAATTGAAGGGATTGTCTTCATGGTCCCATGATGATCATAGAATCATAGAATCA